>PVHT021183707.1:5299045-5363927 GCA_004024745.2 Catagonus wagneri
CAGAAAAGAAAATCACGAACTTGGGGAACAGACTTGTGGTTGCCAAGGGGGTGGGGGAGGGGTGTGAAAGGGTGGGGGAATGGGGATAACTAGTGCTTTAATGATGGAATAGCAAGGAGCTCCAACTGTATTGCACGGGGAACTATATCTAATTACATGTGACAAATCCACATATGTACATGTAACCGGGTCACAACGCGGTGCAGTTGGAAAATATGACAGAAATCCGTAAACCAGCTATAATGCAAAAAAAATAAAAAATAAATTATAAAAAAAATTTAAAATATACTTATAATTTTTAATTTAAAATTAAAATAGTTTTAATTTAAAAATATATGTCATTTCTGTTTTCAGTCAAAGGATTGGCATGAATAATCTAACCTCATCTAATCAGAAACAAATTGGAACTGTCAATAGCTTTTTTCTTTTCTTTTTTTGTCTTTTTATGGACGCACCATAGCATATGGAAGTTCCCAGGATAGGGGTAAAATCGGAGCTGCAACTGCCAGCCTACAGCAATGCCAAATACGAGCTGCATCTGCAGCCCACACCACAGCTCACAGCAATGCTGGATCCTAAACCCACTGAGTGAGGCCAGGGATCAAACCTGCATCCTCATGGATACTAGTCAGGTTTGTTACTGCTTAGCCACGATGGGAACTACTCAATAGCTTTTCTTAAGGGATTTCTTTTGGATTGCACTTTCCTGCCATAGCTAATGTGATAATTACCACAGGATTCCCTAAGAAGAGATATTCTACCCTAGAACTGGCTCATGCCTTAGAATTTCTGTATCCTGAACTCTACAAAATGCATCATAAACTATACTATGCAAATATGCATATAGGCTACATTTTCATAGTTAATATGCTAATATTTATAATCAGTAACAGAATATACTAATACTTATAGTTATTAGCCTATATATAAAATGTGCTAAAATATTCTGCTATCATATTAACAAAGTTTTTATTCTTTCGTTAACAGTATGTCTTCTCTGTAATATACAATGAGCTTCTGAACAAATTAATCCCAGAACATCAACTAAATTTTGAGTGTATAAAGTAAAATCTTCTTTACATGGTTCCTCCTCACTCTTTCCCTAATATTTCACAGGGCCATTTTCCACTCAGAACTGGCAGCATCTTTGAGTTATCTGCATTTTTCCCAAAATTATCGAGTATGATGACACCAATATCCAGATAAAGTACATCAATCCCTCTCCTCTAGGATAAAGGCCATTTAATTATATTCATTTATTCAACCCCTATTTATTGGATGCCGAATATGAGTTAGGTGCAACGACAGACATTGAGAAGTTGACTAGATATAGAAAATTTGTTGTACAGTTAGAGTATTTTATCTCCAAGAGAGTCTCTTTTCTATTATTTTTGAGAAAACTCTACAGTGGAATAGCTAGTGTGTTACCTACAACACAATTTCCCTTTCAGATGATGCTTCCTAATAATATCCCAATAATGATAGAATGAAGGCAGCTGAGTCAATTATCTTGCATTCCCTTTTAAATGATTCATGGAGATAATTATCTAAACAGGAAAATATGGGATAGCTTATATTTCATTTCTTCATATTAAAGGTTTCTTAAGAATACCTCTACTAAAATAAAACTGCCAGTGTTAATGTTTTTTGGAACAGATTTAGTCAAACAGCAGTTGAGTACTCCTCTCAGTAGCATCATATGTCATGTTCCTCTTTGCTCTTCACCACAAAAATTTTTATTTCAGTGTAATGTGTCACGTGTATCCGCTGAGACACAAATAGAGACATTACTATGCACAATATTTAGAACATTAAGAATAAAATCCATTTTATTCCTGCATATTTTGAAAAGTCTGAGTTGAAAAACAATAGATTGTGTTGAACAGACTAGAACATAGTAGGGACTTGAATACAGTACCACTCTTCTACCTCATATTATGCTCTAGGTGCAAACTTACTAGTCATTAAAATACGTAAGAACAATGTGGTAGGAGCTGAGTATGTGAGTGTTTCTTGATCAAGTACGTTCTTTCAAATCTTCTCTGGAATTTCTTTCTACATTGAAATTTTGGGCTGGCTTGTGAATGAAAAGTATACATTTTGAAACATCATGCTTGTTTCTACCCCAAAAGTTTCCTCATTTTTATCAAGTAATGAAATAATTGTATATTATTTTAGAAATGGAACGAGCAAAATTTTAGATGTAATCGTCATTCTTAAAACTTCCTACAACAAGCCCAAATTTAGAACTAAGAAATATCAACTTTTATAAATCATATCACCATAGGAAATCCCTCAGATTATAATGCAGATCTCATCTGATATAGCCTTAAGTCTGAAACTTAACATTTCTACTTTATTTCTCATATCTGAAACACCTTGCAAAAGCATTAACTAATTAATCTTGTTAGATAACAATTCTGTGATGAACTGAGCATTACATTAAACCATTTGCTGCGGAATATCAAGATAGTATATGTATATATGTCACTTTTGAGGTAATAATTATAGCTATGTGCAGTAAAGTATTTATTACCTTATCTAATTAATACACATTTTGGCATGTCAGGGTTTGTGGGTAATTATAGTTCTCTATTGCGGTAATAATTTGTATGATTTATGAAGCCTATGAAACAACACTGTGAGCCAAAAAGCTGTCTGGAATAATTACAGTTAAGTAGCATGATCAACAGGTACACCCAGCCAAGAGAACGCAGCCCTGAGGATAAGAGCCTCAAACAAACAGAAGCGATTGGAGCTGCTCACTTCTCAGCCTGCTTTTTCTCGCCTGAAAAAAATAAAATGGCCCACCCACTGTTTCAGCTGTACTAACAAAGACCTTTTTGCTTAAGTCTATGTGGTTATTTTCCAAAAGTTTAGGAGCTGATGTGAAGGACTTCACGGAAAAGGTAAATATTAGCATCACAGACCATATACATTTGCAATTATTTCAGGAAAGACCAAATGCAGACACATTTAATTTGTCTTAAGAATGCCAGTGCATTCAGTGGCTACTGAAAACTCTTAGCTAGAACATGAACTCCTACTCCAGATAGAAATAGAACCCTCTTCACCTTTCAACTCTTGCCAATCCAATAAGTTCTAAGTCTCATTTCCTTCTGGGACCAAGACACCTGGACAAACTGTCCCAGTAGGAATTGAGGGCACAGTTTGTTTCCTAAGCAACTTTGCTCACATTCAGGAGTTGACTGTCATAGAAACCTGATGGTTGCCAAGAGCTCAACGATCATCATCCGTATTTATACAATCATCGTCAGGAAGACGGTGGATTGTTGTGGAAAATAATACAGGTTATTCTTTATCATACATGACTTCTTCTTTTGCCAAGCTTATTTTGACCTTCCCCTCAGTCACTCTCTTCTGTTCCATATTCATGCCCTCAAGGTAGGTGATGTTTTGATTGGCATTCGGCATGTATACTCAACCAGGAGATCCTATCTTCCATTAAGAAGCAACTGGTACATTTCTGTGAACCATTCTCAATATGTGGGAAGTTCTTAAATTAGTTTCCTCTTTCTCAGGGAATCTCATACATTTATATCCCGTAAGCATGTATCGAATCTTTAGTTATTAACTCCAGGTAGAGTCAGGTTCCGACAATTTTTTTTTCCTTTAAACTTGAAGACTAAAAGATAATGTTGGATAATAAGGACTGTTGAAAGCAATGTCACAGGGTGTTGCATTTATAATTAATGCTAAATTGTAGAGTGAGCAACCTATCACATAATAGATACTTTTCCATAAGTTGGAAAGTTATACTACACAAGAATAGCAAGAGCTCTAGGAATGGTCTGGATTGGAAACTGGAGATTCCTCCTGACCACTGAGCAGCCACCTTCACTGGCCTCACCTTTCTCAGGCATGTGTTTTATGGTGACTCAAGGCAAAGAGAGGGAAGATAAGATAGAACAAGGCTTCAGACAGAACTAAGCTCTGAGAAAGCCATAGCACATACCACACTCAGTCCCTAACTTACTTTTTAGTTTGGTTAGGCTCCTCTGAGAGTATCTGAAAGGGACACTCCCTTCTTTTGACTTTTAAAAATATACCTTCAGAGGAAAATATGGAATAATCAAAAGAAAAATCACAGCAAAGAAAATTTCTTCATTCCAAACAGACTTTTTTTTTTTCGGTAGGAAGTATGATTTTTAGGAAGACTATATTAAAGAATGCCTTAGATCTTTCGGTTCTGAAGCTACATCTAGGCTAATTCTATTGGATCAGACAAAACAGACTTCAAGTCAAATGATGACTCTAGAAAAAGAAACTATCTGTTCTTTTAACTACTTCTAAGTAGAATTTGACACGTGAGGGATGATGTACAGTCTGGGAAAGGGTCTGGCATGGTAGCAGCACCCAAAATTATTAGCCTCTCCCCTCTTCTCCTCCAACATGCATACTCTTCCCCCCTCCCACCTTACACAGCGCACACAGGTGCACTATGCACATGACTTCCAATGAAAGACAATGGCCCCAAGGAGGTCAAAACCCCTCCAGGAAAACAGACAAAAAAGGTTAAATAAAGTTCAATTACTAAGTTCAAAGATTTACCAGGTTAAAGATCAGAGCAAAATCAAAAGTTATGTCAGGTTATAAGAGGAGATAAGTACAGAGTAAAACATTATTAATTTTTATGATTATAATGTTATCTACCTGTTCATAATGGATTAGGCAAAACACTGTGTTAAAACTGATGTAGGAATTACATATTGTAGCATGGAAGGCTATATGCATATATACACACATGGAAATATCCTGTTATATATATTTATATGTATTTAATTATAGGTGAGCTGTTACATATATAGTTCTTAACAAAGGTTGTACCTTAAACATAGTTTTATGTCTTCAAAGACTTTTGTTGTCATTTCTGGGTAATCATTCATTTTGTTTTTTGCAACCATAAATAAGCTCATTGGTTAGTTTCTTATTCCTTTCATATTCGCCATTTGCCAACTACTGATGTTTTTATTTAAGGGTTTTATTTTATAAGTACATTAATTAAGAGCATGCATAGTATTCTCTTTTTAAAGTTCTGGTTTTGCTTAAAAAACTGCTTTATTAACCAAAACACTTTGAAAATATAAAAACAAGTACTATTAAAAATGTGGACCCTATTGATGTCATCTTTCAGAATATTTTAAGTGTAGACAAGCTTCATTCACCTTGTTTCTTTCCCCGCACTAGTTTCTTGTTCTACTGTGTCATCCAGTGGTGTCATCATACGTGGTAGCTACTGCCAAGGGCATAACTCAGAGCTGAGCACAAGCACAGTCTGCGCCTCTTGTCGCCAGTCAATAGTGTTCTCTTGTTTCTCACTAAACAGTGGTTCACACAGTTGTGTAGCTAGAATCTGACTCCCGGCTCTTTCTAGGAAGTGTCCTCTTGCACCTCAAGAGTCAAAAGCTCTATTTCACTTTGTTTTGCCCTCCACGAGCTTCTTTTGCAGGAAGCAGAAATACAGAACAGAAATTAGGTGTAGCTTTTGGAATTTTTCTTCACTTTGCTAGAGAATCACTTTCTAAGTGTAGCTTTCTTGCTTTGAAGACGCAAATCTTCTGACGTTAGCTATTATCATTGCTCTCTTTCTGGCAGTGCCTCCAAAAGAAACAAGACAGAGAAGAAGACGGACGACTTGAACTGGACTCCTGCCAGTCGACAAGCCTGCTTTGCAAGTGGGATGACTCATTCCCACAGTGTTACAGCTCAGCTCCCCTTGGAATTTCTTGATCTGACATCTTCTACCAGGTGACCAGAGGTGAGGGCCTGTGATGGGCTCTGATCTGAGTCTTTCCAAATTGCAGCACACCTTACTATCACCTTACTATCACTTATCCCAGGGTGTTTCAGGGGTTCGCTTGGAAATTCTTCCTGGGGTATGTTCTCTACTTCCTGCCATAGAGGTGAAACATCTAGATTATAAAGCATTAAACATAACCAGTAGCATCAGTTCTTTAAAACTTTTACTCAGGGACTGTGTCTTTGTTTTATTGTGATATTTCTAACACTAAACAGTGACCAGGATAGGAGGAATTCAATGAATATGTACTGAATGTACTAGTTAAAATACCCATAAAGTACAAAATAACTTTCAAACTGTGGAACTATATCTTAAACTCCTACCTGCTATGAAATTTTTGAGGTATCAACTAACTATCCACAAATTCTTGAATTACTCTTACCAAATAATCAAGACACTAGGGAAATGTGAGGTTGTTCAATGTAGTGTTTCTCCAACATTCACTTTAATAAATAATTTTCCTTAGTAGTGTTCATTCATGTATCAAAAAACTGTTGAATATTCATGACATTATTTTAACAGAAACACTTTTCTAAAATAATGGCTAATAAAAATAAATTTTGGGAGGGAAATAAAAAACTCTCAGTTTACCTCGTGATACAGTTAAATTCATCTAATAATCTCCACGTACTGTTAATTTACCAAATTAAATAATTAAATTCTGACAAGCTATGTTTGCTTCCAAAATTCAGTCACAGAGTGTTTTTATGTAATTTAATATTGGAGGAGGCCTGAGCATATAGGGTGGACAATCTGAAGAGTTAAAACACTTGTTCTTCAATCATTTAAATGTGCTCCATCAAACTTTTGTTGGGGAAGTTAAATAAAAAATTTATGTGGTTAATTGAAGAGCATTTTTTACCCTCTTTGGTGCCCACAGACTAAGAAACATTAGAAGTTGGACGTTGTTAACCTTGGAAAAACACTTTTCAAAGTAAAATATTATGCAACTTTAAATGTGAAGATTTAAATTTTTTAATTTTAGTTTATTTTTTGTAATTTTACCATTTTAATGAAAAGATATTTCCAAAATTACTGGCAGAAATCACGTAACCAAAAATATTTTATCAAACAACATATGTCCCTATTTAGAAAACAAATGAATAATACAGTCCTTAGCAAGCAGCCAAACACATCCCAAACAGACACAGTTTAGCAATTCAATTTTCCAAAATACTGTTTTCACCTATGTCTATCGGTTTGGTACTCACGAGATATATGCCTAAATCAGTAGATCTTATGTAGATTTCATAATTTTAAAAAACCTTAATTTGTCTACCACCTATCTAGCAGCCTCACAATACTCCAGCAACTAAATAAGGTTTAAAAAGCTTCCTTTATCTTCTGACCAAACAACCCAAAGAACATAAACTAAAGCCTAGATAATTGTTTGGGTCAAAAAGTTTCTGTCCTATGACGTATTACACGCAAATGTCCGTGTATACATATGCTTGCATATGTATACAATATGTATATGTAAGAAATCCCTATAAATCATATGAAAACACTTGTAGTTTTAGATGCTTCTGAAAAAACATGGTAGTATCTTAGAAATGGTACGACTACCTTGGAAGACAGTTTGGCTATATCTTAAAAAAGTATAAACATAGACTTATGATATAACCCAGCCATTTCAGTCCAGTTATTAACCCACAGGAAATGAAAACATGGGTCTAGACAAAGAGATGTACTGAAATAGTCATAGCAGCTGTATTTATAGCAGCCCAAACTGGAAACAATGCCACTGTTCACACACAAGTGAATGCTATGGTACATCTAGACAGTAGAAAGCTACTTAGCAATAAAAAGGAATAAACTCTTGATATATAAGACAGCATGGAAGAATCTCAAAATAATGAGCCTGCATGAAAGAACATGGAAACTAATCTAGAATGACAGAGAGCATATCAGTGGTTGCCTGGGGAGGAAGGGGAGAGGGTGAAAGTAGAGATTACAAAGGGGGATGAGGGAAGTTTTGGGGTGATACTCACTATCCTGATTTTGACAGTGATTTATGGAGGTACACATATGTCAGGACATTGAATTGTATGCTTTAAACATGGAAATTTGATACAAATAAATTTATGTGCAGAACAGAAACAGACTCACAGACTTTGAAAAACGTATGGTTACTGAAAAAGGACAGGTTGGGGGGGGCAGTGGACTGAGGGTTTGGGATTGACATATGCACACTGAGGTATATGGACTGATTGGCCAATGGGGACCTGCTGTACAGCACAGAGAACTCTACCCAAAATTCTGCAATGATCTATGTGGGAAAAGAATCTGAAAAATAATGGATGTGTGTACATGTATAACTGAATCACTTTGCTGTATAGCAAAAATTATCACTACCTTGTCAGTCAACTAAACTTCAATAAAACTTTAAAAATGGAAAAAACATGGAAATTCATCTTATGTCAATTATATTTTAATAAAACCTTTTAGAAAAGGTAAGCAGAAAGGAAAATATATGCCACATTAAATCCCTTTATGAATAAGTGAGTTTTTAAGAAACTGAGTTTAGAAGACCCATCATTACTATGACCAGGGGGAGTTTTATGCCTTTCTCAAATGCCAAAATTATCTGGAGATTTCCCATTATTGCCTCTCCCCCCCACAGCTTGGTGGGAGGCAAAAGTCACTGTAATACAAGTCAGTAATATAATTGCTTGACCATATTGTTATCTTATATATGGAAAGAAGTACTTCTTGGAAGGCATTTATAAGGGTACTATGATTTCCAGGCTACCATGAGTGCCCTAGAATATGTCCTTAGCCTACATATTTATGAATAAAAGGAGCTAACTGCAGTATTGATAGGATGCAGGAAAATAAGAAATTCACTTCTTATTTAAGTTGTGATGAATTACTTCTTACCTCATGGCTTGGGGTTCCATCTTCTAATATGGACAGTATTTTCATCTGTCTCATGTTCCTTCATTTATTCATTCATTCAGCAAATATTCTAAGTGCCTATTGTGCACCAGGCCCTACTCTAGAAGCTGGGATACATGAAGGCCTTCTTCGAGTAAGATATTGCATAATTATTCCAATACAGACTTTGGAGACTGGTTAATCATTCAATTTCCATTTCACATACAAATGATTCCTCCTCTACTCTTTTCCAGGCACTATAGTCAGGATGTAATGAATGTTACAGAGTTGGAAGTACAAGATGCTGGGGGAACATGTAGCAAGGTGACTTCCTGATCTTTGAGGTCAAGGAAATGCTGACTAGTAGACGAATCTACTCTGAGAGATGGTTTGAAGGGTGAAGCCAATACTTGAGTGACGGCTAGTTCCATAACTAACCCATATTTTTAACACTTGCCAATTTTGTTCTTTTTGGTTCAGCTGTCTGTAATATTTGTGAACACCTCTTCTAGAGCCAGGGGATTCCAGGTTGCTTGTAATAGTGAGCACATGTTACTTAAAGTGCCTGGTTTCATACCAGTTTGTCCCTATTATTGGTTCGTAAAGATTCTAATAGTAATACATGGAATAAGTGATATTCAGAAGTCTTGGTCAAGGTCTCACCTAACAAGTGAGGGAGGTCTGTATTCAGCTGGAATTGTCCTTCCAAATAATTTTGAACATATTAAATTATCTAGGATAGACATATTATTGCACACATTTTCAAAAACATGTCACTATATGTATGAGCTATGGCAAGTTTCTACTCAAAAGAGCACTTAGCCAGATCATTCCATCAACTGACAGTGATAAATAAAATTTGTTTAATGGTTTGTTTTTCTTTTTGATTTTCTTTTTTTAGGGCCGCACTCGGGGCACATGGAGGCTCCCAGGCTAAAGGCTGAATTGGAGCTACAGCCGCCAACCTCCACCACAGCCAGAGCAACACGGGATCTGAGCCATTTCTGCAACCTACAGCACAGCTCACAGCAATGCCGGATCCTTAATCCACTGAGCAAGGCCAGGGATTGAACCCACAACCTCAGAGTTACTAGTCGGATGCATTTCCACTGCGCTACAATGGGAACTCCTAATGACTATTACTGACAACTTAGTGTCTCTGTGCCTATGACAATTTCGTGTCTCTGAAAAATTAAAACACTTGCAAATCGAGCAAAAGTCTGCTTATTCCAGAAATACCTTGGAATTGCATCATTTTTTTCTTTTTACTAGAGAAAATTGTACTTTGAAATCTTTAATAATCATGTTTCTGGTCCTAGATAGCATTATTTTGTGAATCTTATGTAGAAAGAACATGAATTTCTCTAAAGAAGAGACAGCTTAAATCTTGTAATGAGAAAAGACATTTAAATAGCTCTTGGTATAATACAGTTCTAAAGGGAACATTTAAAAGAAAGAAATACGAAACTGATTTACAAATGGACCAAAAGATACAAATATCAATAATAATGTCTTACATTTATTAATTATTTACTATCTTACAGGCATCATTTTACGATATTCCACTTATTAATATATGTAATCCTCACAGAAAACTTATAAATCGTTATCCATTTTACAGATGAGGAACCTGAGGTTCTGGTTATTACTCTAGGTAATAGAGTTAATAAGTTGAGAAGCCATGATTTGAACCTGTATTCATTCTGGCTCCAGAGCCCATGCCCTTAACTTCTGAGCAAAATGATGACTTTAAGCCTTTCCTTATTACAAATGGTAGGAGCACTGCTATGGTGGGTGAGGTTCAAGGAATTTACAGCTTACCAAGCAACAAGAATAGAAGCTCTCCTTTACAAATAGGAGATGACAGCTCCTTTAAACATGATCTTCTAATATCTCAGGAGTATTTTCAGATGGGACCCACTGGGTTCACACTGATGGGTTAGATTTTTAAAATTACAATGCATTTTGTTTAGAAGAGGGATTAAAGTATTTGTCAAAATGATTTGTGTTGACAAAATGGCTTAGTACATTTGGCAGATTTATTTTGGAGAATGGAATAAATTAAGGTGTCTAGCGAAAGATGTGCTACAGCCACTGAAACAATTTCAAGTATTTCAGAAACTCTATTTTTATTCACTTTGCAAAATGTGCTTAGTTGAACTGCCAGTCCCTGTTACATTTCCATTTCTAAGCAATTAATTAAAATCCCGAATCAGTTTTTTCTTGATCATGCCAGCAGGAGTTGGTTACCATGGAAATAGGAAGATCAGTAGTATTTGGAAGAGAGAGAAAAAAATGGCTTGCATTGGTCTTTTATTTTGGAAACCTAAGTGACGGTCTAGAGTAGCTTGTTGGCTCAGTAATAGGAAGAGCCGCTCCCCCAGTAGCAAGTGTGGCAGCGACAACTGGAAATTACTGACAGTCTGAGGATTACATTTCGCCCCCAGGGATATCATTTGGCCAGTTGAGAAAGTCATTAGCTCAGCTTTTTCATGTCTTCCATCTATAGGTTAAACCCCCAAACGTAATTGATTACAGAGTATTCTGTTGTAGCTAAGCAGGACTTCAAATCAATAATTGGTTATATTTTGCAAAGACCCATGGGAAACTATTTATGATGAATTTTTTTCGTATGCTAGGCCGGTGTGTCTTAGATAAGTAGCTCATTTCCAGACAACAGTGCAAACTGAAAACGACCATGACTGAAACTACGCTTTTTCACACTTTGAAAAATGGAAGCCTCCGGGATAGCATCTTTGGGTAGTTAATTAAGGCCGAATTCAGTCGTGCTGACTTAAAGATGGTGCCTTAAGAAGGGAATTATAAAGGTTCATACCAAGATGCCTGCATTAAAACAAGTTAGAGTTATCCTGAAAAAATATAAACCTTGTTAAAGACATGATTTTAAGATGTGGGTGATAATAATGATAATTAACTTTCAATATTTATTAATGGTTATGTGCCAAGCATTGTTCCTAGTAGTTGAAAAGTATTAATTCAATGTTTCTCAGTGGCACCGTGAGGAAGACCCTAATATTCATAGAGATTGTTCTATTTTATTAGAATTTATCCAAATGAAAAGATTCCATATCCTCCTCATTAAACTGTCTATGAAATCAGAAGATGGGTAACAACTTTGGGCTATGCTAAGGTTATACAGGTCCTCTATGAAAATTTATATTTGTTTGTTAGCTAATGTTTCTTTGAAAATCTTTAGGAACAATTCAGATATTAACACAAAGAGGGAGTCAATCAAGATTTAACGTATTGCTCTAGCATGAAAATCCTGGGTGAAAATTAGTCTAAATCATCCAGGAGAAGCTCCAGTGCATATATAACGATAACCAGAAAAATTGGAATTTTTCAGTAAAGTTTTCCATATTGCTCTGGACAGTCAAAATAATGTTGCCATTTGTGTCTATTAAATGCCACTTACATTTTCCTTATAATAAAGTCCTCAGGGTATGGGGTTACCACTGTGGCTCAGCTGTTAATGAACCCAATTAGCATCCATGAGGACGTGGGTTTGATCCCTGGCCTTACTCAGTGGGTTAAGGATCTGGCATTGCCGTGAGCTGTGGTGTAAGTTGCAGACGTGGCTTGGATCTGATGTTGCTGTGGCTGTGGTGCAGGCCAGCAGCTACAGCTCCTGTTGGACTGCCTAGCCTGGGAATGTCCAGATGCCAAGGGAATGGCCCTAAAAAGACAAAAAATAAAATAAAGTCCTCAGGGCATATCTACATGTCTTATGCCTACATGTATTTTATAGGGATAATTCTTTAAGATGAGTGGTAAGCTTTTCAGTTAACTTCGGAAGAAAATAACACAGCCACAGTCCCATTTTATTTACTCTATGATAAATAGAAAGGTGAGGTACCCCTGGCAACACAAGCCATTTGGGTGTCTAGAATTTGGGTGCCATATCACACATGATATACTATGTATGCTTATGACATACAGCATAGTATACCTCTCCAGCTACATGCCAGCTCGGTAGATAGAAAGAGTTTCAAATACACACGCACAGTAGGAAAGGTGATTTAATATCCTATTTAACATCACGCCTGCCAATCTAAGCTCTCCCTGTAGAATGGCCTGGAAATCTGAATCAATATTTTTTTCAGCCCGTATTTCACTATTTCTTGCCTGTAAGATCTTGCTTTAGACTTCCTTCTATACCTTTTAAAAATCCTACATATTTATCAAGTGCACACTAAATACTATTCCACTACTCAAGAAGGAGAAATCTTAGAAGAATCAGATCCATCTATTGATTTTGAGGGGCATAAAATCTTATCATATTCCCTATAGCACAGAATATAGTGATTTGAATGCCTTGACAATGTAGGAATGAACGTCGTGTTGTTACACTCATCTCGTAATGAAGGTCCCATAAGTTACAGACAAAGATAAACAGAATGTATAAACTAACATCTACTAATTTAATTTTCAAGCATCCACTGAGCACGTTGTGTGCCAGACATAACACTAGGTACTGGGAAATGCAATGTAAGTTATTAAAATGATAGGCAATAAGACATTCCATCACACTGAGATCTCTATGCAGTTTGGAGGCCCAAACAAGCCAGCAGGAAAGCCACACAAAGGGAGAGAGAAAGGTCTGTCAAGGTCCCAGCTTTTCTAGCCATCCGGCTGTGGCACCAGATATGTGAGTGGAGCAGCCAAAATCTTTGTCCATCCCAGATGGGCCCTGCGATGCCTTCAAGCCCAGCTGTAATCTCTACACACAGTCAAGACCCTCCCGGCTGATTCAGGTCTGCACACTGAACAGCATGAAAGAATAATAAATTACTGCTTTGAGCAATCAAGTTTTGGGTAATCTGTTGTATAGAAATAGATCATTGGAACAGTTTGCTGATGCTGTGTGACATTAGAAGGGTAAGTTCCCTTTACTGATAAATTGCTCAGTTACTTGATTGATAAGATAATCATAGTAATACACCTCCCAGGGTTGTGTATGGCCTTCAACATCAGCTCTTATTATCCTGCCCAATATATTATTCACCAGCCATCTGTGGTAACTGAACATTTGAAATATGGCTGGTGCCAAATGAAGATGTGATATGTATAAAGTACACAATGAATTTGAAATACTTAATGAAAAAATGTGAAATATCTCACTAATATTTTAAAAGTATTTACATGTGAAAATGAAGATATTTTAAATACACTGGGTTAATGCAATATTTTATTAAAATTAATTTATTTTAGCTATTTAAAATGTTATTTATTGAAACATTTAAAATTATCTATGTGACTTGTATTTGTGGCTCTCATTGTATTCCTATTGGTTAGCATTCTGGAACATCAATATCATACAGGCAGTACTTTATTCACTGATACAATATCAATGCCTCTAAAAGGGTCTGGTAAGTAGAGTATGTGGAAAAATAATTCATTAAATAAATAAATAATGCCTGCCTGCAACCAAATTAGATTTTTCTCATAATAGTGATATCTTCTTAACCTTTAAGGAGTTTTGTGTGGTGAACCCATATTCAATCTACTTATAAGTAATCCGTGAGTATTTAATAATTATCAGGATGTTTCTCGACTCAGAATGCCAGATTGTTTGTTAAAGATTTCTAGGGTCTTAAATATAGAACTACCATATGACCCAGCAATCTCACTTTTGGGCATATATCTGGACAAAACTTTCCTTGAAAAAGACATATGCACCCGTATGTTCATTGCAGCACTATTCACAATAGCAAAGATGGAAACAACCTAAATGTCCATCACCAGATGAATGGATTAAGAAGATGTGGTATATATACACAATGGAATACTATTCAGTCATAATAGAACAAAATAATGCCATTTGCAGCAACATGGATGGAACTAGAGACTCTCATACTAAGTGAAGTAAGTCAGAAAGAGAAAGACAAATACCATATTATGTCACTTATATATGGAATCTAATATACAGCATAAATGAACCTTTACACAGAAAAGAAACTCATGGACTTGGAGAACAGACTTGTGGTTGCCAAGGGCGAGGGGGATGGGGGAGTGGGCTGGACTGGAAATCCAGGGTGAATAGATGCAAACTATTGCCTCGAATGGATAAGCAATGAGATCCTGCTGTATAGCACTGGGAACTATATCTAGTGACTTGTGGTGGAGCATGATGGAGGATAATGTGAGAAAAATAATGTATAAATGTAGGTATAACTGTGTCATTTTGCTGTACAGTCGAAAATGGACAGAACGCTGTAAACCCACTATAATGGAAAAAAAATCATTAAAAAGCAAATAAAGCAATATCAGTATTCATCTTAAAAAAAAGGATTTTTAGGGTCTTCCAATAAGGGCCTTTTCACTGAAATGTGTTAAGTCTGCCTTCACATACGCAAGGACACGCAAAAAATGCAAGAATTTGTGAAAATTCATAGTCAGTTTGCTTCATTTAGGAAAACTGTTGAATTAAGACATTACATTTGCATTCTTTTGGAAGATCTTTGATGTTAACTCAAATGGAGATAAATGGGGCCAAATGTCTGTGAAATAAATTTGAGTGGTGTTTGGTATGTACTGTATGGGTTTCTTTTTTCTTTTTGGCTGCCCCCCAGCATGTGAAAAGTTCCATGGCCAGGGATTGGAACCAATGCCACAGCAGTGACCTGAGCCACTGAAGAAATGGCAAATTCCTAACCTACTGCACCACAAGGGAACTCCCTACGTTGTTTCTATGCATCCCTGTAGCCCAGTGATTGCACAGCCTCCATGCTGAGGGAGCATGATCTTTACATTGAAAAATAGGAATGAGCTTCTTGTTACCTATTTATGTAGCTCCTATGTCCTTTGTAAGTGAAACAGAATTTTTTTATTGCATCGATGACATCAAATTAGTTTAAATAGCAACATTTCTCACTCCCCCTCATTTTTTTTTCTTTTTGCAGCAACTGGGAGCAGTCAGCAGAATTGTGTTTTAGGAATAACTAAACCACCCAGATCTGGGAGGATAGAAATAAAGGTATCTTCAGAACCTTTAGGAACTAGAATCTAAATACCATCCTGACAGTCTCTCCAGCTGATCTGTGTCTGCTTTATCCTTCAGGAAAGCTTCCTATGAGGTGGGAATACCCACCACCTCCACAGGGAACAGGGCTTCCCAAATTCCCCTTCAAAGAAAGGTCGTGCTTCTACATGCAGTTCGAAATTCCCTGGGAAGTAATCTAGCTTGGGTTATTTATCCAGTGCTGGGTTATCACTGTGGGCAAAGATGCAGTTCCCTCTATAAGGACAGCATTCGAAAGCCCAGGGGCGACACAAGACTATGTTTTTGTTTTTGTTTTTAATGGGGTGATATTTAGAGAAGAGAAAGAAACGGGAACTGGTTAGTCAAAACGCAAGTTGACTGTAGTATGTAGTAAGCAACAAATTACTGGATTTCGAATTTTAGAGTACATATTGCTGATACATGAGTTCTTCCCCTGTTAACCGTTTAAGAGTGGAAAAGTGGCTGTACTTCTTTGACAGGGAAACACATTATTTTTATTTGAAAGTGTGCATTTTAATATCCTATTTAATTTTGGATCTTTACCAATGAGGAAGGGAAGCAAGGATGTTTTCTGTTCCTGACATAGGGTTTAGCAGGGCAGGAATAATGTTATCTATTAATGAGCAGAGATGTTAGCTGAAGAGGTCTGGCTACATTCCAGTTTGGTTAATTAAACCCTACCTGCTTAAATTCTGTCTTTATTTTCAAATGAATATTCACTGTTATTTCTCATTGGAAAAATTATTTGATGTTATGAGTTTGGAACCACTAGCTTATTTGTGAGGTAAAGAATTTCAGTTTACTGTGAGTTCAAAATACTCTAGCTCTAGTCCAATATTATGTATTTGCATGCTGACTTTGAGATACTTTTCTTAGGCTATAATAGTGGAACTGTATAATTTCCCAGTGACACTGTAACCTTTTAAAACCTTTTTCTGTTTCTCTTGGTGATGGTAAATTATCAAACACCATGCCTGATGCAAACAAACTTGATGTGACCAATTAGATATGGTCCTTTAAATTCAACAATATTTGGATTAATGAGCAATATCTAAAATGAGCATGTTGCAAGTTGAAAGGATCAAATCAAATTAAATTACCCTTAATTAGTCATTACTATGTGATAACTTATTTCATGAAATCCATCACACAATATGTCAAATCAAAGATTTTGCAGTTGAAGTCCTACCGTATAGCACAGGGAACTATACTCAATCTCTCATGATAGAACATGATGGAAAATAATAAGAGAAAAAGACGGTGTGTGTGTGTGTGTGTGTGTGTGTGTGTGTGTGTGTGTATGTGTGAGACTGGGTCATTCTGCTGTACAGCAGAAATTGATACAGCATGGTAAATCAAATTTACTTTAATTTGAAAAAAATCTTAAAGAGTTCAGACAACTCCCAGTCCTAAAATGCAAGGATTTTCAAGATACATATTTCAAGTAATAAAAAAAGGTATGGAAAAATAAATAAACAAATTTTTAAAGATAATTTTACAGTTTAAAGGAAAGATGCAATTTATAACTTATTTTTCCTTCTTTTTATCAACATTGGCTCTAATCTAAAGATATCTTTAGGTGTATAATACAGTGTTGTTAACCATAGGTACAATGTTGCACGGCACCTCTCTAGAACTTATTCATTCTGCACAACTGAAACTTTATACCTCTTGATTATAACCTCCCCACTTCCCCATCTCTAGCCCCCGGCAAATAGCATTCTACTCTCTGTTTCTATGGCTTTGATTACTTTAGATTCCTCAGATATGCAGAATCATCCAGTTGTTTTTTTTTTTTGTCTTTTTGCCTTTATCTAGGGCCGCACCCGCGGCATATGGAGGTTCCCAGGCTAGGGGTCTAATCAGACCTGTAGCCGCCAGCCTTCGCCACAGCCACAGCAACGCGGGATCCGAGCCGCGTCTGCAACCTACACCATAGCTCACGGCAACGCCGGATCCTTAACCCACCGAGCAAGGCCAGGGATCGAACCCGCAACCTCATGGTTCCTAGTCGGATTCGTTAACCACTGAGCCACGACGGGAACTCCTCCTGAATCATCCAGTTTTTGACTGAACTATTTCACTGAGCATAAAGTCCTCCATGTCCATCTATGTTGGCAGAATTTCCGTTATTTTTTTAAGGCTGAATAATACTCTATTGTACGCATGTGGCTGAAAGGATGGTGATGGGATGAGGGCATGGGGAGGCGTCTATAAGCTCACTTTGGTGCAGGCTTTGTTTAAAATCTCTATGAGGCAATCAATATGAGATATCGAGTAAGCAATGATGTGATAGGGGATCTGCTCTGGAATAAGAGAGAACTGAACACGAGATTTTCTCAAAGTGAAAACGGAACAAGTCAACAGTGTCTATAAAAACATTATTTTTCTGAAGTCAGAGAGGAAGACAGTGAGTCAGAGTAACAGAGAAATCAAATACCATGAAACGTATTCAGGGTACATGAGAATACGATCAATAATAAGATCATAGATAGAGAGATGGAAGCACACAGAAAATCTATAGATTTGGATTTGAGCGGTATGCCAGACATTCTAGTACCGTCGTGCCTCTGTGTCCTTGTGGGACTTGTTCCAGGACCCTCTGCGGATACCAAAATCCAAAGATACATGAGTCCCTTACAGATAACCGCTCTTCCTATCTTCAGATTCCACATCCCAGGATTCAACAACAGATTTTCTACCTGCAGTGAGTTGTTTTGTGGATTTGGAGCCCATAGGTAACAGAGGGCCTGCTGAATAGTTCTTCCATTTATAGTCTGTGTATGAGAATCTTACATTTTAGTTACGTGCTTAAGATGCAATGTGCATCCAAAATTTTTAAAATTTATGTTTTCATTCCTTCTCTATTATAGGATAAAATTTAATGGATTCTGGAGTGGGAAGTTTCCATTTCAATAACTGAATACTTCATCCTTCACCAAATTTTACCACTTTGGAATAACAACAAAAAAATCTGGATAAGTGACAGCTAAAATAAACTTCTAAGTACTTTTTACTCATTCTTAGTGGTCAAATAAAATATTTATCCAAAAATATGTCTATGCATATGTATGCACACAAAATACATACATATACGCATGTATGTATATAGATGTTTATGTGTATGTGTATATGTATACACATACACACATATGTGGACATAGCCTTTGCTTCTTTCTAAGTATTAACAATCAACAACGAGCTTTCTAATAAGAGGGACAGTACAATGTTTCTAAGTAATGTCTCCACCTGTACAGTATATTTAATAGCTACTAGGATAAGAAATTGCCCAGGTGAATGTTATGTACTGCAGAGGTTTACTGGAATTTGCAAGAGTTATGTCATGAGAAAACCACAGTGTCAGAATTAGTGAGAATGTCTTTCTATTCTGAATTCAAAATATGGTGATGCACGTGAATGACTTGCTTATCTGCACCTAAATCCCCCTCTTAAATGCATCCTGTGCCTTAGGATCTACAAAGCCAGACAGAATTTTAATATGGGGTGATAAGCTTAAAATTTGTCATACTTTGTGTTACACATTGAATATAGATTTCTTTTTCTTCTTTTACTTACAAGATATTGCAAATATTGCAAAATATTTCCCATTATTTTGAATTTCAGTAGCAAATCAATTGGAATCTAACAAGTGGACTCCAGATGACTGGCACATAAGACATTTCAGTTTACATCCCACAGAACCCGACCTAGGCTAATGCACTGGTTTGCTAAGGCTGCATAATGAAAGAGCACAGACTGAGTGGTTTAAACACAGAACTTTTCTGTCTCACAGTTCTGGAGGCTGGGAGTCCCAGAGTTAAGGTATCAGCAGAGCTGGTTCCATCGGAGGCTGTGAGGGAAAGACCTATTCCAGGGCTCCCTTTGGTTTCTGGATGGCATTCTTCTCCCTGCGTTTTTCACATCATCTTCTACGTGTGCCCAAATATCCCGTTTTTATAAGGACACTGGTCATGCTGGATTAGAGTCCACTCGAACGGCCTCATTTTAACTTATCTCTGTAAAGAACCTACCCTCAAATAAGGTCACATTTTGAGATACTGGGGGGTTAATATGTCAACATGTGACTTGCAGGAAGCACAATTCAATCCATAACAGCCAGAGACTTGAAAGTAAAACAAATCTACGTAGGTGTATACAGGTATAGGCGTGTGTGTGTGTGTGTGTGTGTGTGTGTGTGTATGTGTACTATGAAGAATCACAAATAAAGCTACATGCATGCTTTCATTTCTCTTGAGTAGATATCCAGGACTGAAATTTCAAGGTTGATATAACAACATGTCTATATTTTTAAGAAATTCCTGAATTATTTTTGAAATTTTCTTTCCCACTAAAACCATCATAAGGATGCAGGGCTTTCCTCATCCTTGGAACACTTGGTATTGTCATCCTCAAGTCTCACTTATCATTTTTTTTTGTGTGGAGTGTGTCCTCAAGGTCATATTTTATTTTCCTTTAGAAGTTGTATAGGTTTAGCCCTTACATTTAGGTCTCTGATCCCCATTCCAGTCAATGCTGTGTAGGTGTGAGGTAGGGAGTAAGCCTTTTTTTTTTTTAACATTTAAACCAGTTGTCTCAGCACCATTTATTGAGGATTTATTCCCCCTTCCTCACCCCTTAATAGCTTTGGGACCCTTTTAGATCAAGTAGTTGGTTTTTGTATTAAACCAACTTTGCATTTCCAGAAGGGACTCCACTTAGTAATATGGTATAATCTTTTATATAGATGATTTGTTGGATTTGGTTTGCTGATATTTGCTAAGAATTTTTGTTATCTATTTCCATGAAGGACTATGGTTCTTATCTCTGTGATGCCTTTGACATAGGCATCATTACTTACAGCTTCCTTAGTAGAGACCTCAGAATGAGTCGAGAAATGCTCCCTCCCCTCTATGTTTTGAGTTTGTATAGAATTTATATTCTTATTTAAATATTTGGTAGAATTCCCCGTCAAAGTTATGTGTACCTGAGCTTTGTTTTATGGAAAATTTGTAAATTACTAATTCAAGTTCTTTGTTTGTCATAAGTCTTTTCAGATTTTTAAATTTCTTTTCCAATCAGTTTTTCTAATTTTAGTCTTTCTAGGAATGTGTCTATTTCACCTGTGCTGTCCGATATGTTGACCTACAGTTGCCATGAATATTCTCTTACAGTCTTAATTTTTCTAGGTTTGGGAGTGATGTGCCCTCTTTAAATCTTGACTTTGGTGATGTGTATCTTCTCCATTTTTATCCCTTTTGTTAGTCTGGGTAAATGCTCATAAATTTATCGATCTTTTAAAATAACTGAATTTTGGTTTAATTAATATTTCTATTTTCTTTTTTGTCTTTTCGCCTTTATGTAGAGCCGTACCCGCGGCATATGGAGGTTCCCAGGCTAGGGGTCTAACAGGAGCTGTAGCCACCGGCCTTCGCCACAGCCACAGCAACGCGGGATCC
Source organism: Catagonus wagneri (assembly GCA_004024745.2). Taxonomy (NCBI): domain Eukaryota; kingdom Metazoa; phylum Chordata; class Mammalia; order Artiodactyla; family Tayassuidae; genus Catagonus; species Catagonus wagneri. The sequence goes on from PVHT021183707.1 coordinate 5,320,224, forward strand.
TTAACCCACTGAGAGAGGCCAGGGATCGAACCCGCAACCTCATGGTTCTTAGTTGGATTTGTTAACCACTGAGCCACAAAGGGAACTCCTTTTTTTTCTTTTAATAGCTTACTAATTTCTGCTCTGACTTTATTTTCTTCCTTCTGAATGCTTTGGGTTTAAATTTACTTTTTTAACTCTTATGGTTAAAAACTTAGATTAACGATTTGGGACATTTCTTCTTTCATTTTAATGCAAATGTTGGGAGAAGGTAAATTTTCCTCTAAGCACTGTCTTTAATGCAGCCACAAATTTTGACATGTTATTTTCTCTAAATTTATTTCAAAATTATTTTTATTTGAAATTTATTATTTTTATCAGTGGATTATTTGGAGGTGTGTTGATTAATTTACAAATAGTTTAGAGATTTCCAACTTTTCCTTCTGCTGCAGACTTCTAATTAAACTCCAGTGTTGTCTCTGTATTCTTGTTATTTCTCTGCTAGCCATGTGTGTGAACTTACCTAGCCCTTCTAGGTCAGAGATCAAATAAGCTAGGATTATCAGAAGCAACAAATTTTAATAAAATTTGAGAATATAATAAAGGGAAAAAAGCTATCTATTTGAACAGATAGAGATTTTTTTGTATGGCAATGCAAAATAGATGAGTGAATAAGTGAATATATGAAATTTAGTCTGCAACAAGTCAATAAGCACATTTATATTCTTGGAGTACCATGGTTAAAACACAAAATAATTTAAAAATTGCAAATATTTGGGAAGATAAAAGCTTTGATGCTGTTAAAGATGCTCATAATAAAGGGAACTTATATATCCAACTATCATTACTGGTCACATATCCAAATTTAAAAAAAAAATCTGCTGAAATGCAAACGATGGTAACTGCTTATACAGAGAGGGGGTGTACACTACGCTGTTCTATTAGTCCAATTACTAAGACACTAGTCCATTGATTCAGTAACTCAACAGACACATGAATTCTGGAATTCAAGACAATTTCAAGAGTGCCTCCCAGTCTACTGAGAAAATGTAGTAGTTAACAATGCCAACACTGACTGGATCTCAAGGTTCTGATTATTGTCATTTTTAACTCCTGTGAATTATTAAAAATCAGCTGTTAAAGCTGATCTATCCCTTCTCTAGTATCTAATTATATTTCAACAATGAAGCTATCGAAAACTTTTGTAATGTGAATTATGTCAGGAGTCTGGAACAAAATAAATTTGCCCTTAATACTTCTATTACTTTTAAAATAGAAAATCCTGCTGGCCTCTTGTAAGAAACATGGTGCAATAACAATTATTTGATATTTTGTTTATTTTTAAAATTTAGAAATATTATTTGAATATTATAGGAAATTTCCATCAATTTTTACACATCAATTTTACTCACGCCTGGGTTGTAGTTGATGCTTACTGCTAAAGAAAGAATTATGCAGAATGAAACTTAATTTCTGCAGAAGTATAGTCATGTGTTTTGGCAATTTGTAACAGAAATTTTCCAACAGTTAGTGTAAGCCTTTTGAGGATAGATTGAGATTCACCCATGATATGAAACTAGGCATGCTAGAAACTAAAACTATTTTCGCACACTGTCATATTCAAATAGACATGCTCTGCGGAAAGAGGCATCATTACATCTCCAGGCTGGAAAAAGAAACAGTCAAATGTGCTTCTAGAGCTAGCTCAGTCTGAAATTTTCTATTCTGGTGAGATCAGTGCGGGAGAGTTGAAGGTATAGAAGAAACGGTGGAATTATAGAGTGGGAAAAGATGCCATGCCACATCTTGTCCAGCAATCATAACAGTGAGGAGACTGGAAAGTTACTTGCTCGAGTCCATATATGTACCAGATTGTGATAAGTGGGGGTTCAATACCCAATTCTGATGCCCAGCAGAATGTATTTTTCTACTGTATTTGTATGAAGTTCTAATCATTTTGTTTTGTAGCAGTAGCTTGTTCCTTTCCTGGGAGCAATATATAGAAAAGAGTGGCACAGAACACTGCCATTATTTGCAAAGCCATTTCCCTTATTTGCCCTTGTTGTGCTCAACTTTATCAAAGAGTTGTCCCCATATTTTCAGACTGGAAAGACCAGATGCCTATGCACAGTATTAATGAGCTGTGGATAGTCAATGTCATCTTCATCTTAGGATCAACTCTAACCATGGGAAGCTATTTGCAGGGAGGTGAAGAGTCTGAATACAAATCAAAGAAAGAAATGTAAGCTTAGTCTAGGAAAGAATAGGCAGTGGGTTCCTTGAAAAAATGATTTCCAACTATTTGCTGGGCTAAAATGGGAGAAGTGAATTAACATGTTCTGTGTAATCTGCAGAGAACAGAAATAGGGGGAAAGGTAAGGCAGCCTTTGACTCATGAGAAATTCTTGACAATTAACAGTTGTTCAGAAATGAAATCCAACCATGTTGTCTGGTCTCATTTAAATTCATGATCATGAACCCCAAGAGAGTCATTTAACGCTGACTCGGTAATTGTATTCCAAGTCCCAGGGTTAATCATCCCCTCATTCTCCAACTGTCTTTTTCAATTCTTCCTCTCTCCAGACGCCTAACTCCTCCTCTTAGGCTTCACTCTCCTTTAGGATCCTTGTTTTTCACTTTTCTGAGAAAACTGAAGCAGTTAGAAAGAACTTTCAGAGCCCCCCCCATCATTTATACCCAGAAACTTTGCATGTTTGTCTGTTACCACAGATTTGCTATCCCTGTTTCTGCTCAAAGCCAATACCTCTCCTCTGGAATTACTAAACTCCTATTTCCTAGAAAAGAACATCACTCAGCAACTGTTCCCTCTTCTGCATGTATTTTTTTTTTTGATCTTTAGGGTATAATTTCCATCATAATACAAAAATACTGTTATCTCTTCTATATCTTCCGTCAAAAAAATACCTCCTTGACAAGCTCTTCTGAGCTAGCTGCCACTCATTTCTTTTCCTCTTCTTTGCTACCGTAAAATATTCCTCTTTTCCCATTCCCTTATAAACTACTCAAATCACTATTTTACCCTCATGCCGTTGCAACAAAACTCCTATTGTTGAGGTCCAGTGATCTCTACAATGCTAAGTTCAATGACTGATTCTTTGTTCACACCTTCCTGGAACCAGCCGCAGCATTAGATACAGTACATCATTTCTTCCTCGCTGATGAACTTTCTTTGTGTGGCTTCCAGGTTGCCACATGCACTTGGTTTTTCTTCCTGACTCTCTGGTCATATCTTTTCAGTTTCTCCTCCTTTCTTAATTTGGAAGGTCCTGCAGTCCTACTCTGAGACCTCAGATTCCAGTCTCCCTTATCTGACAGTTTATGCAGTATCTTTACTTGGATGTCTCATATTCATCTGAAACTTAACATGTCCAAAACTGAATTCCTGATTTTCGTACATAAACCCTCTTGCCCCCCAGGTACCTCTATGTCAGCTGAAGGCCATCTTTTCTTTGAGATGTTCAAATCCAAACTCTGGGAATTGTCTTTGACAGATCTTTCTCTTTCCCTCACATTGCACATCCAATCAATCTGAAAGTCCTATTTGTTTTAACCTCAAAATTCATCCAAAACAACCACTTCTCATGGCCTTCACTGATACTACTCTGGTTTCAGTCCCTATATCACTGTACTTGGATTTCTTAGCAATAATTCTCTAATTAGTCACTACTGGATAGACCATAGTGTATCCAACAATCCAGCCAGAATGAGGCTATGAGAAGGGAGAACAGTTGATGTCACTTCTATGCTCAAAGAACTGTAGTGGTTTCCAATTCTAGAGTAAAAGGAAAAATTATTTCAATATCTCCTAAAGCCTAAGTGTTTCGGTCCTCACTTTCTTCTGATACCCTGTTCCATCAACCACTTTATACTCTGTACTCTAAACACACTAGTCTTCCTTCTTGGTCTCAACTAGAGGCAGATTCTTGCCTTAGGATGTTTGCACTGTCTGCCCCTTTGTTATATATATTCCTTCCTCAATCTCTCTGTGATTAACTCTCTTTACTTCAACTCATTATTCAAAGCTCACATTCTCAACAAATTCTACTGTGACTCCATTTTTAAAATTGCAATCTATCCTTCTTACGGATTCCCCCTAATGCATACACACACACATAGACAGACAGATAGACAGATACATATAGAGATAGATTAGATAGATAGATAGATAGATAGATAGATAGATAGATAGATATAATTCCATAGCCTATTATCTACTAACATGGCCTGAAATAGGCCTATTTATTAGCTTTATTTTTTATCATCTGTTCTACATGTATCCTCAACCACCTCTTGCCAAATGTAAGCTCTTGGATGCAGGAATAACTGTTTCATTGGTTTATTTCAGGTACCTAGAACAGTAATACCTAAATAAATTGAATGAATAAAAGAATGAATATAGAGAATGACATCATCATTACTAAAAGGAGTCAAACAAATTTTCAGAAATAAAGCTATGAAATTAGACTACATAAATCTTAAAGTTTTTCTGTGAATTGAAATATTTCTATTACAAGGCATAGAAGTATTATGAAATATGAAATAACAAAATAAATATTATTTTAAAAATCCTTCTGGCTATCATCATACTCTTCCCATGTACATGGATATTTATATAGTCATAGTTTTTTTTAAGTATGATCTTCTGTTTATAGGAATATGTAGTAAGTATATTTTTCCCTATTCCTTTCGTTAGGCAACACTAAAATACCTGGACTTCGTATATAAAACGAACATAAAAATACTCTGAAAGGTAGAGAAAAGAAGGAAGATTGGCTAAGGGCTTGAGGTAAAAAGAATAATACAATGATAAATTTCCTGGGTTTTCTTTTGCCTTAAACATGTCAAAGAAGCCAGAAACCTGGAAACATCAACAGGTACAGATGAAAATTCTCCAACAAAAGTCTCTCTATATCGACAGGACTAGGAAATGGGTGGTCTCACAAGAGAGAAACTTTCAGACAATCACTGCTCTACTCCAGACAAACACCATAGCGAAAAAAACCTCTCCCACCACTAAGTGGGAAGCCTATAAGTCCACCCTGGCCAGACTGTAATGAGTAACCCTAAGTCACTCACTGGGGTGTGGTCAAAGAATGACAGATATGGATCTGCATCTTTTACCTCTAAAAAGTGGTAATCCCCCACCTTGAGTCAGTGGAGTCCTGTGTAGGGCAAAGTAGAAATACACTTCTACCAAACAGAAAGGTTTTGGTGGAGGCTTAATGGCCTACTCTGCCCAGTAGTTTACGAAGTGTCAACCCAGGCTGGATTTATACCATAGCTGCTAGTAATTTAGCAGTGCCCCTTCCTTACCTAGAAGAAGTGATGTCAGAGGAATCTAGCAGAAACCGAAAGCTTAAATAAATTCTGGACTCTCATAATATAATATGCAAAATCCTCAGATTTCAGTCAAAAATTATGCATCATATCAAGAACCAAAGGGATTTCTTTATTTCCTTTTTTTGGCGGTGGGGCACACCCATGGCATATGGAAGTTCCCAGTCTGTGTCAAACTGGAACTACAGCTGCCAGCCACAGCCACAGCAATTCCAGATCCAAGCCATATCTGCGACCTATACCACAGGTCATGGCAGTGTTGCATCCTTAACCCACTGAACAGGGCCAGGGATAGAACCCACATTCTCATGGACACTAGCGAGGTTCGTTACCACTGAGCCACAATGGGAACTCCAAGAAAGAAGGATGTTTCAAATGGAGTCAGAGAAGACAAGCAACAGGTTCCAATATAAAATGACAGAGATGTTAGAATTCTCTGCAAAAGATGTTAAAGCAGCAATCATAAAAACGTTTCAACGAGCAACTGCAAACACATTTGAAACAAATTTAAAGATCATTTCAGAAAAGAAACAGGATGTTTCAGCAACGAACTGAAAGAATAAACAACTAAAGAGAAATTTTGTAAAATACAATAACCAAAATAAAACACTCAAGAGAAGGGTTCAGCAGCAGGATGGAAGGGGCAGAGGAAAGGATGAATGAACTAGAAGATAGAATAAGAAAAATTACCTGAAATGAACAACAGAGAGAAAATAGGCTGAAACAGCTGAGAAATCCTCTGGGTCCTGTGGGACTACATGTAACAAAAGATTGACCTCTCACTTACTGGAGCCCTGGAAAGAGAGGATAAAGGACAAGGATGAAAACACACTTGAAGAATAATGGTTGAAATTTTCTCACTTTTGGCAAGAGACACAAGACCATATATTCAAAAGAAGTTGAGCAAACCCTAAACAAGATAAACTCAAAGAAATCCACCACAAGAAACATCATAGTCAAAGATTTTCAAACTACAAAGAAAAAACTCTTCTAAGTGGCAGGAAAAACAGTATCTTATCTATAAAGGAAAAACAATTTAAATGACAGTGAATTTGTCATGAGAAACCATGGAGACCACAGGAAAGTGATATAACATTTTTCAAGTATTGAAAGAAAGGAAGTGCCAAGTCAGAATCCAATATTCAGCAAAGATATCTTTCAGGAATGAATGTGAGATCAAGGCTTTGTCAGATGAAGGAAAAAAAAAGTGTCACCAGAAACTCACCATAGAATGGCTAAAGCTAGTTCCCTAGACAGAAATAAAATAATAGTAATAAAGAAATAGAGTCTTGGGACCTCAGGAAGGGAGAAAGAACACAGAAAGCAAAAATATGGATAAATACAATGAACCTCTCTTCAGTTTTCTAAATTATATTTAACTACTGAAGTAAAAATTATAACACTGATCTGGTTCTAAATGTAGAAAAATATCTAAGGCAATTCTATCAAAAACAGTGTAAGGTAAGAAGATATACAGAGAGGTAAATTTTCTACACTTTATTGGTGAAATTATGACACAATAAGTAAACATACTATAAAATAAATCAAGATGGAATGCTCCCTCCTTCCCTTCCATCTTTCATTCTTTTCTTCATTCTCTCATTTATTTTTCCTTCCTTCCTTCCTTCCTTCCTTCCTTCTTCCTTTCCTTTCCCTCCCTCCCTTCCTTCTCTCCGTCCCTTTGTATCCAGGTGTCATTTCCCCTTCCTTTTCTTCCTCTTACACTTCTATTACTATCACTGGTTTTTAGATTTATTATTGCACTCATATCAGAAATTGCCAAATATGATCTTTCTACTTTTTTGCAATTGAAAATTACCTATATTCTCCTAACACATAGCCAATTTTTATATATGCACTATGGGTCAATTATTATTATAATGATTTAAAAATAATAATGTCTCATTTATTATATGTTTGTTAGCTGGCATTGTATCACAGAAAATAACTTTTGTCTCCCTTATTTGGTGCATGTACATATGTATATGTGTACCTGTGTTTGTTTACTCATTATCAGCTTGGGCTCTTGTGTTCTGATTTTACTAAACAGGCCACAACTCATTGTCTGTTTATACTCAAATTTCCTAGATTTGACCAATAGGAGCCCTTTTAGACTGACTTAGTGTTTTAGTCAATTTTCATTCTTTGAGCATTTTTTTATGTTTTGGCATAATAAAATGTTTTAGAATCACCCTATATTTTTCTTCTCCCTGCTCTGAAAAGTGCCATCTCTTTAAGTTTCTTGCTGTGAAAAGTGGTATATGATAATTCAATAATGTCAAATAAAACTTTGCTATGAAAAAATGCCTAATTTCCCCTTCTATAATAATTCTCTCTGGCTTTCTTTACCCTTCTATAGTAATATTATTTAGATATTTTTATCTCAACTCTCTACCTATGTCTATTTCTATCTACCACACATACATTTAGTTTGTCAAGGCAGAAGTATTTATACAGTGTTCTTTAAAATAATTTCAATGGACATTTAGACAGATTCAGTGGTGATCACCAAAGTTTTAACACAGTGTCTCTATTTTCCCCTTTAATGACTGCATTTTATCAATATGTAAGTCTTTTTCCTCCCATTTTAAAGGGTGGAGAAATATGATTTTTCTCTATTTCAAGAAGTGTATTTTTGTTGCTCAGTGAAGACTACACAGTAGGAAAATAATAGGAACGTTAGGCAGACAAGCCAGAAAGCTGTTGCATTAGTTCAAGAGGGATAGCGATAATGATTTTGACTTGATTTAGACTCAGTGGAGAATAAACTTGGCTTTAGGATACATTCGTTAGTAAACTTGAAAGTGGATGAAAAGATTAGGGAAGAGAAGCAAATAAGGGATAAAAGGAGAAATCAAAATTATCTCCCAGTTTTTACTTGAGCAACCAGGTCAAGAGAATGTCACCCCATTAACAGCATGGAAACCCCATTGCAGCATGTGGGGTTTGTGAGGTACTTGGCATTCCCACATAAACAGGGGTACACTCTGTTGATTATGGTACAATTGAGGGAGATTAATTCTGGGCACCAACAACAGGACAATGCTATTTAAATTCATGGGATTTGGTGAGATTCCCTAGATTGAAGTGCAGTTCAAGGAGAGAAGAGGATCCGGAATCTAAATACATGTCACAGAAGCAAACTGGAATTGTAAAACTTTACCTAAAACCAGTAAAGGAAGGGATGCATATTTCTTTTACAAAGGTGTTCACTGGTTGATCTTTGCCAATGGGACCTAATCAAGCTGACAAGCTTTTGCACAGCAAAGGAAACCAAAAAGAAAACTAAAAGGCAATTTACAGAATGGGAGAAAATAGTGTCAAATGATGAAACTGACAAGGGCCTAATCTCAAAAATATATAAACAACTTATGCAGCTCAACAGCAAAAAAAACAACAACCCCATTGAAAAATGGGCAAAGGACCTAAATAGACAGTTCTCCAAAGAAGATATACAGATGGCCAACAAGCACATGAAAAAATGCTCAACATCACTGATGATTAGAGAAATGCAAATCAAAACTACTACGAGATACCACCTCACACCAGTCAGAATGGCCATCATTAACAAGTCCACAAACAACAATTGCTGGAGGGAATGTGGAGAAAAGGGAACTCTCCTGCACTGTTGGTGGGAATGTAAGCTGGTACAACCACTATGGAAAACAGTATGGAGGTACCTTTGAAAACTATACATAGAACTACCATATGACCCAGCAATCCCACTCTTGGGCATATACCCGGACAAAACTTTCCTTGAAAAAGACACCTGCACACCCATGTTCATTGCAGCACTATTCACAATAGCCAAGACATGGAAACAACCCAAATATCCATCGACAGATGATTGGATTAGGAAGATGTGGTACATATACACAATGGAATACTACTCAGCCATAAAAAAGAATAAAATAATGCCATTTGCAGCAACATAGATGGAATTAGAGACCCTCATACTGAGTGAAATAAGTCAGAAGGAGAAAGACAGATACCATATGATATCACTAATAACTGGAATCTAACATACTGCACAAATGAACCTTTATGCAGAAAAGAAAATCAAGGACTTGGAGAACAGACTTGTGGTTGCCAAAAGGGTGGCGAAGGGAATGGGACGGTAGGGGGGTCTGGGGTAAATAGCTGTAGGTTGTTGCCTCTTGGCTGGAAAAGCAAGGAGATCCTACTGTATAGCCTGGGAACTATGTCTAACCACTTGTGATGTGTAAGCCTGTCACCACGCTGTACAGCTGGGTATAATGTAAAAACAAAAACAAAAACAAAAAAAAAAAAAACAAAGATGTTCACTGGATGTACCTTTAAAACACTGAGTTTTTTTTTTTCTTCTTCTTCTTTTTATGGTCATACCTGAGGCATATGGAAGTTCCCTGGCTAGGGGTCAAATTGGAGCTGCAGTTGAAGCCTAAACCACAGCCACAGCAATGCCAGATCCAAGCCACATTTGTGACCTCACCGCACCTTGCTGCATCACCAGATACTTAACACACTGAGTGAGGCCAGGGATTGAACCTGCATCCTCATGGATAATAGTTGGATTCTTAACCCACTGAGCCACAACAGGAACTCCAAAAAAACACTGAATTTTTTGGACAATTAATTATTGTTTTTCTCTAAAGCCAATTTCTATATAATTTTTCACGACTACATCTATATTAAAGAGAGTTTCGATTTTACTTAGGACTTAATGCAGAATAATAAAGTTATTTTAGAATCCTCCCATTATCTGTTCTCTTAAATGCTCAACCATAATTTTGCATTTTACATTGTATCTCATACTCTATATGATTTTACACCCAGAATTTCAAATGGAAGAAACTGACAAATCCATATACTCTTTGATTTCAGTCAATATGTTAACCAGCAAATTATATGAAATATAACAGAAGTTTTAAGGGATTTTTGCATTTTACCCAAAAAACAAAAAAAACAAAGCTAATGATGCTGAGTGAAAAATATTTTCCTTCAAGGCTATATTTGGATATGTGCATAATGATGTCTTTAAAAATACACCAAAGCTTCTGTAGATGGAGAATAAAGCAAGGAGAGTGTTTGCCTCATTTTAAAGATGAGGCTGACGGATATGGTCTGTTAACCCCCAAATTGAAATTGACCTTGATCTGAATAGTGCCAACCAGTTCAGTGGAAACTCGGGATGGAGGAACATATTATGTGGTTATTGTAGTATAAGTGCTTTTTTTTTAAATTTTCTGCTAATTAACATAAGCCTAAAAATCGAATCCTGAAAAAATCCTGGCTAAGAATAACTTCACATTCACTCCTAATCTATCAGAGCAAGAAGATAACAGCAATAATGGACAGATAGCATACTTGGCCAGAACAAAACAAATTATTCCAGTGACTCTGCTGTCCGACATTCAGATTTTTTTTTTTTTGAATCAAGCACACAAACTGTGGGAGATTTATGCTTGTACAACCACATGACCTCTCACATATCCTCCCTCTTTGGGGTTCATTGATTTAGGCATATAACTCTGTGGTTTTTATCTCTGCCAAAGTTCCATCTGATCTGAGGTATCAGATTTCATATTTCACAACTGCAGCAAAAAAAAAAATCTTTCACGGAGATACAGAAAATTTTAAACAAAGGTTTTTGTTATCAGAAAGATACTAACAAGAAGAGTAAAGTTTCTCTTTCTAGATTCCATCTAGATGCAATATGCGTCATGTAACCTCAGGCACGTATTTAAAACAGAATTGCAGAGTCGGTAATGAGCTGTGATGTACAGCTGCTTAGGAGGCAAAGGAAAGACCTTGTTTTCACCGGTAAAATATAGCATCTGAGAGTAGATTGTCTGATTTCCTACATGCGAGGAACAGCAGTAAAACTGAAAAGCTTAGGGTAAGTGTAGTTCCCAGGGACCTATTTCCAAATTATGATTAGACAGTCTCCTACTTATTCAGATAAAACCAGTCCTTGGCATTTGTAAAAGACAACAAGAGTAAATTCACAAGTTGTATTAAGACTGCCCTGCTCCCACCCCAAAACTCCCCAACAGGCCAACCCCTGGATCACATTTAGAATTTTGAATACCATGCATGCGTTCTATTCTATTAGATATATTCTAATATGAATGCATGGGCACATTTTTCAATGAGACGGCTACATGTGCTTGACTAAAAGAACCATGAGTAAGAATGTGTGTGTGTGGGGGGGCACCTGGGTCGCTTTGCTATACAGTGGAAATTGAAGGAACATTGTAAATCAACTCTACTTTAATATGTCTTATGTCATTTAATGCTAATAAAGTATAATAAAATAACAGGTTTGGGAAGGATTCACAGTCCCTCTTAACCTACTGAAGTCTCCAAGAAATCTTGAAACGCATTCTACTTTAAATGAAAATATAATTTATTGAAAATGTTTGACTATGTAACTTTTTTCAATAAAATCTCACTAATGGAAAAATATTCCTGTCTAGAAAGAACAATTATATTAAATAATATTCTTCCACAAACATTGGCCTGAAGTACGTTTCGCTATAGAATAAAACAAAATCAGGTTACTAAAGCTAACCAGAGGGGAAAAAATGATCAACGTTTGGGGTTAATAGATGCAAACTACTGCATTTGGAGTGGATAAGCAATGAGATCCTGCTGTTTAGCACAGAGAACTATATCTAGTCACTTGTGATGGAACACAATGGAGGATAATGTAAGAAAAATAATGTGTTTGTGTGTGTGTGTGTGTGTGTGTGTCTGCGCGCGCATGGGTGTGTGTGAGACTGGGTCACTTTGTTGTTCAGTAGAAAGTGGACAGAATACTGTAAACCAACTATAATGGAAAAAATAAAAATCTTTAAAAAAAATTTGGGTCCTTCCAAAAAGTACACAGTTTTGTTTTCATTTTAAAATATCAGGGTGCATCTCCTATTACATAAGCAGTACACTATTATTTTTACATTAATTATCTTCGAATTAAATTAGTGATCTGAAATTTATGGATTAACTACTTACCACTCACACATTTTCTCATTTATTAAATGTCTTTTCTTTCAAACTGATTTAAGTAAAACTAAGAGAAATTGTTTTGTAAAATTTTTCTTCATTAATGGTACTAAAATTTTTTGAAGTAGTCTTTTTAAAATTTTTAGATACTACATGTTACTCATATGCTCAGAGGCTCTGTGGTGTCTACTGATTAGCTCCTATTCTTTCTAGCAAAAGAATACTGCCTCTGGACTTCCTGTGTGAACTGAAAAGATACAACATTGAACTTGGTATTTATACAGTAGTTAATGACATTATGAAATACACCTGGCTATTGGATCTTTAGAATATTTAATTTCCAATGAAAGCATGAGCACCAAAATGTCAATCTGGAAGACATTTTGAAAGAGCTGTTTATTTTTATTTAAGCCTCATATGATACAAAAGGCAGTGATTCTCAGAGAATCTCTATTTTTCTTCCACAATAAAAGAATAATAGGAGTTCCCGTTGTGGCTCAGTGGTTAATGAACCCAACTGGAATCCTTGAGGATATGGGTTCGATCCCTGGCCTTGCTCAGAGAGTTAAGGATCCAGTGTTGCTGTGAGCTGTGATGTTGGTTGCAGACATGGCTTGGATCCCGCGTTGCTGTGGCTGTGGTGTAGCCTGGCAGCTACAGCTCTGATTCGACCCCTAACCTGGGAACCTCCACGTGTCGTAGGTGTGGCCCTAAAAAGACAAGAAGGACCAAAAAAAGTTAGTTAAAAAGAACAGTAATGACTATGAACTTATTTCTTTAACTCAAGTTGCAACTGACTATAGAAAATTCCCATGTGAAGAAAACAAATATTAGCTACTCAATCTAGAAAAAACTAGCCATAAGTTCACTGGCTTAACCTTGGGCCAATCAAGGCTATAATTTTATAGAGTGAATAGTTTTAGCACTGATAAATTCTAATAATTATTTTCAGCTTCATTGTCGATACTTTCTTCTCCATGTCTAGCTTAATCTTCGCCACATCAATATCCTCACCTCGGACTGCCATGTCATTCACAGCACCACACAGAACTAAACTAATTTCCTCTGTAGTCTTTATGGTAGTTTATACTTTTTTCACTTAATTTTTCACTCACGTTATGCTACCCAAAGGTTACTACATTTTTCTGCCTTCAGTATAACAGGATGTTTCAGAATTTCCATATTTTAATCAAGCCTTCTCTGTGTCATGGAAGAGTTGGTGTTTCCACTGATATGCAGCTCTAGAAATTATTTCTCTGCTCTTTAAAAGAATTTGTCTTTATTAAAAGCAGTAATACTTAACTAATTTGTTGACTATTTATTTTGATTCCTTAATAACTCAATCTGTATCAATGTTTTGCTGGAGTTTAAGTTGCCAGAAGATAAATGCTATATTGGTTTAGCTTTTATAAAAGACTTTCGTAATGCCATATCCTGTCAGGTGGTTCATAATGACATTTCCAGATTACATGTAGGTAATGTCAGATATTGGCTAGATGCTTTAAAATAGTAAGTAAACACTATTATATATACAAACATGAGAGACTGGAAAAACACAAACATATTCAAGCTCAGAATTTACCAATTAAGTTTGATTATATGACATTTATAGGCTCCTAAGTTAAGTCGCTATCTTAATAGTCAGATAGGTTGTATAGTAACATGGAAAATACTTAACTATATTAAAACAGTCACTCTTTGTTGAGTACCTGCTATGCAACAGGAACTTAATATAAATCATTTAGTTTTGCATGCTCATATTACAGATGAGGAAAAAGAGACACACAGCTTAGGGAACTTCTGCACTATTACATAACATGGACATCGACACTTGGGACCTTTGACTTTTAAGTCCATTAGTTTTCAATGCACTACCCAATATTAACACTACTGAAAAACTTAGAAGGCAAAATGTGCTAGCAAATTGATGCATGGAAATTGACAAGGTTTAGGAAACAGTTCAAGACTGGGTGTGCTAGCAAACAGAATTACCAAGTATTTCCTTTTTACCCCCATAATTTTATTACTTTTTTTTCTGCCATACCTAATTAATGGCAAAAATGTAGAAGTGAAAAAGAACTAGGATAAGTTCAATTGAGACACCCATTCCTTTTACATGAAAGGACTTGAAATAATTAGATGAACTTTGCATAAATTAATTTTTTTAGGAGACATATATAAAAACTTGCACTGGACTAAGTCGGCAAAGGCTTGTTAAAAGAGGCAAACTTCTTCATGACGACCTAAAAAAAGATCTGATAGGAAATGAGATGAGCCTCAAAAGGCTCGTGTTATTATGTTTTTAATAATGAAGGCATTAGCACTGCAATTGTTAGAATTTTATCTGTTCTATCATGAAATAAGGATCTAGATAGTGTGCAGTAATTAAAGATTGACTTTGATTTAGATAATCCATTTTAATTGCATTTTTAATTGTAGTGAAAATTTCATGAAGTACCATCTGAAAATGCTGATGTGGAAAGATTAACTAATCAAGATCATGCCATTATACGTGAATTACTAGAAAGGGACCATGAGAAGTCAGTGTGAAATACATCTCTCAACTAACACACAAGTCCCTGTAATCTCATCTCACCTCCTGGAACAATGTATAACAAATTAAAACTGGTTCACGAAATGTCATACAATCTGGCAGCAAGATTCTAACTGATGAAGAAACGGCTTTTTAATGATTCCCTAACAACCACAGAAAATTTCAATTACTGGGAATCATGACAAAAACTACCTTCAGGGGACAAAATAATTTCTCCCAGTTTTCTTTAACCGACTAAGAGGTCCCACTGGACACTTTCTGACCTATCCACAGTCGATTCTGTTTAGTTTGCTAGAGAGGATGGGTAGGTGAGTTGTTACTGTGGATGTTTTTTAAAAAGAATATGTTCAAAATTAGAAAAAAATAACTTGAACAGTTACCAGACTTGCTTGACCTGAATCACCATTTTTCCACTTACACAGTCCTACCTACTATTGCTACCCTCATGAATTCAGAGATCAATGTTAGTCTTGAAATGAGTTTAGACATATGAAATTTGGTTTCATTCATGCGCCATCATCCCTTTGACTTCTCTATTTGCCAATTTCCATTGCAACACTTACCACACTGTATCTTTAAAGTACAAATTTATTTTCAGTTTCTCCCGCTAGCAAGGAAACAGTATGTGTTCGATACATACTCTCATGTTGGAAAATTATTATAATTTTCTCCTATTTTTATTAATATTCTGGATGTTGTAATACTCTTGATCTTCTGAGCTTAACAGTTCTATATGTTTCTCAAGAAAGGGTCCATCACACATATTAATTAAAGCTAATACATATATATTGTCCTTGCTTTGGATATTCTAAACATATCAAAATATATCTGGAACATGCCAATGATGCTGGCTTTATATCTAATCTATATATGACAAATGTATTAATGATATTTTAGATCTTTATATTTATAATTTAATTCCTCTAGAATCATGATAGCACTAAACCTAAGGAGGCAAATGATCCTACTCCAAAAACCATAAGATGCTGATGAAAGAATGTGAAGAAAACACAAACAGATGGATAGATATAGCATGTTCTTGGACTGGAAGAATCAATATTGTTAAAAAGAACTTACTACCCAAGACGATCTACAGATTTATTGCAATCCCTATTAAATTACCCATGGGGTTTTTCACAAAACTATAACAATTTTTTTTTAGATTTTCATGGAAACAAAATAAAACAAAACAAATAGCCAAAACAATCTTGAGAGAGAGTAACGTTGCTGGAAGAATCACACTCCCTGACTTCAGATTATACTGCAAAGCTACAGTAATCAAAACAGTACGGTACTGGCACAGACCCAGACATATAGATCAGTGTAACAGGATAGAAAGTGCAGAAATAAACCCATACACTTATGGTCAATTCATATACAGCAAATGGGGGCAAGAATATACAATGGAGAAAAGACAGAGTCTTCAATAAGTGGTGCTGGGAAAACTGGACAGCTACATGTAAAAGAAAGAAGTTAGAACATTCTCTAACACCATTCACAGAATAAACTCAAAATAGATTAAAGACCTAAATGTAAGATTGGATATTACAAAGTTCCTTGAGGAGAACATAGGCAGAACACTATGACATAAATCACAGCAATATCTGTCTAGATCCATCTCCTAGAATAACAGAAATAAAAACAAAAATAAACAAATGGGGAGTTCCTATTGTGGCTCAGCAGGTTAAGGACCTGGCATTATCTTTGTGAGGATGCGGGTTCAATCCCTGGCCTCCTCAGTGGGTTAAGGATCTGTCATTGTCACAAACTGCAGCCTAGGTCGTAGATGCAGCTCAGGTCTGGTGTTGCTGTGGCTGTGGCATAGGCCTCAGCTGCAGCTGCAATTTGACCCCTGGCCTGGGAACTTCCATATGCCACAGGTGCAGCCCTAAAAAGAAAAACAATCAGGACCTAATTAAACTTAAAAGCTTTTGCACAGCAAAGGAAATTATAAACAAAATGAAAAGGCAACCTATGGACTGGTAGAAAATATATGCAAATGACAGTAGCAACAAGGGATTTATTACCCAAATAAACAAACAGTTCAATCAACTTAACATCAAAAAAACCCCCAAAAAACAAATAAAAAAGTGGTGAGAAGACTTAAACAGACATTCCTCCAAAGAATACAGATGGCCAGCAGGCACAAGCAAATCAAAACTATTACCTCAAACCAGTCAGAATGGCCATTGTTAAAAAGCCTACAAATAATAAATGTTGGAAATAGGGGAGGAGAAAAAAGGAACCCTCCTACACTGTTGGTTGGAACGTAAATTGGTGTAGCCACAATGGAAAATGGAGTTATCATATGATCAAGCAATCCTACTCCTGGGCATCTATCTGGATGGAGAAAACTCTAATTCAAAAAGATGCATGTACCCCAATGTTCACAGCAGCTCTATTCACAATAGCCAAGATGTGGAAGCAACCTAAGCGTCCAAGGACAGATGAATGGATAAAGAAGATGTGGTATGTATATATAACGGAATATTACTCAGCCAGAAAACGAATGAAATAACGCCATTTGCAGCAACATGAATGGACCTAAAGATTATTATCCTGAGTGAAGTAAGACAGAAAAATACAAATATCATATAATATTTTATGTAAAATACAAAGAAAAAAATGACATAAATGAACTTATTTATAAAAAGAGACTCAGAGACACAGAAAACAAAGTTATGGTTACCAAAGGGGATAACCTCTGGGGTTATGGAGATGAATCAGGAGTTTGAAATTAGCAGACAAACACTAGATATAAAAAAAAGATAAACAAGGACCTACTGAGTAGCACAGAGGACTATACTCAAAATCTCAAAATAACCTATAATGGAAAAGAATTGGAAAAATAATATACATAACTGAACCACTTTGTTGTACACAGGAAATAACACAATATCATAAATTAACTATCTTCAATTAATATTTTAAAATTCAAGGTTTTGGTAAAATAAGAATGGTCATCAAGTAAATTTTGAAGGTTGTTATAGAGAATAAGCAAAGTATTTGGAATGAAGATATAATTAAACAGATAATTAAAAAGAATTATAATTCAAATAACATTTGATAAAAGTTATTGGATTGTCCTAAATTCTGTGATTCTGCTGATGTTAAAATCATATTGTGAACTATATCATATTTCCTTTCAAAAACAGATTAAACATGGAAAACCCAAATATTCACCCATAAAAACTGGATTATAGGAAAATAAGCTCAAAATAATCAATAGATATTTAAGAAATTATTTCTCCAATATTCAAATTTTTTCTATTCACATATTCAGTATTATAAATAAAAATTAAGAAGGCTGCTCAAATATTTCTATTCAACTATTTAGTGATTATTATATCTTCAACTCTGGGTTTCATACAGCGTTGGGCAAAGGTCCTCAAACTTTAGTGAGCATAAGATCCAAAGGAGATTGTTAAAAGTATGTATCTGTTTGCCCCACCCCTAGAAGATCTGCAAGGAAACTCAACAATCTAGAAGATAATAATATAACTTATAACAATCATATGATAACATAAAGGAAGTAATTGCTATTTAAGGTCACAGACAACTCTAATTTCAGTTACTCAGCTAATCACCAAATTGAATATAATTAAAATTTCCTTAAGATACATTGGTTAAGATCATTTTCTAGCCAACACTGTCAGATTGACAGCAAAGTTCTTCTATCTGCTACTCAATGAGTTCATATTCAGAAAGGTTCTACTGGCTGTTGCTTTTGGAGGGTGGTGTGTGGGGGGGATGATGGGGAGGTGGCTACTCATGAGCCCAAATTAGCCCTTTATGAAGTTGTGTCCTGGAAGGCATTAGAAAATAATCTCTGAATGATAATTATCTTAAAACTTTCCAAAATAGTTCTACAACTTCAGTACTGAGTTTGAAGAAGGCTACTTACTAATGTAGGAAACATGTGGAAGCTCAAAAAAAGTAAACAAGTAAGACTTATGCTACACTTGTTACATTTTCAGATTAAGGGTATATCAATCTTAAGGAGTCCAGTGTGGTACAGATGAGTGATTTTGATGCGAGATGATATGTTAGCAGGTATTTATTTTCCCTCTCACAAAAACTGAAAGAAATGAGAACAAGAAAAGGAAAAACTGCTAAAAATCTTTATTAATATTGAAACTATGTAAGATATCCACATAGTGCACATTTTTAAGCAGTGTCTCATAGTTCGTATAAAGTAAGGCTACTTTTTTATTTATATTTAATAAATATTTACTGAGTATTTATTGTATGCATGCAGAATAAATTCATCCACATGCCAGAGATTTTCTAAAGAATGTCTGCTATACTTTGTATAAAGTCATCTTCAGAAAATATTTGTTGAACATTTATTATGTGCAAGCAGAAATTCAGCACCCTCAGAAAGTGGTTACTGTCAGGGGAAATAAATGGAGATATCTTTGTAGATCTTATTAATATCTTTTATTGTAGAGGAGTGAAGGCTGCCATTGGGCTTGGGTCCATAAAAGAGGGCTTTTTCTACTTAAATTTTGTTCCCTGCTACAGAAAGTATTGTTCAGAATTTCTTTGTTTGGCTAGAAGTTTAAGAAAAACCAGACCAAAACAAAAAGCTGCCACACAGCTTTTACTGTCCCTGATAAGGTGGCTCACCATGAACCAAGGGGAACTTTCTTGTGTTGAGGAAATGGAGAAACTTCAAAAATCCCATACTGGGACGAGGAAATTTTATGACTTGTCAGGCAGTAGTTCTAGAAAAGTCCTCCCACACGTACATGTACACTTGTAGGGATCTTTATTTTCTAAAAATAGTGTCAGTGTACTCATGGTTGTCTGCATCTTGGCTTCCCTTGCTTTTAAAATACATTGTACAAATCTATCTATAGCTTCACTACAACCCCCACCTCCTCAGTCTAGACAAACTGATTCCATAATGCAGATGGAAGAGCAAAGAACCAAAAATAGCTAAGATATCTAAACAAGGGAAAATTGTGCTGTATACTCTCAAGGCTTATTATAAAGCTGGATTATTTTAAAGACAATGCTACCAAGAAAAAGACAAAAAAGATACTGAAACAACACAGAAAAATGGCAGATAGATAAGGCATATGGCAGAGATGGCATTATAGATTAATAGGGAAAATATGAACTATACAATATAGGGTTTGAGGAAAAATAATTTTCTACTGGGTGAAAATGTATTCTCTACCTGACACCATAAAATATATTATTAAATATTATATAGTATAAAATACAGTATTTTTAAAGCATAATGCAAAATTAGAAACTGTAAAGAATACATTGATAGGTTTGATTCCATAAAATTTTAAATCTTTTGTTCAAAGATGTCACATAGAGCATAAAAAGGAAGCTGCAAACTGGTGGAAGATACTTTGATCTCATACTAACAACTAACCAGACAGTGTAGTAAACCACAGTAAGTGATAGGAGATAAACAAAAAAGCTAGTAGAAAAGTGACAAAATACCTAAGTACACATTTCTTGAAAAAGCAGTGGTAGTGACCTATAAACTGAGGTGAAGAATCAGCCTCTTGGTAACCTCAAAAACGCAAATAAAGATAACAATGAGATGCCATTTCACTCCAACTAAACTGCCAAAACCAAAGTTTGACAATACCAAGTGTCAGTAGAGATGTGGATTAATGGGGACATTTATAAAATGTTTGTACTGGCAGAAAACAGCAAATAACTTAAATGCACCAACATAAGTATGTGATAAATAAACTGATATAGCTAAGAAATAGAATTCGGCATAGACATCAATACTGAGCCACAGCTCCAGGATATATGCATGACTTTAGAGTCACAGTGTTGAATGGAGCAGCAGCCCACAGCTAACTCTAAAAAGTCACATCATTGGTCTTAGTCAGCTCAGCCTGCCATAACAAAATCCCACAGACTAGTCTAAACAACAGAATTTGTCTTCTCACAATTCTGGAGGCTGGGAAGTCCAAGATCAAGGTGCCAGCTCTATGGGCTTCTGTTAAAGCCACTCTTCCTGACTTACATGCAGACTGCTACATGCAGACAGTCTAGCCGTGTCCTCACACGGCAGAGAGAGATTTCCCTCTTCCAAGGCCACTGTCCGACTGGATTAAGGACCTAATTGTATGACCTCATTTTATCTTAACTACCTCCCAAACACACTCTACCTACAGTCACACTGGGGGGTAGGACTTCAATATATGACACTGGGGACACAATTTAATCTACAGCATCATCTTCATGAAGTTTAAATATAAACAAAGCGAATTAATGTATTTTGTGGATACATATATATTTACGTTTATATATATCCATATTTAGTGGTCATAAAGAAAACAATACAGCAAGGAAAAAAGAAATGCCAAATTTCTTGGTGATGTGGGGGATGGGGTCGGGAAGAGGCCTACACATTGATTAAATGGCGTTGGTGACGCTCTATTTCTTAACTAGGCAATTGATGCTGATTTGGCTATTATTTATTGAGAAACAGTCTTTTGTTTCTTAATAAAAATGGAAAAAAATCTAGATTATTCTTATTTGGTTAAATAATGCATTTGAAAAATGTATCTGAAATCACATGAGCAGAAAAATTTTATTATCGTATATGCTAAATCGGTAACCTTAGTTTTTTTCTGGATGGTGGAATTCCAAGTGATTTTTTTTTAATTATCTAATTTTTCTATTTTTTTCTAAAATACATGTCTTCTGTTAAACAGAGGTTAAAACTAGATAAAGGTGAAATGAGTTCCCTATGCTAAAGACTAAATAGCAATCAGAAAATGCATTTCAGTGCCATCTTTTTCAGGGAAGTTCCACTTGAGGTATGACAGAGCAGAGGAAGGGTGAGTGGCACCCACAGACACTGCCCAAGGCTGCAAGGGGTGGAGACTATGGGCTTCTTTGCCAAGACTCTTCCCAAACGTCTAAAGAAAAATGAGTATTTTTGCTAAGTAGCTCAGTTATTAGATGGGAAGTTTAGGGAGTTCTGACTGTGGGTATTTCTTCATTTTGAGGCGTGACTGCTTCTTGAATACCTGTCAGATTAAAGAACTAGCTTCCTAGGTTGGGTTTTATTTACTGCCATTATTAATGATCCAAAGGATGGAGTAAACACAGAGCCAGTTAAGCCTGGAGGGATTGCTAACACCTGGGAAAACAAAAGAACAGAAATTTCAGTACTGTTTCTCTCCTTAAGCTCAACTTAAAATTCAGTCATTAAAATTTTACAACTCTCAACTCTATTTATTTTATTTTTGTAAGGGCATAGAACACTTTCAACCAATGATGTATTGCTTTTCAAAGATTACAGGGAAAAAAAGGTCTTTTTATTTATAACTTTGGTCTAAAGAAAGGGCATCAAAGTATCTTACAAATGTATATTGAGGGTGATGATGCATTGCTTACTAGGGGCAACTTTTCAACCTCAATGAGCACATTCTATTTAATTGCATCGCTGGAAGGCTGCTTCTAACTTTGAAGTCTCAGTAGCTTGTGAGGAAACCTGGGGGACACAGACACAAGCCAGCTTATAAAAGGACTATGAGTTTACAAGAGACTTGCTTTTATCCCCATGAAGGGTGGAGAAGGTCTGCAGAAGTTTCCACCAGTGAGGCTTCAGAGACGGCTGTGCTGACCTTCTTGGGAATGGGGAGTCCTGTCTACCCGGTGTGCAAGGAAGACCTGCCGGGTGGAGAGACGGTGTGACAAATGGTGTGTGTGTTGCGCATTTACAGCTAATGGTCATGTGATTTACAGCCAAGAAACCACAAAACCTGTCAGGACCAGGAAGGACATGGTGCAGAAGGTAAAGCCAAAACAAAGCACTTGCAACTGCACGCTAGATTCTGAACGCAAGCGCACATCAGTTTGAAATGTGGACGTGAACATGACCTTGAGAATATCTCTGTGATGACAGACTGAAGGAAGCAAAGATTAAAACACATGTGCAAGAACCCCTATGGCTGCAGAGAGAACCCAGTTTTCAACAGTACACATACCAAAGACAGATGGACACACACCCTTGGATACAAAGGCAAAAAAACCCTGTAAGAACTGAATCAGAAAGGACAACACTTAAAATGAAACTCAAAAATGTGAAAAGGTCAACCCAAAGCAGTTATTCAAAAACATGTTGACTGAGGGAAGAACTCTAAGAAGTTGGCAAAAGTACAAATATTTTATTCCTATTTTTGCTTTTTTTCTTTATCAGAAGATAGGTATTGTAATCTGAAGAGGTAGATAAAACTTTAACGAAAAACATATTTTTAGCTGAGACAATGCTAATTGTGCATGACCATTTCATTGTTGCTCCTGACATCAAGAAAAGCAGCATTTTCCAGCCACACAGGTAGTTCTGAGCAATTCAAGATGGTGAAAATGCTGCATGCCAGGGTTTGAGTCTGGATTCCAAAAATCTTCTATATGATTCTGGGTTTGCCTTTCCGTTATTGTCTTGACCATGAGTTAGAGGTAAAGAACCCAAGCGAAACTTTGAGATATCAAGAACACTAAAGAACCATTGGATGGAAGAAGATGGATCCCAAGCTACCTTTTGCGAGAAAGATCCAAACAGAGTTGACTGCCTGTAAGCATTCACATTAGAACTTGCATGTGTGAGAAATATATATTGATTATGTTAAGCCACTGGGATTTGGGGATTATTTGTAGTAGCTGTTGGCCTACCTTTTATTACTACTAGGTTAAAATAAAAAAAAAAGTTTTCCTTTTAACAAAATTTAGCACATTTTAAAAACCTACAAATGAATATGCAAAGTAATCTTTAAGAAAAAAATGGGCAATGTAAAAAGTACTAAAAAGCTAGAAATCATCTAACACAACATTTTACAAGAAGAAAGACAAACTGGTAAGCTTTATGCCAATTTCAGGAAAATAATGTACAATGAATTATTAAACAGATAACTTGTAAGTGGATAAAAGGACATTATTCACTATCAAGAGTTAGCCTGATTCACCAAAAGCAAGACATACTATACTTAATCATTTTCCCTGTTTGAAAATTGTTTCTAGGCCAGTAATTCAGGGATTTGAATGTAGGATCTTCTTGTGGATGATCAAGTTCATGAAATGAAAGTACTCAAAATATGTTGTCTAAAATACTGTAATTAATTATTAAAATTCAATTTGATATGTAATCGGTATCCTTAAAACTATTTGGCTTTTATTTTAAGGGAACATACAATAAAATTGATTCAAGTATGCATAGTATGTGTATAACTAATTATAGGTTACAAAGCATTATTATGTATATTTTATCCTTTGATTTTTATAACAAGGAATTGATGAGGATATTGATGTTGAGAAGGGCCAGGTAACTTACTGAAGCCATGCAATATACTGTAGTGGGCTCAACCTAGACTGCCTGACCCTAAACAAAGGGTCAGGAGAGTTACTACATCACTGTGCCTCTTGTCTAAAGACAATACCAAAAATGCTTTATTTTAACTCCAATGTTAAGTGGTCACCAAACAAACATGTTACTACAAGATTATTAGTGCACAGTATCAGACGAAGTTAATCTCTAAGGTGATACTCTGTTATGAACTGAAAGCTTGTTTGCCCCCAAAATTCATCATGTGATGAATATCACTCCCTGTCCTGTGATGGTAGTAGAAGGTGTGGCCTTTAGGAGAAAATTAGGATTAGACGAGGTCATGAGGATGGGGCCCTCATAAATGGGATCAGGGCCCTTAAAAGGGTCACAAGAGAGCTTTTCACTATGTGATGATGCAAAGAGGAGTTAGCAGTTTGCAACCTGGAAGAGGGTCCTCAGGAAAACTCAACCATGCTGGCATTCCAATATTGAACTCTGAGCCTGAGAAATAAATTTCTGTTGTTTATAAGCTTCTTGGTTGGTGTTTTTAAATACAGCAGCCCAAGCTGAGACAAACTAAGCCATGCTTCATATGACACAGAAATGAGGTGGGTTTGTTTTATTCCATCTATGATAGGTAGGTTCCATTTATACAAAAGTGTCCATTATGTGCATTGCTGGGTTACCCTCAAGAGTCAAATGCCAATCGTGACATGCATAATGAGAATGAACCACTGCCAGAAATCCTACCATCAGAATTCTTTCTACCTTGGAGGCACTTACCATCTCTAATCTACCTCCACAGTTTACCACGATAGAGAAGGAAGTGCATTTTATAGAAATGCTTGTTAAATAATGTGTGAACAAATGTCTTTTTGAACGCATGGAAGTGTATTCTGCCATCAAACCTTCACAACTGACATCAGCACAGTCTATTTTTAGAAGAGCATAATTAAAAAGCATAAATCTGTTTGCCCCATTTTTTTATCATTTTATAAAGTTGCTAAAATTGTGAGTGAAGGGGAGATTAGTAGGTGGAGATTTCTGAGAAGTAAGGGTCAGGCCAAATCAAATGTTGGCTTTTATATGGAGAATGATGAGAAGTCATTGAGGTGTTTTTAACAGAGGACTAATGTGATCTGATTTACATCAGGTCACTTTGCATGTTGAAACTAACCTGAAAAGGACAGGATTGGAAGCAGAGAGACAGTTAGGAGACTACTGAAACAATTCAAGCAAGAAATAACAGAAGTCTGAACCAGCCTATGAGTGGCAGAAATGGTGAAGCCTGGTCACACTTAGGATATAATTTGAAGCTAAAGCTACCAAGATTTGTTCATGGATTGAATCTGGGTGAGAGAGAGAGAGAATTATCAATAATCATCCAAAGCGTTTGGCCAGAACAACTAGAAGACTAGATTTACCTTATAATGAAACAAACAGGATTAAGTTTAATATGTTTATTAGACACCTAAGAGACAATATCAATAGGCAATGGGATTTTAACTCTCCAGTTTACGGTAGAGATCTGGGCTGGAAGCCCAATTTTAATGTTCACCATCATACAGAAGGTGCTTAAAACCATGGATCTAGAGGAGATATATAGAGAAAAACTACAGATAGAAAAGAGAAAATGCCTGAGGACTGAGCTCTGGAATCCTTAGAAGTATAAAAGTTCAAGAGGCAAGGGGAAATCAACAAAAGAAACTGAAAAAGAGTAGTTGGTGAGTTGGAAACATTTCCAGGTAACAAATTTAAAAGTACTTGTTCCAAACTGGGGGATTTCAAAATACAGTAACCTTGAAGAATTGTTAAAAGAATACAGCTCTTAAGAAATGAATAGAAAGGATTTTCAGGAATGCTTTACAGCACATCTGTAATGGAAAAACAAACCCTGAGGTCCAAGCTCATTACATTGGGGCAGCGCAGAATGTTGTGGAAGTGAAGAAGAACCTGGAGATGGGGAGACAAGTGCTGAAGGCTAGTCACAGGGGCAACTACTGACCTTGACTTGTTCCCTAGGCAACAGGGAGCCGTGAGATGAGGGAGGAGCCATTCAAACCAAGGGTGGAGGCATACAACAAAAGTGCTTCCTATATGTATGACTTAGATTATATTTCTCTGTGGATCTTATTAAAATTACGGACACTTTATCCCAGAAGAATAAAAATGTATACTCATTGACAAACGATTTTATTCACAATTACAGAGGCTCCCTAGGGTCTAGAGACAGGGACTCCGAGTTGATGACACCTGGATTTTAAATTGCCCCTCAACTCTACCTTCTACAAGAAAGGAGATTCATCAGAGAATTAAGAGTTCCTTGCTTTGGGTTCAGAGCGACTGTGACCCAGCTCCTTGGCTGCAGTATGGGATTCTTACTGGCAGAGCTTAGTATCCAATGGCTGATAAAGAGACAACAATCATCCTGGGCGCCTGTGCCAATGGAACATTTTCCTAAAAACAATTAAATCAAGTTTTAGTTGTCAACTGTTAAAGTAGCTTGAGGCAGTGTCACTTACATGGCCTCAAATAATGTCTCCAGTGTTGCAGAAACAACTATTTTCTCTCTGCAGTAGAAGAAGAAAGGTTGGGTTTATTTTTTTCCCCTTCTCTTCCCTGAGCAAATCCCCATAACAAATAAAGTTACACTTCAAGACCGGATTACTCAGACTATTGGCTTTGCATGCCAATGTTTACTTTAAGTAAAAATGATACTTCTGAGAATTCAAATAATATGTTCAAGTATTTCCAGGCTATAGTTCTGCTTGCATTTGTCTTGGCACTGGCTCACCGTGAATGTGTCAGCTGTAAGAAAGATGACTCTTCAGTCATAGCCGAATGTCTTCATCCAGTGTCTCACATGTGTGCTCAATGTGTTACTATGGATTTTTCGATTATTGTCATTTGATGAAAAGTTAGTACTGCCCCACTCACTGACTACGTTTCCTGATAGGCTACTGTCATCTCTTCTAGAAATAGTCTCATTTTGTTCAAAAAAAGAAAAATTTAAAGAGATAAGTTATTTTAAAAAAATCTACTGAAATAAATTAGATGCTACAAAATTTATCATGATGAAAATAATCATTACTCAACTAACTCTCCCAAAAGACCTCAGCCCTGCCCTTGTCCTCAGCTTAAATAAGATCACTTTATAAATGTCAGTAATTGGCCACAATCCTAAAGAGTACATCAAGTTGATTTTAAAGAACTCAGCACTTTTTTCTTTTCTCACTCTCCCTCTTTCTAATACTCTATGTTCCATAAAGCATGTTATCAGATGAAGAGAACGGTTCACATTTCCTGAGAATATCTATTGTTTGTTCTTAGGTGATGATTATCCACCTGAAAGAATACATTTATAGACCCTACATCTATAATCTAAGAAAATACAACTTTTTAAAGGGGAGAGCCCAGTAACAGATAACTTATCTTTACATTATTGTAAGCTCAATGACTTTTTTTATTCTGAAGATACTTCTATTTCAGGCACTGTGGTGAGAATAGTGTGGGAGATATTTTAGGATGATCAAAGGTAAACATCTTTAACTTCACTCATTTACCTCTCTACCTGGGAATGAATCATGCTAAGATCCTCTGTGACACCAACTACGGCTCCGGTGATGCATAGTAGCTGTTCTCTTACCTGGCGAGATTTCTAGCTATATAATCTGCAAGAAAAAAATGACTTTGGATACTATACAATGGATCTAAGAAGGAGAAGGGAACTGTGATTTCAGACATGATTATTTTTCAGCCTTTCTTGAAATAATAACGGATTGTTTTTTCAAGAAAATTTCTTAATTATCTTCTAAAATGCTCTGGGGCTAGGAAATTCGTTTCATGTTTAAAATTCCACCTGGGTATACCTATTTCTCCTTATTTTGCCCTGAGTTGATATTGAGGACAACTATGTACTGTTCCTTTGAGATAAATGTTTATAACTGTTAGGGACCCATTATTTTGTTTACATATGCATAGAGAATTCCAAGAATTATAACTTCCTAGAAAAACCAATATTATAAAGACAGGGAGCAGATCAGTGACTGCACAGGGTTCAGGATAAGAGTAGAGAATGACTATAAAGGGTCATGTGAAACTTTACAAGGTTATAGAAGTGTTCAAACATGGGACTGCACTGGTGGTTGCACAACTGCATAAATTTACTAAAAATCAAACTGTATAAC
This sequence comes from Catagonus wagneri, assembly GCA_004024745.2. Taxonomy (NCBI): domain Eukaryota; kingdom Metazoa; phylum Chordata; class Mammalia; order Artiodactyla; family Tayassuidae; genus Catagonus; species Catagonus wagneri. The sequence continues at coordinate 5,348,599 of PVHT021183707.1, forward strand.
TTACAAACTGGTGAATGTTATGATATTTATTATTTAATTAACCTGCATATAAATATATGCAGTATATATACAGAATGAAATATGGCATACATATGACAAAAAATTATATGTACATATGTTAAGCATGAATTTCATGAGAAGTTATGAGGTGTCATAATTGCAAAACCTTAAATTAATTCTATAAATTCTGAAAAATGTAACAGCTTTTTTTTTTTCAGCAGAATTCAGCTGCATTTATGTAACCCTGGCACATTTTTTAAAGAATATTCTGTTTGGGAGTTCCCGTTGTGGTTTAGAACATGAAGAGCCTGACATAGTGTCAGTGAGGATGAGGCTTTGATCCCTGGCCTCGCTCAGTGGGTTAAGGATCTGGCATTACCACAAGCTGTGGCATAGGTCACAGATACAGCTCAGATCTGGTGTTGTCATGGCTGTGGTGTAAGCCTGCAGTTGCAGCAACTGATTCGACCCCTATCCTGGGAACTTCTTACTCTTGCCAGTGTGGCCATTAAAAAAAAAAAAAGAAGAACATTCTGTTTTATGGTTGTGTATAAGCTATGCATTCAAAAGGCAAAGCATTTCTTGGGACAAGAAAATAAACTTGGAATAATTTATTGGGAAAAGTTTAAAACCACCAAATATGACATGTTTATGGTCAAAGAACAATGCATCTTTCCTTTCTTGAATTTAAACTACTTGTGTGGCTTATATCTGTTGATATTTACCACGTTAGAACTTAAAATTAAAACATAATATATACTCATTTACTCATTTTAAAATAATAATAATTCAAATACATGATAACTTAGTAAATAATATATTTGTTGCACAGATTAACCATATCCCCCTCAAAATAGTGAGAAGTGTTGCATTACTTTATATCTTGCAAACTTCTTTAATGTCCAGCTTAATGAGGACGGTTAAATTGTCATATTTGTTTTTACACTCAGTCCATTGGGATACATTATTTTGGTCAAAATATAAGAAGATAATTCAACCTCCCAAAGACATGCAACTGGAAAAGGGAGAAATATTTTAATAGATAGCTTTTCAGATATCTGTGGATATTCTTCTTTGAACCCATATCCAAACTAAATAAGTACGTTTCTTAAAAACCAGTACCAGTGAGGAGTATGAAATCATATCTAAGCTCCTTTGGTCTCCCTCACACTTTGAGTGGGTCTTCATGTGATTTTACAAAATCAAGCCTTGAGTCATTTGGAAAATACTTTCACTGGGTTATGTAGATCTTCCAAATGCTAACACACATCAAAAAAACCACATTAATTATTATTATAAACAATTTCATGAGAAAATTCTTTAACAGCTTGAGTTTTGTCAAGCACATTGTAGCTGATACAGTTCTCCAAAACTCTCAAGTTTTACAGGAAAGCTCAAATTTTATCATTGGCAACAAATACTGTTAGAGTTTCCTTGAAGTAACAGATTTCCTTTTCTGATTTTTTGGAAAAAATATCTGCCAAACCATATTTTGTCTATCAGTCACTCTTTCAAGGGTTAATGGTTTTCCATGAAAAATGTAGCTTATTTAGGTCACAAAATGTTTTCCTTAATATTACTATCCTATTTCACACGCAGTAGTGCTTTATTCATCCCTCCCATTTTGTTACACACAATATTAAAAAGAGGTACTCAAGAGTAGATATTTCATGAAATTAATAATCTGTACTACTCTGTCCAGGATAACCTTAAATTAGTTTTATGTCTCATGGGACAGTTTGATACATGCTAAAGCACCAGCTGTTATCTACCACTGCTTTTTGTCATGAGCGCGAGTATCAGAGTGAAAAGGCAAGTAATACTTTGCCATTATGAAAATATTTTTGAATTTGAGGATTTCTTGAAAGTGTCTCAGAGGCATCTAGATTTCAGAGGATCATACTTTTAGAACCACTGGCTTAGACATTAGTTTAAAAAAGGTCTTCCATATATCATGAGTATAAACAGCGTATCCAATAAACCTTATAATCAGACAGTCCTATGGTATGGAATTCAACTTTTTTTAATGTAAATGTGACTATGTTCCTTTTAAAAAGTGGAAAGATGCTGAATGCAACACTTTTCTGTGATTAAAAAGCCTATCACAGTCATGTAAACAAACTAGTTACATATTGAGGTAGAGGAACTAAGCACGTTGTGCTGATCTTATTGTCCTAACTAAGGAATAAAAGGAGAAGTTGGCAGAGTTAATTAACACTTTATTAAAAAACAAAAAAGAAGTACCCAAAGTTTTAGGAATGACTTGACCTTGAGATAAGCAATGTCATTAACTGGTTATCTTGGGAAGGTGTCAGGGAGCATACTGACAAGGTGACCAGGATGCTGCAATGACCTATACTACACTCAGGAACTTTAAGAGAAGGAAGAAACATGTAAAGGAAGAGGAAGATAAGAAATTGGATAGGTAATTATGTGAAGGTCTTAAGTAAGGGTCATGTGATTTCCAGAAGGTTAAAAGGCAAAGCATATAAACAAAATGGCAGAAACAATAGTTAACCCTAAGTGTATTGTCACTTTTCAAACTGACATCAAAGAAAATTTAAAAGGCTGATAGTGGTTGTAAGAAGATAATTAGAAGGACAGCCACAGACCACATTAAAAGTAGTTAGATAGCAGTGTTAATTAAAAATGTGTACAATCTAGGACTACAAATGCCACAAAATGAGAACGACGATTAAACAAATACAAAAAAATCAGAAAATCTAAAATTAGTCATGATGAGCATAATTTGAATTTCCTGTATAAGTCAACATGAATAGGAGAATTATTTCTTAAATTGGCAATGTTTATTTTTTTAAGTACAATTTTTTAAGCTACTAACATTGATTACCCTTTTAGTATGAGTTAGTTTTCAAGATTGTTTTGTGTCCAGCTCTATGCTATTACTATACAGAAGACTGGGAAATATATTTGTAATATGTAATACTAGCATAAACTTAGTCCTGTAAACTAGATTTTACTATTTGAAGTTATAAAATGATGAACTGAAAGCACCATCATCCTGTTTACTAAATCATTGTGGTACTTATTTGCAAAACCAATAATGTAAAAGCAAACATGCTTGGGGCATTTTAGTAATTAAATACTTTGGGAAAAGGTCCAAAAGGAATGGTATTTGCTCCAAAAGAGCAAACTGCTGCATGGTGAGCCCATGTATCTTTCCGAGCAGTTTTTAACTGTAAAAAGTAGATGTTTTAGGAAATAGGTACAACTATTTGATACTTTAGCTTACCTTAAAGTAGGGGAATGAACGAGTCCTTTTCAAAAAGTGTAGAGCATATCACAGAGAAGTAGAATTAGGAGATTATATATGCTGGGGCAACAGATTCTCTAAGGACACTGGAAATGCCAAAATGCAATTCTGTGTGCATTTAAAGTAATGAACATGTTGGTGGGATTTCTCCTTTTTTGGTATAACTTTCTTAGTTTTATGTTGAAATTTTCACATCAATTCCGTTTATGAATCAGCTGATTTTTATACTCTATTACTCTATTAATATAAAACAATTTAATTCCATCTTTTAAAGTAATTTATACATTGATTTCATGTCTCGAAATAATTTATATATTCATTCTCTTTAATGTCATTATTAAAAATTATAGGAAATTTAAAGAAAGGATGGTTGGAAAAGAGTGTCCCTTAAAAAATACTATCTTCATCCTTTCAATAATTATTTTGATTTCCAAAATAAACTTTTGGAAAATATTTGCATGTATCCACAAATGTCCTGAATTTCGAGAGTTTACTAGATCATGAGAAATCCACCGTGGTTTTTTATACTGATAGCATGGATACAAGAAATTAATTTTCAAACATAAGAAATATTTTTAGAATACAGTGCACTTGAAGCTATATTTCTCGGTAATACTGAACTCTTTTGTTGGGTATAGGTTTCTACAGGAGACTATCATTCTAAAAAAGTTTTAAAGATACTCATCAATGATTAGGTTTAAAAACGTAAGTTAAGCGAGGGGATTGTGAGGGGGATGGAGTAGGAGGTTGGGGTCGGCAGATGCAAAGTGTAACACACAGAGGGGATAAACAAGATCTTATGTATAGTGCAGAGAACTATACTCAGTGACCTATGATGAACCATAATGGAAACAATTAAAAAAAAAGGAATGTATATATATTATACCTGAATCACTTTCCTGTAAGCAGAAATTAACACAACACTGTTAATCAACTATACATCAATAAAAATGTAAGTTAAAAAGAAAATATAGCTCTTAATATATTTTAAAGGTCCAACACTGACTAGGAATGTAAAATTTAGGCTTAAATATCTGATGTATTGGGGTTTTTATCAGAATTGACCTATGGAGAAGGAATGAACATCCAGAACATCCAGAAATAAAGACAGGAGTAATACCACTGGCTTTCCCAACTGTCAATTCTCATTCCTTCTTCACACCCATCCTCGAAGATCAAGACCATCTTCTATAAGTAATTCATGCTATACGTTCCAATACTGTTAACGTCTGCTTCAGGGGACAAGGAAGATTAGAGTGTATATTCTGGGAGGAGAAATGGTTCCTTGGTTTTTAGATATTATGAAGATGGCTAAGGAGAGAGTTTAACAGTCTATCAGGTGAAGACGTGCAATTTTAACACACAGGACTAAAAGAAGACATTTCTAAAAGGGAAGAAGGAAGTGAAAGAGATGAGGATATGCCATGTGGCTACCTTTTTCTTCACTCTGTAACACTTAAAAATTTCCCCTCACTGATCTTTTGGATTAAATAAGGCTAGTTCCCATAGAAACTGACTGTCCCTGGTTTCACAGTCTATAGCACACAAATAACTCAACTTTCAGGAAACAAGGGTGACAGCTCTGGAGAGTTCAAGGACAAGTAGCAGGCTATAGACACACACCTGGACTAGGAGAAATTACTGACCCCTAAGGTAGAGAAAATGGCATTGACTCACTTTGAATCAGAGAAATAATACGATAACTTATCAGACTACTTAACATAATCAATTGAGTTTTCCTAGGAGAGGATGAAAATGTGTAATTTATGGAATGTTTTAAGAGTTAAGATTGCTCAGCCAACGTGCCTGCTGTCCTACTGGTTGATGTGGTACCAGGCAGTGTTGGGTGAATTGCGCAGTCAGCTCCCTCAGCCCCAGGTCCTGCATCTGCCGCTCTGTAACTGTGGGATCTTCCATAGGCGGCCAACACTTCCTAGGCTTCTGTTTAATTATTTGCACAAAATAGTATGGGGAATATGTTCCTTGCAAATTTGTTAAGAGAATTAAATGTCTATTCATGTCAAATGATTTAGAACACTCTCTGCCAAATCTTATTAAGGACTTGACACATGTCACCTATATTTAAGAATTTTTGCCAAATGTATTTAAATTACAAAATAGTACATGATCTTAGACTGACCTTGGAAAGCAGAATAAAATATATTGCCCTGGCTTTAATAAGTTTAATAATACTAACAATGCTTCATATATGTGAAATATTTTTCCGGTGTTTTCATAACCTTGTTTTCATATATACATATATATCATTTAATGATAGAATTCAGTATCTGCTCTTTCTCAGTCAGTATAAAATATAAGGATTTCCTGTTCTATAAATAATAGTATTTCATAACACTGCATCATGTTCAATGCTGTTTATTGATGAAACTCCTCTTTCTCAGTAATGTGCCATATTATTTTGAAATATTAAGTTTTGGGACTTCCTGTTGTGGTTCAGCAGTAACAAATCGAACTAGTATCCATGAGGACGTGGGTTTTATCCTTGGCCTTGTTCAGTGGGTTAAAGATCTGATGTTGCCAGCTTTGAGCTGTGGTGTAGGTCACAGATGCGACGTGGATCTGGCATTGCTGTGGCTGTGGTGTAGGCTGCAGCTACAGCTCTGATTTGACCCTTAGCTTGAGAACTTCTGTATGCTGCAGGTGCAGCCCTAAAAAGAAAAAAAAATTAAGTTATATGGACATCAGTGCATATGTAGGTGTGTGCACTCGGTGTCCTATTTGATTCCACTTATTGACTTCATTACTCCTGCAATAAAATCTTACTATTTTAGTGACTACAGCTTTAGGATTTTTGCTAACATTTTATACTAATAAAGTTTCTCACTGATATTTATGAAACATGACAGCTATTTAAAATATGTTTTTTTCTAGAGGACTCATAAAAAATTTATATGTTTCATAAACAAAAGTTAAAACCAATAAACAAAGATATCATTGATGGAATTTTACTCCAGATTTATATTAACATGAGTTCATTTGTGGGAAATTTTTGAATATATTGAGTATTAACATCCAGAAACAATGTATATATCATTCACTAAAAATCTGTTTTTTGTCCTCCCTGTAAGGTTCTTGGTAGTGTTTTCTCTTTATTCACATCATCTTCCTTTTTTGTAAATAAAATATTAATAAACACTGTGTGGAGGGATTTGATTTTGTTTATCTTATAACTATGATCTCAAACATTTATCTGTAGTTGCTAACTGGTTATATTTGGTGTACAGAACTGCTGATGCTTTTTATAAGATGTGTTGTCACTAAACTCTCGCTAATTTTTCATGTTTTTATTTTATATTTAATATTTTTCATTTCCTATTTAATATCTTCATTATTCTTTTTTTTTTTTTTTTGTCTTTTTTCCTTTTCTGGGGCCGCACCTGCGGCATATGGAGGTTCCCAGGCTAGGGGTCTAATCGGAGCTGTAGCTGCCGGCCTTCGCCACAGCCACAGCAATGCCAGATCTGAGCCGCACCTGCAACCTACACCACAGCTCACAGCAACGCCGGATCCTTAACCCACTGAACAATGCCAGGGATCAAATCCACAACCTCATAGTTCCTGGTCGGATTCGTTAACCACTGAGCCACGACGGGAACTCATTATTCTTCAAGACAGAATATTTTTAAATATATTTTTTTAAAAATACGTCAGTTGCTTTTTTCAGCCGTCTGTGTAGGCAACCCTATTCGACAGTCAAGAGTCCCCTACATTTTTTTCCGTGGCAATGCTGGGCTTACTTTTCTTCCTGGGCTCTTCTGCCTAGCACAGGTGGGCTGATCCCCCTCTGTAAACTGACTTCCAACTTGCAAGTGTCTGGTGGCATGGGGGTGGGGCACAGATGTGTGGAGCCAAAAGAGAATGCCAGGGCAAAGGTCCCGATTCCTCTCTGCTTCCAGTGACGATGGGACTGTGCCGTGTTCCATCTGTGACTTCCCTCCTGCCTGGCAGGGCCACCATGGCTCCGGAGTCCCTGGGGAAATGCTGGACTTCACTGGTGCCTCTAACACAGCATTCTTTTATCATTCCATCCTGTTCCTGTTTGCCTTTAGCTTCCCCATTGCCCAGCTCAAAATCCTTCTGTTTAAATTTCCAAGTGGATTCTGTGTTATGATTGGATCCTGGCTGATCCATTACTCACTCATCTCCCAATTCTGCACTTATTGTTTCTTTGAAACAGTTATAGAAAATAATGTTTCCCAACAACTGTCACTAAAAACAGGAGACTTAGCGTAATGAGCTAAAACAACTTTTACAACAGCCCTATCAGGTGCAACAGTGGAGACCGTGGTGAAAGAGGTCACCAGTGTGAGCTTGCAATGTCAGCATCTTTCCATCCTTATTGTGATGACAAATAAACGCATATTCCTGAATCTCAGAAAATTCAACACAACAATTTTACATTTTCTATGGAACTGAAAGGATGTTACTTAAAAATGGGAATGATCATGTATTCACTGGTAAATTTACTTTTGTCAGTGTTATACTGATTATCTTCACAAGAGGCTGTAAGATGGAAGGCCACATTCACGGAGGCATTTTCCTAACGTTGCTTGGTGCTAAAGACCTAGTCTGTTAATCTTGTTATAAAACCCATTTTTTAAAAAAAATTAGGTGTACAATTATAGACCTTTCCCAATTTCCAGAATGGGAGTTGCTAAGCTTCTGCATGTACAAATTATTCTATTAGCAAAATGCCGCCCCACACACCAGACTATAAACTTCGTAAGCGCAAAGCCATGTCAGTGCTATCGCTTCTACAGCCCCAGCTCCTAGAACACTACCTCACACGTAACAGAGGCTCAGCAAATATTTGTAGTAGTGGCATTTGTCAATAGAAATGAAGGAATAAATGAGTTGGTTTGAAAAACCAAGTATAAAAATAACTGCATGATTTGGAGCTGGGGTGGGGGGAGGGAGCTGTGTCCTTTGCAATGTGGAAATTGTCTTTCTTCACCTTCTCACATTTAAGAGGAGTGGTCGAAAGGGCACCTGTGAGGGGTGAGGGATGGACTGGGATTTGGCACTGGTATATGCACACTATTGTATATGGAACGGGGGTCAACGGGGACCTGTTATACAGCACAGGGAGCTCCACCTAATATTCTGTGATCATCTACATGGGACAAAAATCTGAAAAAGAATGGATTATGTGCATATGTATAACTGAATCACTTTGTTGTACAGCAGATATTATCACAACTTTGTAAATCAACTATACTTCGGTAAACTTTCTGTAAAATATGAAAAAAAGTGGTCAGTTTTGCTCTGCATTATGACTCTTTCCCAATCCACACAACCATAGTGACATAATCATAACCCACATACTTTCAGCAGAAAGTTTCAGGAAGGATCTTATTTTGTTAGTTAAACACACACACGCACACGCACACACACACACACACACACACACACACACGCAGCAAAACAAACTAAACACAAAAGCACTTTAGTCTCCCTGAAATGCAATGGGTGCTTACTTAATAGCTCCTGCAGAATGAGCAGAGTTCAAGGTCCGTGAGAACGAGGAGGCGACACAGACACTTGGTAGGCTTCCCACCACCACCTCTTTATTTTTACTTCTGAGTTTATCTTATTCCCTTCCCACTCTCTTAAGAAACTTCAGAGACAATTCAAGAATTAATTCTTAATAAACTGACTAATTTTCAATACGTGTGTACTACCTTTCAGATGACTACAGTAAAAATTAAGAGTTTTATAACAATACATTAGGGTCATCCTGTTTTGATTTATGTACATCAAAGCTTGGGGGGCATATAAAACAATCTGGTTATTGATATCTTGTTCCTTTGTTTTGTTTTGAACACCACAGTCTTTGGAATTTTCCAAATTTTGCAAATGTTCCAACGTTTGTGTTATACAAGTGCACTGGAAATGCACCAGAGGATAGACTTGTACCAAAATGCAGTTTTTTGTATTATCCTCTGTGTTCTCCCTTCATTGTCCCCATTTTCAGTCATCACTTTGGTGAACAGTTGAGACCTACTGTTGCCTCAGCAAGGCCTAACCAGGCAACATAAAAGAACGTGAATCCGGCATACTGTGGCGTTTGCCCATCAGCAAAGAACATTGTGAGTTTCCTCATCCATAAAACAGAGTTAATTAAACCAGCACCCTTCGTAATCATGAGGGTGCATTCTGAATGAACAGAGTCATATTTTAAAAAGCACATTGGGTTTCGTAAAGAAAGGATCTGCATAAATAAAAGCTATTATCATTATTAGTGGGTGGATTTATTATTGAAACCACACTTGCATCTTTTTTTTTTTTTTTTTTTTTGCATAATCCCAGCTTTCACACTGCCCTCTGCATTGCTTAGCTCTGCTGCTGCAGAGTTGTGTAACACATCCTAAGGACACTACATGATGCTGCAGGCAATTCTACAGAAAAACAAGAATGAATGATTTTACACTGGATGTGTTTCAGCTGCCCAATTCAAAATAAATCATGCTCTCATGCATTCTGTCTTTACGTCTGTCCCAAGTGGCTTTTACTTTATATACTAATGAACTATTTTTGAGAAGAAATTAGTTTCATTCTTAAGATCATACTGTCCAACTCTTTGTGGTCGATTTTTCTTCTATAGAAAGCATTTATTACCATTTTTTAGAAGACAGGCTTCAGAATACATATTTGAATGGAGCTAAAAATGGACTAACCTTTGTGAATTAGTAAAAGCAGCATAATCAATAATAATGCTTCCATGAAAATATATATTATGCACGTGAAAGATTTTTTGGCATCACCAAATTTGCTAGGAAATTTCTTCTATAAATTGAATCCATTATCAAAAATGCTTTCTGAATCAGCCTTTAAAATTCCCATTTAATTTTTTGAACAACTTTAATTAAAATCTTCTGAATTCCTAGTGTGTTTCTTTCAATTTATGGAGAAAATACTTTAGACTAAACCCTCAGGATTACAAGCCTATAACAACCATTTATAATCACAGGGCTTGAGATAAATGTCACCATTTTAAAGTGATCTCATCTTTAATACAATGTTTAAAGCTGACAAAAAAAATGGAAATGGTTCCAATCAGGAAAATAATATTTCATAGAAGCTATGACTTATTCTTCTCCCCAATAGTGTTAATCAGATTTCATTTATTTTTATAGCATGCTGGCATTAGCATTACCCTCCAGACACAGTTCCCTTTCTCTTTGTCCTTGGATAAGTTATCTGTTGCATTAGGATAACTTTCTTCCTCAAGATAAATGTTTCCTGATAAAACAATATTATTAACCTGTAGCAATTGCGATGTGAAATAAATGCAGTTGTCAAGTCAGCTCTGAAGTGAGGGAAGAACTGTGACAGATTAAAAAACTGCAGTATTGTTCTCTGCTTCTCCTGAGTTCATTTATCTTCCTGGCTACGTCTGTGATTGAATGGTAGAGACGGCACCTGCAAGTAGGAGCCAATGATAAAAGATATCACATGTTTTCAGATGCTTCAGGGGTACCAATAACCCTGCACTCTAAGTCATCCTGGTCACTCAACTTCATCAACCAAGAGGTAAGCTGATTCAAGAGGCCAATGGTTTCTTTCTCAACAAAAGCGGGTGAACATGTTTTGTGGGGTTCTAACTCTTGGCAGATTAAACACCACTTGGTGACCAGACGCTCCTGAGCAGCCACTAGAGGTGAATTCTAAATGTCTCTAAGTAGATACCCTTCCTTGCTTTTCTGATAATCTGTGCTTTACCTACCCCAAACCCATCTCATCACAACATCACATCACCGCCGAAAGCTAATCACAGGCACGGACTGTGCTAATTGCGTAAACTCATCAAATTCTCATAACAAACTCAGAAGATAGGTATTGATACCACCTGCATTTTACAATGATGTGTGGAAAGACGAAGTAGCTTGCCCACAGTCATACAGCTAAGAAGGCAGGGTTCAAACTTGAGGCCATCTGACACCACAGACCTAATTCATTAACTCTTTGACTTGGTGCCACTAGCTTGTCTGTTTGTCTGGCTTTCACCAGTTTGTGAATTCCTAGAAAAGAAGGACTATAGCCTATTTGCTTTTTGTTTTGTTCTGTTTTTCATCCCCAGCACTTAGCATGGTAACAAGTGCATCTGAGGTATACAGTAAGAGCCAGCTGAGTGAATATGAAGGTGGGTATCAAAGGCATGGAATAATGCCTAGTTTTTACTGCTGGTAACGCTGCTCAACTTCCAGAAACTTGATGAAAAGAAGCATATCTGACATAAGTGCAACTACCCGGGTGTTAGGGAGCAGGAACAGGATCTAGACAGGATGCAGTGAGGCTGTCTCTGGCTGAGGGGCAAGTGCTCTTACTCAGAGCAGACCAAGGATGGTAAATAGCAGTGCCCCACTTATGTAAGCAGTCTCACTTTTCTTGACTAAGAAGGCAATGACTTCAAACAAGAAAACAGGTGGGGCTGACAAGGAACAAAAGAGAGAGAAACCAAGTCTGTACATGCAGAAGCAAAGCAGCGCTGTGATCTATGAACACTGTACCGTCTGAAAACGTGTCCGTAATTGGAGTCATTTCTTATTCACTGGATGCAACATGGATTATGTCATGATAGAACTGCAACGTTACCGTGACTTGTACTTAATTAGGACTTTCAGGCTATTTCAGGATTAACACATGGAATATAAATAACTCCACAGTTATTAGAAATATTACTATTTAGTATTAAATACAATTGCTCCAGAAGTAGAGAAACCACCGTAAGACAGACCACCTAACCAGAGGGAGAAATGTTTATGTGACTGAGGCTAGAGATTAGCCAAGTGGTGTCAAAGGTTGTAAAAAATAATTCTGACTTTACTTACTGATTCACATAAACTAGACATTCCGAAGATCTGACACATCCACTATATAATCTGCCTAAAGAAAACCGTCCCGGGAGGAAACTGGACCAGTAGCATCGGCTTCACTTTTCAGAACTTTGCTGTTACATGCGTCTTTCTTCTAAAGCCTCTCCATGACTCCTTCTCCCTTTGAAGAGTTAGAAACACTGTTCTAACACTGAGAATAGTATTAAACAAAGGTGGGGGACATTCTCTCAGTTCTGAAAGCCTATATATATTTCTGACACTGTCTTGTATTTCATTTATTGTACATGCACATGGGAGATTGTCAGATACATAGCTCCGTTATACATCGTTAGATGTGTATGTCTCTCTAGGCAAAAGAAAACGACAAAGGGCTCCGGTGGGTCCTTTTAACTCTCACAGTGTAATCTTTGCATATGTTTCTTTTCTTTTCTTCCACATGTGAGTGTGTGTGTTTTCTGGTAGATTCACTTGAGACAGGAAAAGAATAGCATACGGGGTATCTGCTTCGGCATTTTACTTCACTCTTTGTCTTCTACTCATGTGACAGAATTTGTTTCTATCCACACGCTACCATTTTCAACACAGAAACCTTTAAGGCGGCCCCTATAATTTTATTGGATCTGGAATTTATTTGAAAATTACTGCAATATATTCTTCATACCCTATTTTCAAAACAAAAGCACTACTTAAGATGTCAAGTGTGAATAAAATGTTGTAACATCATTACTCCTAAAAAACGTGATTATATGTTATGTTGAACTAAGTTATAGTAGATATGTGTATGTGCATATGTATGGTATAAATATAAAAATATATACTATTATTTAGTTCAAATATATACATATTATAATTTTACGCAGACATACATATATATTCTGTATACACACACACACACATACAAATGAACACCCAGATTTAAGGAGATATATTTTAGAGCTGAAAATCTAAACTCTAGATTTTCACCAAATGATAAAAAATAAATTGGTTGAAAATTATGTCTTTCTGCTCAGAGCAATACAGAGCATGAAAATAAAATTTTCTGTAAGAAACTGGAAATCAAGTAGAAGAATCAAACGTATACAAGGGAGAATTGTTGCATCCTATGCTCCTCCAAAGAAAACCAAATCAAAACAGCTTGACCTGGACCTTTTTCAGGACTCTTCCTCCCATGGACTCTTCTTCAGGTAAATTTGCTTTGATTTCCTCTAGAACAGCTTTAAATTCTAGTCCAACACGCTAGTCAAATAAACCAAAGGAAGAAGGGGCACATGAGAATATAAATTCTCCAATGCATTTTCCCTCCTAAAAGTAAGAAGCTAAGACACTCAGAATACATTTAGAATACCAAGGAATGGTTTACCTTTCAGTAATCCCTGGGGTTGGATGTCTCAGCTAAAATTTGATTATTTATTTCCAAATTAATAGGAGGCTGAATTGATTGACTTGGGAGTCAGTGATTTACGCCTTTTGATTTTTTTAAAAATGTACTGTACAGGTTGCCTTTCTTCTCTGCATGTTCTTGTTCCACTTTATTTGCAATTAATATTAGAATTTGCTCATATATGCAGAATATGTCCTATATCCATTTGTATCTTTATTCATTTTATTAACAGATAATCCACTTTACCACTCCCCTAAAGACGTTCTCTCGTTTGAGCAGGTGAAATGCTGGTCTACTAATTAGCATATCGAGGAGCACATGTTGCAACAATTCTCCTTTTTATAGAGGAGGAAACTGTGTAAGGGATATCGGGGTGTATAAGAAGTGACAGGAACAAGCAGGTAACCTTTGTCCAGATAGAGGGGCTCTTTCTGCGGGACAACAATGAAGTGTGTTCAATAAGATCCACTCTTGACGCTCTGCCCAGTTCTGTTTTCCTGCTGGTGCTGAGGCAGATGCAATTTCCCATTTGCCAGTTTGTGAACAGTTTGTTCTCTTGGGTCAAACAGTGGAGGAGGGAAGTGAGATGTGAAGAAAGAGGAATAAAGTTAATGTTTCTTTCTGTAGATATGGGCAACTGATACACTCTTTTTCCATCTTTTAACTTTTGGATACTTTTATTACATAAATTTTGAAAATCCTAAAAAAAAAGCTAATCAGAGGTATAAACCCTATTGTTTTGGAGAATATTCTTTAGGACCTTTATTATGTCCTGCGCTGTGTTGTGTTTCTCCCACTTCTGCCTTAAACCCAAGAAAAGGTCTCTTTCTGCAGAGTTTCAGGTATTGCTCCTTTCGCATGCCAGCTGCTTGTGAGCTGGGCTTTTAGGTTTAATTGGACAGACATTACTCACTAATATGTTGGTTTTCAAATTAACCACATCCATGAGTCATAGCAAGCATTCTGGTCACTTAACTAAATAAATGAGCTATATGAGCTAAATTAATGAGCTACTGTAACCAGAGTACCTCTTGTCTTTTATTTTCTCTTCTTTTCCTCTTTCTCTCCCTCTCTCTCTTTTCGCTTTTCTATTTGAAATAAAGCCATGGTAGTGCATACAATAATAAATAGGATTTAATTGCACTAGGATTTTTTTTTGAGATTATTAAGAATTTAAATGCATATTTGCAGGGTAGATTACCTAAATCAACCAATCTCTGACATAAATACTTATGCAGAAAGTGTTCAGAGATTAGCTTTTCTCACAAGTACTAACATGAGTCTTATTAAGCAGGAGCTTTTATGAGAATTCAAAATCTAAGTGCTTTTTCTTTAGGTCAAATCACCACAAAAAAAAAAAAAGAGCAGACTTTAGTGTGGTATTTCCCATTTGTAGTTCTCATTATAACCCTGACTTCCTCTCATTAACCTTATAGGATAACAAAATGTATAATAGTCAAAAACAAATGACATAAGCTGTTTTGAACCTCAGATAAGACAAATTTGGGTCACTACTTCTGAATCAAAGTTCATTGTCGCTCCACGCTCCACTAAATTGCAGCTTGTTGGAGTCCCGCCCCTGCGAATACCTCCCAAATCCCCAGTCCCACGCCCATCCCTTCTCAGGTTTGTCCAGAAGGCATAAAGCATGTGACCTGAGTACCAACAGTACCAGTTATACCCGGAAGATGTATTTTAATACTACCCCTATTTAATACTACCCCTATTCAGTATATGTGCTTTGTGCTCAATGAAGCAGGGGTGATTAAGATAACATGTAAATGATCACGCCCCACTAAATTGCAGCTTGTTGGAG
>PVHT021183707.1:5364027-5434661 GCA_004024745.2 Catagonus wagneri
GCCCCTGCGAATACCTCCCAAATCCCCAGTCCCACGCCCATCCCTTCTCAGGTTTGTCCAGAAGGCATAAAGCATGTGACCTGAGTACCAACAGTACCAGTTATACCCGGAAGATGTATTTTAATACTACCCCTATTTAATACTACCCCTATTCAGTATATGTGCTTTGTGCTCAATGAAGCAGGGGTGATTAAGGTAACATGTAAATGATCACGCCCCACTAAATTGCAGCTTGTTGGAGTCCCGCCCCTGCGAATACCTCCCAAATCCCCAATGCCACGCCCATCCCTTCTCAGGTTTGTCCAGAAGGCATAAAGCATGTGACCTGAGTACCAACAGTACCAGTTATACCCGGAAGATGTATTTTAATACTACCCCTATTTAATACTACCCCTATTCAGTATATGTGCTTTGTGCTCAATGAAGCAGGGGTGATTAAGATAACATGTAAATGATCTACCCCTATTCAGTATATGTGCTTTGTGCTCAATGAAGCAGGGGTGATTAAGGTAACATGTAAATGATCTGGTTACGGTTATCTTTGGCTGAGAGAGGCAAACACCCATTTATAAATGGTTACAGGTTCCTCTTGAGAATAAAGACAAAGTACTGGGACAGTGAAACTCCAGGTAACATTCTCCAAGGGCCTTTGTCCATCGTGAACTGTAAAGTAACTCAATTTGACAGTTCATGCCTAGGCAGATCACATGAAAGCAAAGCCAGCACAACAATTTCCCCAGAAAGTGCCCTTTATTAATACCACCAGGAAGTAGACAAGCTGTCACCAACGGAGTCATTATAATGCCCCAGACAGAGTATCCTGATAACTCTGTTTTATTCCATCGGAGTCACTCTGTGCCACTTCTTGATTGAGTGTCTCCCTGGAGTTTAGAAAAAGAACTTATTCATATTACCACTGTAAACTCAATACCTGGACATATCGCCTCACACCAATGGTAGAAAATGCAAATGACAACACTTTGCACTTTATACAGAATGTCCCAGGAAAGACTGTCACAGTAGTTTATGAACCAGGACTATCTTTTCTGAGGGTCAAGAAAGGCACTGAGATGTAAGGTGACGGTGTCTCTTAGTCTTAGACGTAAAGGAACAGGTAAGCAAGGAAAATAAGAGCATGTAAGTGTTGTATGCCAAACGGGCGTGATCTTTACAAAACTCTTCTAAAAAAAGATGAAAAATGTGAAAACCTGATTTCTGATTAAGCAGAGATGGTATCTTTTTCTCTAAAATGACAGAGTAATTTGCTTAAAAAAAAAGTGCTCAAAAGTCAAACATCCAAATACTTGGGGGGGGGGGGTGCAAGAGTCCAGGCTTCAATTCCTATCCCGTTTATGTTCATTGGGATCTCATTTAATCTCCGACCCTGCATTGAGGGACAGCGCCCTGGACTGCCCTGTGCCTCTTGTCGGACCAAAGCTCCTCTGTTCAAGTTTTCACACCATCAGTGACATGGTGGCTTATAAACTGCCTCATCCTCCAACAGCTGTGTAGAAAGGGTCTCTGAGAAATTATTCTTCTTCCATTAAGCACTGAACTGATACAAGATGGAGCAGAGAAAACTAATGTCAATATTTAAAGATTAAAACCAGTAACAAGGAAATTGTTTAGGAACAGTTTCCCCATGTTTCTGTTGTCCTAAGGGTTAGGGATTTGCTTATATAAATGAATGTACTGAAAAAAAAAATTTAAAGGCTCAGCTCGATAGATACATTAAAAAGAGGAAGTCTCTGCAGACTCTTAAGATCAGGAGAAGTAGTTAAAACACTACTATGCTGGTCCCAAAATGGAATGATCAAGAATTCTCCTCTCAAAGGCTAGCTGTCAGTCTCTTCTCTGTGTCATATTGTTTGCTAACCTGGGGTAAGGAGTACAAACTTTTGGTTTTGCTTTTCTCTATTAAGTGATCATCAACACAATTTCTCTTTAACAGGATGTTCTCCCCTTTGGTCCCAAGTTTCAATTCTGAAAAGTTTTTCCTTATTTCTTTTTCAGTTCTTATACTTTTCAAGTTACACGGTTTTACTATAAAATACAGTCTCTGTTGGCTTTCTCAAGAAAATTAGAATCTAAGGAATCAGAATCCTGCATCAAAATATCTCCCTTTTCCCTTCAATGCCTTTTCCCAAAGGGAAATATATTTCATACATGTGACCTGCAGTCTTTTCAGACTCTCCTTTTGCTATGATAGGGCAGGGATTCAGGTAGTTCTCCATGTCTTGGCAGAAAAGATGCGAAACAAGCAGCAGCTTTATGTGAATGACAGTCTTTGTTCTCTAGAGTCCTAGGTGCCAGGTCTATATGAGAAGCATGGTGGGGATTCTTTACGACTGTGGCACTGTTCCTTAGGATTGATGGATTTATACATTTCCCTCTTGTGAAAGGCCAAGGAGAACATAATAGAGAGAGAGAGGGAGAGTTATGCCCACTGAACTGAACAATTTCAGCTACAGCGTCTGCACGCACTGGAGTCATCAGGGACAGCTTGTCTATGTGCAGCCCTAACCGAGTCACCAGGGAGCAGACAGAAAACATCTTCTATACACAATAATGGGTAATGATTCTTCATACTATAGATAAAATGGAGAAAGTAAGGTTCAGATTAGACATTTTTTGACTAAAAGAGAGGGACTGTTTATACACCATAAGTATACATATAATAAAAACGGCATTTTTTTTTGCATTTTCCTATTCATTTTTTTCTAAGCTTTAGAGAAAAGATTCATTGGGGAAATTTTCTGGTATAGTATTAAACAAAGAATGAGACTACAAAAGATAAAGGATGTTTCACCTCCAAGTCCTTGGCAATAAATGACCAGACAGTTTTACAAAATGATGATACTGCAGGCACATTTAATAAAATACAGTGAATGTGTTGACCACCCGGCTTTATAAGGGAAGAGGCTATAAAGTAAAGAGGTCACGCTCAGTGAAAACTCTGATCAAGGGAGTGAGCAGCCTGGCTTAACCACTTTCTGCCAGAAGGAATCTTCTCTCAGTTGAAGACAGCTGGACACACTATTATTACTGCTTTGCTTTTTTGTTACTTCTCACCTATAGTTTGTGAGGAGCTAATCTGTGATTTTCATCAGAGCCAGAACAGTCTCAGCAACCAACAATGATGATCACAGATTTGCAGAATCATAATATAATACTATTGTGGGTAACATTCACCAAAACCTTTATAATGCCATTTAATCCTCGTAACACCTTGGGGGTAAGAATTGTTATCCACATTTTATAGAAAAACAGGAAACAAAGGCTCAGAGAAGTTAAGTAATATTTGCAATTTTGAATCGAAGTCTGTCTCATTATGCGATGTTATCAAATTTTCTTTCATTTCTTCTTTATTTTCCTTTTTTCTAGAAGTGTATAAAATGTCTCCTAATTTTTAATTATTTACTTGAAACCTTCTTAAAATGAATCTAAACTCTAGCATGGTAGGGTTGTGACCTTAAATTAATCAGTGAATGGGAAAGGAAGAGGAGACAGTTAAAGTCTGAGAAGACAGTTTAGGAATGCATCACTGCTAGGCTAGGGGCAGGATGCTGGTGTAGAGTTTCTTGAGTTGATTTGTGTTAGTTTCAGGACAATTGGCTTGAGTCAACAGCTCCAGGATTTCTTCTGTGAAAACTGGGCAGCTGTGAGTTGGTTTAATATTTAGAAACTATTAAAACTCAAAACAAAATAATTCTATCTTCGTATTACCTATGTGACTGACATTTAGGAGTTAGCTACTCCGAACATTTAAAGCAAATAATTCTCTTAGAAAGTTGTTTTTAACACCTTACATATTTAGTATTTTGTGCTAATAAAATACTGAAATCACTTTTCTCTATCTACCTAGTCATGGAAAATATCTCCAATTTATATTTGAAAGCCATTTGGCGATTAGACATGGAAACTAATTTCTTCTTCCTACCCATATTTTGGTAGAATGGTCATGTATAACAGTGCACTTTTGATATTGAAAGCTGCTTCATTTGGATTTACATGGCTTTAGCTTTCATGTTAGTCACCACATCCTCTTTACACCTAAAAATAGCTCCTGTCTTTCCAAATGGGTACCAAGCCCTGTAATTTCTTAGAATTTGTTTTTCCCCCGATTCACATTTGAAGCCACCCACCCATTTTTAGTCTTTTCATGGCTCAACAGTGGTATTCTGCAGAAATGTTCATTCATCTTCCCTAGGTACCAAAGTTCCATCACTCCCATTACAGAATGGCTTTGATGTGTACGTGAGTGAGAGGGCAAAGGAACCAGTCAGAAGAGGTTTGAAGATGTGGGGTATGACATTAATTTGCACTTTGAATAATCATCTCAGGATATGTATACAGGATGTCAGCATATCTGCCTCAAGCATCGGGGAAAAAACCCTGCAGTCAATCAACACATTGGCCTGCACTGTTTTAACCAACAGGCTTGGATTTTTTTTTCTCGCTTTATTATTACTTTGTATAAAATAGAGACAAGTCAGCCTAAGTGTAGCATATAACTTTCCCATAAACCTTAATATGTACAAATTTAAACAATGTGCTCATAATGAAAAACATGTATAATTTAACAAACATTTTGATATTTGTTTTTATTTCTTAGCATACTTGGCTTCCCTAAAATAAATCGTTTGGGAGTCATTTTAATGATATTCCTATTTCAATAACTTCTGGTTTGAATTAGAGTGTTTGTTTAAAACATTTCTGAGTGAAAATCTATTCATTTTGGTCAAATAAATCTACCTACATTTAAAGAGTTGAAAAAACTTATATTAGCACTTTCAAAACAGAAAGGAAATAACATAACTTTTAGAAAATGTTTGATTATATTCTATTATTAATGCAAATGAAAGTAACAGAGTTGATCACAAGCCTTTTACAAATATAGAATATTTAGAGTTTTAATTCTCTCGAATTAGATAAAAATAAGGCCAAATATATCTCTTAAAATGACTAAGTTACTTATTGTGTAATATGATTCTCTAGCATTGCACCATGGGCACCGCACAACTGATAACCTGTCGATGGCTTTGCCTATCACATCCACTGGGCAAGAGTGGGAAAAGGTGTCCGTGATGGTTGGATTGCATCCCCCAAATTTCACATGACGTCATAACCTCCAAGACCTCAGGATGCAACCTTATTTTGAAACAGGATTACTGCATACGTAATTTGTTAAGATGAGGTCATACTCCCTGGAGATGGGCGGATCCCTAATGAAATATTACTGGTGTACTCAGAAGAAGGGGACATTTGGACACACATATATCCATAGGGAGAACGCCACATGAAGAGGAAGCCAGAGATCAGATCTATAACCTAAAGGATGCCAAAAACTGCCAGTAAATGGCCAGAAGCTAGGGGGAAAGGCATGGAACAGATTCTCCTTCACGGTTCACAGAAGGAACACCTTCATCTCAAGTCTGCAGTTTCTGGAAGCATGAGGCAATACATTTCTGTTGTTTAAGCCACCCAGTTTGTGGCACTTTGTCACAGCAACCTTAGGAAACTAATACAGGGCCTAACTTGAGGAGACTCATTCTTTTCCCTTTCTGAAAGAAAGTCTAAGAATAATCTATATATTCTATGTAATTATTGTCAGCCCCTTTCTTACATATCAAAAAGTCACACACATTTTATATATAGATATCTATATATATGTGTGTGTATGTAGATATATATATATATATATAGAGAGAGAGAGAGAGAGAGAGAGAGAGAGAGAGAGAGGGAGAGAGAGAGAGAGAGAGAGAGAGAATAAGATGAACTAGAATGTTTAATTAAAACTTTGTTTCTGCCCAAGAAATCCTGATTTGCACAGGGTCATGGATCCTGATTTTGGGGATCTACTTTGTAACTCAAAGCTTCAGTATTAACAATGTCATTCACACTTTCACATATGAGTTGAACCTCAGTTTCCTCATTTGAAAAGAGCGAATTACATTAATATTGTTTACTTTACTGTATACATTTTACTTTATGTAAAAAATTTTTTGAAATAAAATTATTTGACTTTGATTTAGTACGGTGATGAAACACATGGTCGATCTTCAGTATTATCACTATCAAAGTATTATTGATTTCAGAAAGTTGTATGTGTAGTGTATACATATATATATATATATATATTCAAATATCATTTAAAAAATGTTGTGTCATAGGAATTAACACCGAATTAATGTTTCCTTAATCTCCTTAAAAGATAAGAGCTTGCTAAATTACTTGCTTGGTAAGCAAGAATCAACTGACGCTTGGAAAAAGAAAAGCTATCTTTTTGTTTGTTTGTCTGAGAAAACATTGCTCCTTCATTATTTTTCATTAAGCTTCTGACCCTGAGGTAATCACAGATTCACATAACTAAAAGCAATAACGCAGAGAACTCTCACGTGCTGTTTATCCAGTTTCTGCCCAGCGGTAACATCTCTGAAAACTATGGCACGATCACAGCCAGGCTATTAACACTGGGGTAGTCAAGGTAGAGAATGTTTCCATCCCTGCAGCATCTCCCCTGATGCCCTTTTGTCACTCACCCACCTTCCCTCCTGTTCCTACCACCTCCGTTTAACCCACAGTAACCACTAATCTGGTCTGCATTCCTATAATTTTCTCATTTCACGAATGGTACACAAGAGGAATCTTATAGTAGATAACCTCTTCAGATTGGCTTTGTTCACTCAGCCTAGCTTTCTAGAGATTCATTCAGGTTGCTGTGTGCATCAATAGTTTGATTCTTTCTATTGCTCAGTCACAACCCATGGCAGGTTGTACCAGGATTTGTTTAACTGCTCATTCATTGAGGGATATGGGATTTCTTCCAGTTTGGAGCTACAACAAATAATGTTACCATGAATATCTATGGACAGGTTTTTGGGGTGGGAACTAAAGTTTCTATTTCTTTGGAATAAATGCTCAGGGTGGTAGTCACACATTTCAAGGTTTAAGAAACAGCCAAACTATCAGCCATTAGGTAAGTGCAAATATAAAATCAGAGTGAGCCTCACTACCCACCCATCAGAATGACTAAAACAGTGACAACCCCAAACGTGGAGGAGAAGCCAGAGAACACACAAGGCTCCTACATTGCTTGTGGGAAAACAGCTTGAAAAGTTATCTTTTTATCTGTATTTCCTGTGGTTGCTTGTTCTCCATTTTAGATTTGCCTCTTGCAGGCCACTCAAAATCTACCAGGGTAACCCGGCTGTAACTAAAAATGCACATCAGAGTTGATGGCAACGTCCTGCAGTCAATCCTCATTACTCACGGATTCCAGATTTGCAAGTTTGCCTACTTGCTATGAACCATTTATAACCTGCCCCCCAAATCAAAAGTCATAGAGCTTTCATGGTCACTCAAGAACAGGTGCAGAGGAGCAGATAACTTGAGTCACGGGCTGTGCACATTTCCAGCTGAGGAGGGGGGAGGTGACACTCTGCCTTGTTTCAGCTCTCACGCTGTAAACACGTGTTTTTGTGTGAAGACTATTTTGGCCACATTTTTCTCAACTTTGTGTCTTTTGTTGGTTATTTCACCATTCAAAATGGACGCTAAATGTGACGCTGAAGTGCTGTCCAATGCTCCCAAGGGCAAGAGGCTGTGATGTGCCTTACAGAGAAAGTTCACGTGTTAGGCCAGCCGGTGCAGGCAGGAGTCACCATGCTGTTGGCCATGAGTCCAATGTCAATATATTAGCAATACATGTTAAATGAGGTGTCTTTAAAAACCCACAACAATCAAGGTTACGTATTGATAGATTGTTGAAAATGTGACTGGAGGCTCAAAGGAACCTAATCCTGCATTTCCCTAGGGAGCAGTGGTTCAGTATTTTCTAATTCATTGTTCCTGGAGACTACAAAATGTTACTACCACAAGTGACAAGAATCGACTGCATTTGACTATAGGAAGGAGGTACAATTATATAACAACAACAAAAACCTCTCACCCAACCAAAATATGCCTTTCTCCCAAAATATTCTGTTAGGTGCTTTCCCTGTGGAATTTCTTTGGTCGTATTATGGTAAGTGTGGGTGCCAGGCTGGGGGTGTGCCATGGTTCAGAGAAAGAGACAGAAGTGAAAACCAAACGAGCTGCTCCCTCTGTTCTCAAGGAGACAGAGGAGCTGGGAGTAGGTGTTAATGTCAACTGCCTGCCTGCCCTGTGTTAGAGCTTCCTTCCCCCAGGAAACGTAATCTCAGGAGCATCCACAGCCAGGCTGATGGCAGTTTCACAGATACATAACCTGAGGTTCAGATTGGGTAACTTGCCTACGATTAACTAGCCAGGACAGGGCAGAGCTGAGGTTCTGCTTGACAAGAAAGCTTAAACACTTTTCAATAAAATGTGGCTCTTGCAGGTTACGGCATAAGAATCAGTAGAGATGGTTGTTTAGAAAATTAAATTCCTGGGCTCCACTTTCAAAGATTCTGACTGAGAAATTTTGAGGTGGAAATCAGAAGTCTACTTTCCAACAGTTCTTTACCATACTTTTAAAACATCCACAAAACTATCTGAGGTATTTCTATGAAGCAGTAAAGGGTATGAAAATAAATAAGTGAAATAGGAAAGCAAGTTGAAACGAGTGCAGGTGAATCAAAAATGTGTTATTCTTTTCCTGATGATGATAATAATGCTCTCTCCCATAACACGGCTGATTTTATGGAACAGTGTGATTCTAGGGAACACCAAGCAGGATGTTTAATTTTCCTGTGGTTACTCATTTCCCAAGCTAGTCACTTTCTTATCCATCGGGTAGATTTGGAGTGACCAGACATTCCAGTTTGGGAGGAGAGTATTTATATCTATATCCACTTTTCTATGTAATTACTGTTAGTACCATATTTAGTTCTCAAAACAGCATGATTCAAATGACAGATTACATTGTCACTTTAATTAGAAGTGAGATGAGTGACATTTGAAGACTGAATTTTTCTTTTTTGGTTTTTCATTTTTTTAGAGCTGCACTTGTGGCATATAGAGGTTCCTGGGCTAGAGGATGAATAGGAGCTGCAGCCACTGGCCAGTGCCACAGCCACAGCAACAATGGATCCAAGTGGCATCTGTGACCTACACCACAGCCTGTAGCAACACCAGATCTTTAATCCACTGAGCGAGGCCAGAGATCAAATCCACATCAACACCAACACTATTTCAGGTTCTTAACCCACTGAGCCACAATGGGAACTCCTTGAATTTTTTTCTATTATGAAAAAGAAAAATGCATCTAGGGGAATTATAGTCAATATTCATGTATTCTAATATCAATGAATCTTATAGACTCATTTACTTATTTATACCATATAGGTTAATTTGCTGGCTTCATAAGTAAATAATTTATTTATTATTAAGAGCAGAAATCCCTTAGCTGTCAGTATTTTTTTACTTTCCAGAAGGAATGGCTAGGTATCTCCCTTCAACATGTGTTGTTCTCCAAACTTCTGGGTGAATCTAGGTGTGGGACAGGAGGCATACCTATAAGATATGATGATATCTCTAGTGCAACAGATTTTAAAAAAACACCTTTGTGGCATCCTGACTCCAGGAAGGTAGAACTTAGGGAAGTACTACTGACTAAGTGAAGAATCTAGGCTTGGACACTAGGAGAATGAAGCCTTCTTCACACCTCTTAGTGGTGGGCAGAGTTCCTGGGGGGTATTCTCATCTGAGTCAAGGGGCTAGCAGTGACCCCTTGGCTTCCCCCAGGATTTCCCCATGACTGGCCCTGGGGCTCTCCAGGACAGAAGTATATAAAGTGGGGACAGTAATGCCAGAGGCCAGAGCTGGTTTCTGAACCT
Source organism: Catagonus wagneri (assembly GCA_004024745.2). Lineage (NCBI taxonomy): Eukaryota > Metazoa > Chordata > Mammalia > Artiodactyla > Tayassuidae > Catagonus > Catagonus wagneri. The sequence goes on from PVHT021183707.1 coordinate 5,373,828, forward strand.
ATGGTCCCTATAGAGCCAGTTTCTGCAACTATGGTCCCTAAAGGTCAGAGCTGAGATTCCTAATTTTCAGCCACGAGATAGAAAGATAGCTTCTGATAGCTCTGCTGTGCTTCCAACAAAACTTGGTCTCTAGTTAATTGCTCCAAACAGCATTGTGATTAAAATGGTTTATGTTACTGAAATAAAAAAGCAGACATTTTTCTTGCTCTGTAATTCCAGTACTAGGCTGTGAAATTGGGAGAACACTTTTCTTTCTATTGATGTTGGTAAGGTAAAAAATATATATGTATATTTTTCATATGATATCAAAAAGTATATTACTTTAAGAACTGATAATAGGGACCAAAAGCAAATGACCGTATAATGATAAATGCCAATATCATAGAGAATTACTTCAACCTACCATTACATTTAAAAGATAAGCACATATTTTCATCTGCTTATGTTCTGAAAAGGAATTCCTATAAAGTAGATAATGTAAAATTTGATTTAATTTTTTACTCCATTCCAATCAGAAAATTGGTAACTTGTTTTGATGATACTTAAAGGTAGGAAATTGAAAGTAAGGTAGGTAACAATGACTGAAAATGCATCTATTAATTCATCACTTTTAGTATCATTTGTGGCTTTGCATTTTTATAAAGCCTAGGGGTTAATGAAAAAGAATCTTCTGTTTCCTGGGAAATTTTATTAATGTATCTATATATCAAAAAAGTCTACATGTTTAACTCTTTAACTGCATATTTTCCAAAACTCCAGTTAATGTATTCCCAAGTATTAAGGAAAGACTGATGTAATATCAATAAAGTATACATAATAGATGAGTTCCAAAATTGCCTTCATCTTTTTCGGCCTCAGATGCAGCATTTGGCCCATTGTCCTAGGCATCCAAATACTTATATCTGCTCATTTTATAATCACCAACACACACCAATTCCCATAAGTGGACTCAGGTAGAATTGTGGATCACTATTTACTTTATACTTAGACACATTTTTTAAAAATTATATTTATCAGCTTATGAGTTTAATCATTGCCTATGAAATGGCTAGAGCAAACCTTAAAATTCTGATTATGCAGAGTAGGTAACTGAGCCTTAAAGATTTCAGATCAATTGACTAGAAACACTATTAGTAAGTATTAAGTATCATTAAGTAGGACTCAATTCAGGTTTTTTTAAGGAAATGTAGCTTTTCTATTTCTGGACTGTAGTTTCCTTCTTCCTCAAACAGATGCTCTTTGCTCCTTTGTCAAATCTCCTCCCTTACCCTCCTCTGTGTTCTCTTCTTGGTGTCACACTCTGTTGGAATAACCCATCTTTCTCATTTGGGGTGGGAGAAAAACATAAGCGAATCATAAAATCTTAAATGTTATCACTTCTGGTATACTCTGCATCTTTTAAAGAGGGCACTTAAGGCAACAACCACCCCACCCCCCGCGCGACCCGCCCACAAAAGCAAATGAGATCGAGCCCATCCTGAATGGCTACCACCAAAATGTGCCTTAGTCTGTTCAGCTGGCTGTTCAATTTGATCTGTTGGAAATGACTCATATTCCAATGTCTAGGTCATATTGAAGCAAGGTCCTAAAACATGGTTTGGTTAAAATTCTCATTACTTTCAACGTTCCCAACAATGCTGATGAAGTAATGATCTTTTCTCATGTGAGGAAAGAAGAGGATGTGAGGAGAGGAAATTAATAAAGCTCTTTATAACTCTGTTCTTCTAGAAAATAAGGTTGTTCATCTGAAAGCTGTCTAATGTAACTTCTAGCTTTGTGACTGCATTTTTGATGACACTCTAAGAGTTGGGAGTATATTGGTGCCCTTCAATTAGATTTAGTGTGATGAAGTCTATGGAGGTAATTCAGACATGACTGTTTGCATTGAACCCAACTTACAGCAGTAGAAGGGAATAAAATTGGGTGGATTATAGAAGTATTTAGGAGATAGAAATCTTAAGATTTCATGATGTAGGCGATGTCCAGAATAAGACGTAAGAATTCTCACTCAAACAATTATTCTGCCAAGTTTACAAGTGGGGAACTGGGTAGATGGTTAAAGCATTAGCAGGGTTAGAACCCTGGAAAGGAGAAAAAGATATTATTGTAGGGTGATGATGGTGGTGGGGATGAGGGCAGCAGTGATAATGGAAGTAAAAGATTTCTAAACACCGGCATGCTAAATTTGAGCACCCTGCTGGAGGCAAGGCGGCTGGATATTTTGCTCTAAATAACAGGAAAGAAATGACGACAGTGGATGGGCTTTGCAATGTTTCTGTTTGAAAACTGATATATTAAAAGAAATGTAGTAAATATAAAGGCTCTTCTAGACCTCGAGCTAACATTTTTTTTTCTGTTTTGAAACATATGAGTCTCTGAAATAGTTATTTAAAACATGTAAACCTTAATGTACTTCTTAAACAAAAGATTTAGACAAAAATTTTTACCTGAATATAATAGGTTAAAACCACACCCCAAGTATAAACATCTGACTTTTTTTCTTACCCTGGGCAAAACAAAATGATCTATTTTCAAATAATGTGTGTGTGTGTGTGTGTGTGTGTGTGTGTGTGTGTGTGTGTGGGGAGGTTGGGTTTTATACGCATATTTTAAAGGCTCAAAGGGCTTAAAGACATCAAATGTTCTTCAAAAACAACAATGTAGTGATTGAAGTGTAAATGAATCATGAAATATATGGATTAAATATGCCTGGATTTATTACATATAATTAAAAATTTAAGACTTGCTTTGGGCAAAGTATGACTGGGGCTTTCTTCTGAACCCCAAATACCCGGAAATATTGAAACACTGTAATACCGACTCTTTCCAAGTTTGAAAGGACGAAGATTTCCATAGATCACGTTACCTATTTTCCTTCAGAAAATATTAACCCTTCAATTAAAGGTATAAATGCAATTGCTGGGAAGAAAATTCCTCGAAAATTCAAATAAAAGTGGGCTTGCTGACAGATGGAATATTAAAATTTTAAAAATGTATTTGAGAAGAACTGGATTTGTTTGTCAGGATCTGGGTATAAAGTGAACTAGACAAGCAGTAGCCATGGACTACATCTCTTTGGTTGGATAAATGTTAGGCTCGGGACTGAGAAGATAAGACATTAAGAGCAGATGTAGCAAATAAAATACAATGTAGGGATTTAGGTTGATTATGAACACAGTCTAAGTCTATAATATAATAGTGTTGCCGTGTAAGAGTTATCTCAGATTGAACAACACAGTAAGGTGGACTCCTGACTCCATGCCCATCGAACAAGGCCTTAGTACTACCTCCACCTCACACTTTATACCTCTGTCTGAGGGAGATTAATGTCAATCACGAGCGGACTCCAAACGATTCCTCATTCAGGAAAGATTAAACAAGTTTGAGAAGACAGTGCCAGGGGAATATAACTTGAAAAATAACTGGAGGGGAACACCCTATGAAGGGTCAAGATGTTGATTCACCACAAAGAACTTTTCATCGATTAGAGTTATCAACACTGAGGTAGTAATATTACCTATGATTCTGATAATAGTAATTTCCTCCAATCAGAGGTCCTCAAGTCAACAAACCGGGTTGTTGTAAATATGATGGGTTATCATCTAGATAAAAGAAGCTCTCTGTACAGCTGCAGAGAGTGTTTTGACTTATGTGACTTTCCAGGAAAGCTCCAGCTGCCTCCTAGGGACATGGTCTTTCCTCACTGCCCTACTTTATTCACAAGTTGTGATAAATTTGGGGCTCTTGTCTGAGAAATTGGCAAGACACAACTAAATGCATCTCAGGGAATATCTGCAAAGTTCTGCTGTATTTGTCCAAAGACTCAACTTGCATCTTTCATTATTTTTAGAAAATCTCTTACTTCTGCAATTCACTGCTGGTACACAAAAATCTGTTTGACTTGAATTGTGAGACATGTTGAACAACCAATATATTTGCATTCAGGGGGCTCACAGATGCAAGAACTCCTTAGATCACCTTGGAGAACATTTTTTTACAGTTCACACCCCCAAGTTCTCACAGTTGCAACAGCACTTTGCGTATGTGGCATTTGTGAAAGGGAAGGCAGGATAGCTAATATATATCACTTGATATATAGACATTAATCTCAATATATGCCATGCTAAACCTGGAACAAGCTGTCATTTTGTTAGAAATCTCTTCTGCTGAAATTTTGCTAAATGGAGTTGCTTTGTTCTGAGTCATTCACATTTTTTTTTTCAGCTATAACTCCGCCTTCTGGTCAAGTGCTTGAAATAAGCCAATCAACCAATAATTAGATTATGCACCATACATTCAAGGCAAGGGTGAGGGGAGTGACAGAGAAAAATGAGCATTTTTCTATGTCTCAGACACTTGCTATTTGATCCAGATCATAATATTGAGGGATAGGCACTGTGTGTCTTAAACCCCATTTTACAGATAGAGAAACTGATCTGGAGAGAAATTTAGTAGACAACACAGCGTCCCAGTGGGAAACTGCACACATGTTCTGTTTGCCACACTAGAACCATAGTGTACTCTAACATTTAATACATACTTCAGTATTACTTTATTTCCAACAATTTGTTCCAAAATCTACTAAAAAGAAAGTGAAAAAGAACTTGTGTAGCTCAATTTTGTGCTAAGACTTTGTATAATTCTCAGTATTGTCTAGAGATCCTGAAGCTGTTTATGAATGGATATATAAATGGATATAGAACTGAAGAAGCATTTCATATGTGTAGTTAAATACCCTGGTGAGAATACCAAATTCTACAGTTTCATGGAAAAAATTTTAGGTGAAATTTTCTATAGTAAGGCCCCTGACAATTATATAATAACTCTAATGGCAGTTAGACTCTTAGACTCTGGTGTGAAAACCTTTAAAAATGTGTGTACAAGTGTGTATGTGTGAGAGAGAAAGAAAATAAACGTGTGTGTGTGTGTGAGAGAGAAAATAAACGTGTGTGTGTGTTTGCGTAAGGGGAAAATTAGGGGATTCTTCTGTTTTGTTTCCTACATGATGAATCACAAACAGTCCCAATCAGAAAGTATCTCTTTAAACTCCAATTATAACTTTTTTGTTTTAATGAAGACCTGATTCATATTTCAAATTAATAGTCAAATTGGTATTTTTGGAAAGACTGGGTACAACAACCGTCTGAGGATATCTAGGAAGCACTGTTCTTATTGGAACAACTCTCTTAGAGGTAGGATCAGAACTTAGTAGATGCAAAAATAAAACCTACTTTCTGACTGGGACTGTTTAGTAGAGCTTAGTAGATGCAAACTTAGTAGATGCATCTACTAAACAGTCCCAATCAGAAAGTATCTCTTTAAATTCCAATTATAACTTTTTTGTTTTAATGAAGACCTGATTCATATTTCAAATTAATAGTCAAATTGGTATTTTTGGAAAGACTGGGTACAACAATCTTCTGAAGATATCTAGGAAGCACTGTTCTTATTGGAACAACTCTCTTAGAGGTAGGATAAAGAACAGACAAATACAGCAAATACACATTCCTTTCTTCTTTAGAGATGTAGAAATAAAATAAATCATTTTTTTCTTTCTGTTTGACCTATTTCTTTTCATCTTTCATCTTTTTTTTTCTCTCTTTTTAGGGCCATATCCACAGCATAAGGAGGTTCCCAGGCTAGGGGTCGAACCTGAGCTGTAGCCACTGGCCTAAACCAGAGTCACAGCAACGTGGGATCTGAGCAGAGTCTGCAAGCTACACCAGAGCTCATGGCAACGCTGGATCCCTAACCCACTGAGTGAGGCCAGGGATTGAATCTGGAGTCCTCATGGATACTAGTCAGATTCATTTCCTCTGAGCCACGACAGGAACGCCCTGTTTATTTTATTTTTTTTGTAGTTCATTTACAACGTTCTGTCAATTTCTGCTGCACCGCAAAGTGACACAGTCATACATATGTACACATTCTTTTCTTCACATTATCGTTCATCATGTTCCATCAAAAGTGATTAGATCTAGTTCCCTGGGCTGTACAGTAGGACCTCACTGCTTGCCCATTCCAAATGCAACAGTTTGCATCTACTAAGCACAAACTCCCAGTCCATCCCACTCCCTTCTCCTCCCTTTGGCAATGTGTCATCTTTAACCACCTAAGCATTTCAAAGGAACTCAAACGAAGGATAACTGCAACACAAAGAGAAACCTTAGTCAGTGGAAAGTGAGGAGGAGAAGGCCTTCAGCAAACTGGAAAGTGAAAACCTGCTCTCAAGTCAACTGCTACCCAAATTACGGTGCAATCTGTTCAGTTCCCACAAACACCTTTTCCTTGACAAAACTTTTACCATCTGAAGTCTTTTCTTACTAAACAGCCACTGGCCTGTCTTGTTTTTTGGACACATATTATTTCTATTTTTGTCTCTGAGTTGCTTTGAATCTTTTGCCTCACATGTGCGAGGAACACTTGGGTATCACTAGGTTTTATGTAATGAGTACCAGTTTTATAGGGCCATAAGTCTTGCATCTCCTTCATCCCCCACACAGTTGCGCTCAAACAAAATCTGTAATTTTGTTGCCAAATAACCTGCCAAAATATGTAGGAAAAAGTGTGAAAAATAAGAGGCTATATGTTACCTAATATCATGAAGAATTTGAAGTCAATGCCAGGATTCCAGCGGTTTTATTTTGCTTAAAAATCAATGGCTTAGAAGTTCATAGCAATGTAGTAAACTTATTTTAAGCAACAACTCAACTGTAGCGACATTGTAGAGTAGTTGTCACCGGTTGGAATGGAATGTCCTGGGCCCCCACAGGCCCATTAATGTCCATTGAACAGGCAACCAAACAACTTAAACTATTGTGTAAGAATTACTTTTGCCGATCTAGGTTTATGAAAACATTAATTTGTTTTCCAAAGAAATATCTTTACATGTGGCTGCATTATTAGCTAATCTGATCCTGTGTTCTTATGTATGAGTGATATGTGCTTTGCTCTTTATCTTTCTATTTATCTAGCATATTCTGCCTACCTACCAATGTATTTAGCTATTTATCCACTCAATTCTTCACTCCTAAACTCATTTAATGATTCTTGAGAAAATAAAATTAAACTGATACAGCAATTATATTGTTAAAAAATAGAGAAAGAATGGTAAAAACACATTTTTTTTCTCAGAAAAGAAGTTATGAAAACAAATGTGTCTCATGAAGTCTATATTATAGCTGAAGCTCATGGTCATTTACTAAAGTTACATGTTTGGTAGGATAATATTATACTATTATAATTATATTATAAAAGCTTTTCTCTACAGAGCTCTATTAAAACTTTCCCTCATGACTTCTTATAACTATATTACTCACTTGGTGATTTAACGACATGTGGGCACTTTAAATAGAATCCCGTGACTTCTGGTGAAGTTTATACACCTACTGAAAATGCATCAAAAGCACAATATATAAGAACATGAAATATTTTTGCAACACAGTGCTATGCCCTTATTGTTAAATTATATCTAGATTTCTACAAATATCCTTTATACTGGGCAGCCCAGGCTATTAGACTTTTCAGAGATTATATAGAACATGTAAATATTCTGCATTTCAGCTTTCAAATAGGAAGCAGATTTTATTACATGACAGGTAAACTAGGCCTTGCTGTTTCTTGGTTCAAAAACACCAAGCTGGTTAAGAAAGAGTTCATAACTTGGATAAAGCTTGAAAATTCCCATTTCACAGGAGTACACACAAGCACATCCCCTGAGACTAAGTCCTTATACCTCCAACTGTTTGGTACCATATCTCACCCACAGTGATAGAGTGTGGTCTCAGCAGGGCAACAGCTAGCACTCAGGGGCTGCTGCCGGGGTGGGAGGGAGGTGGCAATGACAGAGTCCTAGGCAGAAGCCTCTTCCCCTGAGCTCTTCCTTCCACTTGTTCTCTCATGTGAGATTTTCTTCCAAGGCCTTTAAATCCACAGTTAAAACTAAGGCTGAAAGTACAAAATGGCCCAGAGGAAGCATTAGGTACTTGCAGTTCACACAGAGAGGCAAATGGCCCTTGAGGACAGGGAGCTTTTCCTGAGAGGCAGCGAGCTGAAGGGGGATAAGTGGAGCTTTTAGAGTCAGGCGTGAGGTCTGCTGTCCCTCTTGCCACTTCAGTTCAGTCTCTTTCTGTCCAAATTTCAGCTCCCTTGTCTGTCAAATAGTGATAATAATACTAGGGATTTTTAGAAGCTCAAGGATATGAAAACGATCGTGAACGCTAAAGAACTAGCTGATTGTTATTTAATTCCTCCACTTCTAACACTGATTTGAGAGAATTCTTCAGGGTACCAGGGTCCTGCAAAAGTGGGTAGAGTGGGCAGGGAGGAGAAGTCACGAGAGGGCAGGAGAGAAAGGGACAGAGGGAAGAAGCAGAGATATCTTTCTAGGTGGTTTCACTTCTTCATGATTTTCCTAAAGTGCTTGAACCACTAGCTTGCCACAAGAAATTCCCCACAAGCATTAGCAAATGGAAACATCTATCAAATGCTGACACCAAAATGCAGTGATATCCAGCTCTACTTTAACGGACAAAGAGGTTGATCAAGACTAAAGGGCAATGAGCACCAGCATCTATGAAATGTTTCAGAAGTAATCAACACTAGACCCATATTATTTGCAAAAATTCCTTTCATTAGTTTATAATGTACTTCTAATTTGGGAGCATAGAACATGATCTGTGCTCTATAGAGAGAAGTGGGCTTCAGTTCAACACAAATTCCTAAATTGCAGCTCAGCCCAATCCATTCTAATAAAAAAAAAAAAAGAGTGAATATGTTTAGGGCACAGCACTTCGAGTTTAGCAAGACATAAATGATGCATCATAAAAAGATATATTGTAGGACCAAGATATTTTAGTAACGCAGAACATTAAAAGTGAAAAATATGACTGCCTTAAATAATGCATAAATGTGGTTTAAAATGAGTTGCTTTTAAATCTTGATTAGTTTTGAACATAAATATTGCACTCTAAAAACCACAGGCAGTCAGTAACAAATTAGGGGATAATCTTTAAATGTGTTGTCAATGTCACAACTTATTTAAAATTGCAAAGCATCTCTTAATAGTGAAAAAAAGTTTAAAAATAAGACTGCTTTCAATATTACTATTAGGATAGTAAACTGAAAAATTTTATTCTACTCTATATAGAGAGAATACATTTCTTAAAAGTTAAACCTGATAAGATTACTAAGAACTGAGATACCGATTATTAAATAATCAGATTATATTTAAAGATTTATTGTCAGTCAAGATCACTGAAAGGCCAACTCCACGAGAACAGAAAATACATCTTGTTCCCTGAAAAATCTCCATCTTAGAGAATACGGACTAACGAAATACCAAATTGTTACTATGTGAACCAGTGCCATGTATTCAATTTGTAGGTCAGACACTGGAGGAGACCTCCGAGTCAGGGAAAATTTTTTTTTAATAATTTAACGCTAAATTTAAAAAAAGCTGTACATATTACATATTTACTATGGTCATAAATTACTTAACGGTAAAAACTTCACAGGAAGTACTTCAAAATACTAATAATCAGTTGCTTATGGGGAAAGAAATACAATATTATTTCCCACTCCCACTCAGTTGCAACTTGACACTTTCCAAATTTTCCTCAGTGAACACAGATTATTTTCATCATAAACCAGTTTTTTAAAAACACCCTTTCGCTTTGCAAAATAACTATCTATGAGAATGATTGCGGGTACTGACTGGCCAAAAAAAAGGGGGCAGTTCGAAGACATGGGAATTGGGGTGGGAGCGGCAGAATGGACCTTTTTGTGTTTCACTGCAGGAGACTAAAACATAGTTAATAGAAAGAGAACCTTTAATGGGCTCACAGGTCAGCTATGCCTGTCAAAAAGGTGGTAAGTTGCTATAGCCAAGTACAGACTTGGGCGCATGGCTTTCCGGATTTGAATCTTCCTTCTCCCTCTTGCTTGCCCTGTGAGCCTGGGAACCCCCAGACTTAGGCCTGTGTTTCAGTAACCTCAAGTGAAGTTACATAAACTATTTCAGCTTCTTCATCTGTGAAACGGGGGCACTATCAGTACTCGTTTCCAGTGTGAGGATTACTAAGGTTAGTATTTGTTGAAGCATTTAGAATACAGCCTGGCAACGTGTTAAATGCTGTGCAAGGGTAAGTGCTTGTTATGAACTATTATTCACTCTATAGAAGGGACCACAACAAAGCAGAGACGTATTTGTCTCCACTTTGTCTTTTAGCTTCACCTCACCCCCTTCCTGTCTACAGCAAACCTTCCCCTCCCTTCTTCTTGTTTTGATCAATGCTGTGTCAGGTCTGGGACACCAAATACTCTGCATAGATGGCTACCAAGTCTGTATTCTTCCAGCAATATATTTATGGGTCACTGAAGCCCCACACGCTGAGGCCACCCCCAAGTCCCGCATGCAGTGAGCCGTGAAGGTGTAATGGCGAGATGTGCAGATTCTTCGCTGTATACAGTTTTTGCTGTGTGACTGCTCTACTCACAACTACTCAGAACAGCATTTCAGGTATTTTTGTCACGGGAGTAAAATGACACAGAAAAACGGGGTTTTGCCTCAGAATGTCCCATAAAAATATATATACACACACACACATATATATACACATACACATATATATGTGTGTGTATGTATATGTATATATGTATGTGTGTGTGTGTGTGTGTGTGTGTGTGTGTATATATTGTATAACCAACAATATTCTTGTGTGGGATCCTGGGCCTCGTTCAGTGAGTTAAGGATCTGGTGTTGCCAAGAGCTGCGATATAGGTCACAGAAGTGACTCAGATCTGGTGTTGCTGTGGCTGTGATGTAGGCCGGCAGCTACAGCTCTAATTCGACCCCTAACATGGGAACTTCCATATGCCACAGGTGCGGTCCTAAAAAGACAAAAAAAAAGAAACGATACAGAAAAGTACAGGAAAGTGACACAGACCCAGTCTAATCAAATTATCCAATCTTAGTGATCACTGAAAATGGTGGATATCATAGCCATTTTTCTCTAACATCCAGGCAGATAAAGGGAATCTGTGATCAGCTTCAGTGAATCTCAGGTTAATACCGATGCATTGGTAAGGACAATGATAACCAAGGGCTAGGCATCTGCATATGTGATTAATCAATGCTCACGGATGACCTTCCCAGGGGACCTTTCCCTCCTCTCTCATTTTCAGGATGGGCAAAGAGATTAAGATGCTTAGAAAGTAGGCTCGAACTATGGAGAACAGTCTGGAGATGCCTTAAAAAAAAAAACAAACACCTAAAAGTATAGCTACCGTGTGATCCAGCAATTCCATTCCCGAGTATATATCTGGAAAAGATTAAAGCTATAATTCAAAAAGATACATGCACTCTAATGTTCATAGCAGCACTATGAACAGTAGCCAAGACATGGAAGCAACCCAACTGTTCACCGATACATATAGAGAAAAGCAAAGATGTGGGATATGTATACATATATATATCAGCCATAAAAAGAAATAAATAATGCCATTGCAGCAACATGTTTGGACCTAGAGATTATCATACTAAATTAGATAAGAGAGAAAGACAGATATCATATGTATCACTTTTATGTGGGATCTAAACAAATAATATGAGTGAATTTATTTACAGGACATAGAAAACAAACTTATGATTACTGAAGGGGAAAAGGGGAGGGAAAAACTGGGAATCAGGGATAAACAAATACACTATATATAAAATAGATAAACGACAAGGACCTATCTGCTGTATAGCACAGGAAACTATATTCGATATCTTGTACTAACCAATAATGGAAAAGAATCTGCAGAAGTATATACATAACCGAATCACTTTGCTATACACCTGAAACAATGGAAGTCAACTAAATTGAAAGGAAGAAAAGAAAATAGGCTCCAGTCCTCTGAGCAAGACATCATGCTTCAAGGATAGAAAGAATCTAATTAGAGTAATCACAGTCTCAGTTCTCTAGAAACTTATGCAATATTCTAAAACAAAAGCTCATTTTAGGATGAGGACATAAAGAAAATAAAGTGATCCCAACAACTGGATTTTCGAAAAACTCCACCTTGATAAATATTGGGGAGGCTGATAGTGGACTCTTTGGTAAACCAACCAATTTTGTGAGATTATCTGTATTTTACTTATCTTGAATGTAGTTCAAGTCCTAAGACTTACTGATACTTTAGAAAAGGGCGATTGTGTTCATTGACACAGTTCACTTTATACTGCGTGTGATCTTGAATGAGATTGAAGAGAAAAAAAAGTCAAGAGAGTGAAGCAACCAGAAAAGCACTGAATTCCAGGACATCTTTTTAGAGAATCCTTTCTCTCTTTGAATCTGCTTCCCAAAGTAGTCACCACATTTTTTTTTTCAAATCAAGCAATTAGTGAAACAACTTGCCTCTCTGACTTTTCTGCTGTTATTCTCTGCTGTTATACATGCATTTTGTAAAGAAATATTAAGAATATGGATCCTCACTAGTTAGAAATTGAAAAAAAACTCATTTCCTTCATTTTAAATAACCAAGTTTGGGAAGTTGTGTGTGTGTGTTTGTGTGTTGGTATTGCTTATGGAAGTATGATTCATTTTGTTTTAGGCTTTAAAAGTATTGCTTTCTCAAGATCAGGAATTTTATTCATTTTATTCCTTCTTTATTCAAGGAAGCATAGCATACATGAGCCTCTACTTCGCTGCCAGTTTTTTGGTTTTTTTTTCCAGTTTATTCTATTGCCCTGAAAGGGAAGTTTAAAAAAGTCGTGGCATTTCACTACACAGCCCTCAAAGTGAGAGGTGAAAGGCACATACAGTATTGCTTTATAACAGTCTCAAGCATGTTTCCACTTCCTGCCATACGGTGGTACGATCGAGAACGTCTGCCTTGGTTCTCAGCTTTATTTTGCTTTAAATCATACCCGAGGTCAGCTACTCAATGACTTTTTCCCCCTCTTTGAAATCAGTGCTGTTTTGATATTGAAGCACACCTAGTCTTTTCATGGCTCTGGTGATTTTACCTCTTCAAATGAATCCATCTTGGTCCTACAGTTTTGCATAGGGGTCTATCAGGAAACATGCAGAAAATTCACTACTTCTGTGACTACAGTGACGTTTAGAAAGCCTGCTTGGCTGGACATAAATCCCACTGCTATAAGGGGAACTTCATGTTTATGTGAGACCTTTAAATAGTTACACTTCCAATAATTACTCAGATACTTTTTAGCTTAAAAAAATAACAGCAACATTCTATGACTATATTTTCCAAAAATAAAATATGCTGAAAGCCTGAACATTCTATTACTTGAATTACTGTCATGAAGATTCAAACACAGGAATGTTCATTTAAGCTCTGATAGTCTCTGGATCTTTGAACTATTGGTATCGTTGCTAAATTTAATAGTATTTAAATTAAGGCATCAGCATGTTTATTCACTTAAAACAAAAATTACTTCCAAAGAGCATATTACATGCAAGTCACTTAAGAGCTTAAAAGATAATAAATCAATTTTTATTCACAAATAAAAATTTGTGGATGATGCATAGCAGGAAGAGGGATAAGATAAGTCCTCATATAACTATAATTCAAAATATACTATTAAGTAATCACAGGAGAGGTAGGATCAAATACCCTGAAGTGTCGAGTGTGAGAGAAATCCTGGACAATAAGTAAAATTTTCTCATTACTTTATAGTATGTTTATGAATTATGAGACTGTAATTTTAAAATATATTTGAAAATATCTTCAGGTAAACTGAATATGTTAAAATGAGCTTAAGTTCAAATAACCGATTTATTACACAAAAGTATCTATAGTACTGTTATATATATATGTATATATATATGTATACATATTTGGGGATGTGAAATAATACAAATAATACATTGTGTCATTATGTTACTACTTATCCAGTTTGGAAGTAACCAAAAATCTCAAACAAATATTTCCCCTGGGTATGATTTAGTATTAAAAAATTAAAAAGAGAAAAACAGAGAAACTGGTATGAAGATGGATTTTTTTCTAAAATATATTTTAGCATAGGACAAATCATATACTAGATTTTCAGCCAAAATCTTGCATGTTTTATTTATATTCTATTCAATCTTCTCTTTCACTCTTTAATAAATTGTTTGCTTAAATGGCTTTTTTGATCATGTTACTTAGAATGTCATTTAATTTTAATTTAGTAGAAGTTTTCATAATTGTATCAGTATTTGGGTAAAAAGTTATCTTCAAGGATCAATAGTAGTCTCTATTACTTAATCTCCTTTTAACAACTATAATTTCATTTTGATATACTTTTTAGCACATTATTTTTTAGGGGATAAGGAGATCCTGGCAATTGAATCCCATCTGCAACTTATCCCCTTGACTAAAACAGGAGTCAATCATTTAAAGACAGCACATCTGTTTTGAACTCGAAAAATGTAAAGTAAAAATTATATTTAAAAGTATCAGCCATTCCATAAGGCTGATATGATTATACGTTATGTTTTGAAACTGCTGTCAAGCAACACAAATATGTTTTATTTTCAAGGATTTGGAAGGAATACAAGACTTATCCTAATAATCCTATGGAAAGGAGGGAAGGAAGGAAGGGACAGAGCGGGTGGGAGGGAAGAAAGGAAGGGAGGAAGGAAGGAAGCAAGGAAGGGAGGGAGGAAGAAAGGAAGGAAGGACGAAAGGAGGGAGGGAAGAAAGACTGAAGGTAATAGGTAGTGTGTCTATAATTTTTCTTCCCAACATTATTGCACATTTTTATATTTTAGCCACCTTTAGATATGTGGCCTTAAAAACTCACTAGATATTTTTAGGAGCTGATTTGTTTATCTCTAAATATAGCAATTTCAGGTGGTTTCTATAATCTCTTCAAAGCATAGAAGTCTGATACTGCATAGTTACATCAAGTGAATGCTACATTGATTATTTATTTATTTAGTTTTGCTACACCCATGGCATGAAGAAGTTCCCCAGCCTGAGTGCAAACCCACACCACAGCAGTGACCCGAGCCACAGCAGTGACAATGCTGAATCCTTAACCACTAGGCTACCGGGGAACTCCAGACATTGATTACTAACCAACAGTTTTGGAACTGGAGTTTGTAACAAGAGCCTAAGAAACTACATGGTCACAAGTCATCATTAAAATTTTGGTAATTAGAATGTTATGCTATATTCAGATACTCGGGTAACTGATGATCCATAAAGGATATGTCAAAACAATAAAGAAATACATCTCGTGTGTTGAGGATCTTGCTATCGGGCAACAGGATATTTTACAAAATCTTACATATATCAGATTTTGCAAAAGAAAAAAAGTGAACAAAACAGTCTTACTGTGAGTCCTAATTTTAACTTACATTGAAACTTTTTGATGCACACATACATACAGTAGCCTGACATCTCAGTGACAATGTCACATGCTTCCAAAAGTGCAGGAATTGGGTATAATATAGATAAAACTCGGAAGGCTCACTACAGTTAAAACTTTTCACAGCCAGGATTTTAAAGGGATGTAGCAGTCAATTACTTAGGCTAGACCATGGTCAGCTTTAGGGTTTTCACTGTTAGTCAGTGTCTTTTCCTTCACCTTAATAATCATCCCAATTGGAATTTCAATATCATCAAATGAATCAGTAAGTACACAGAAATAATGCCAGCCTTTTTGCTGAGAATATAAGTTTAAATACATTACATATTTTCTAGAAGATTATCTTTCCGGATTTTTTACAGTGGTGCCTGCATAGAAAAATGTACTTGTTTTCTAAAGTATGAACTCTAAGAATGCACTAGAGATTTATATCACACTTACGAGAAGTAGGTTATTGGTATCTTTTTCAATGCCATACTTTTTCAATATTCACTTTCCCAGTTTACATTGTTCTTATGTTTCCCTCAGTCTTCCCACTGTTAATACTGTAATGCATTTTTTTGATATTTTGAAGTATGTCTTTCTCTATTAATCTCTTCACATTAAAGCAGGACTTCTTGATTTGGCCCTAGAGAGATAGCTTTTAGCCCCACAGGCCAGTCATTGGCTCAGTGACTTATTTAGGGTCAAGCAAATGGATAAATATTATTTCACCCTACATAAAACAATACATGTGAACCTCCAAGGACAGATGTAACACTTTATAAACCTGACAAGGTCTATCAAAAAAGTGACACACATTACAATACATACTAGATTCAAAATTACTAAACCCTATCCCATTGAAGGGTTTGCTCTTAGATATTTGCACTCATATGTTATTTTTTTCTAACATTATTAATTTAAACCATTTTACCCTCAGATTTAACTTTTTTTATTCATTCCTTTAGGTAAACAACTATTCATTCTAAAATTCCAGACATTTTTATATCTAATTGTAAAATAAATGAAAAGAACTAAAAAATGCCTTATTCTTCATTCTTTGTATAACCCAGAATAGCTGAATTTATCTCCCAATATTTACACAGTGCTTAACTTTGAGTAGACTCATACCATACACAAGGTTGACATAAACTTGTAAGTGACCAAAAACACTGAACAAGAATGAAAGTTAGCTTGAGACCTTAAACACACTGTCTTTTACCACAAACATTTCGATTTGCTATCGGTGACACAAACCTCTGAAACAGCCATTAGCCTTTCAGTTAAAATGCAGCCTCACATACACTTGCACATGTCTACCATATATTTCTTTTCATCACAAGAAGTGTAGTTACCACTCGTAAAATAGAATTCTTAGTTGATGTGTTTGACCACTCACCAAAGTATCTAAGCGATCTTTTTAAAAAAAGTAGCACATTGCAGTTTTAACTAATAGTGCTGAAAGGATAAGAAATCTTCCTGTAGAATTGAAGAGATATCCCAGTCATCCTTGGTTATTCTCATATAACAGATGCAACCATGCCAGACAGGGTGTCAAGTGAGAGTTCCCCATATAAATGACCTCATTTCAGACGTTGGTGGGTGAAGATATTATGGGGAGAGTGTATCACCCCCATACACCCAGCTCAGTCTACATAGTTTAAGTATAGAATTTTCAGATAAATAGTAAAAGTTTTTGTTTAGCCAGAGACATTTTAATTTAATCTTAGAAAATCTTTTGAAAAGTTAAATTTTCTCTTTCTTATCTTCAAATTTGCATTAATCTTTAACACTTGAATTGCTGATTTGCTTAAGGAAGAATATTCTTCTTCTTTAAGGTTATAGATTTGGGCTCAATGCTCTTATGCAAGTGAAACTATTGCTACTACTGCCCTAAAGACTATTATAACATTTATTAATTTAATTGTTTCCCCTTAACTAGAACAGTTTTTCCATTCTTTTCTGTTATCAGCTGAAGATGAATCTGTTTTTAAGATTTGTTCCCAGAACAAATATGAGGTGACTTAACTTTGGCCAAGAAGTCAAGTATTTTGAAGAGGAAGACGTAGAAGTCAAAACTCTTCAACTAAACCAACTCTCTGGGGACACAGCCTCTGTTTAGTACACTAATAGGGTTCACTGGTTCTTCTGAATTTCTATGAGAGATCTGTGGGCAGAACTCAACCAGGAAATGGCTGCCTCCAAACTTAGAAAATACCAGGGGACCACAGTTGACAGTTTCCACTCTGTCATTCTGCTGACCCTTGAGCTCTGCTTTTATCTTCCCTAAATGAATCACCACACTGTGGTTTTAATTAAGAAAAATCACGTGGGGTGTGCAAAGATCTGGGAAGAATCGAACCCAAATTTATACGTAACTGGCTATCTTGATATAAAGATATTTTTCTGCATAATTCACTGTCAATTTTTTCAAAATTATCTTTAGGAGAGCAGATAATTGTTTTATACAGATGCTTTCATTTAAAATCCAAAAATGTTCATTTATTAATTTTATCAGAAGTATCAATTTACTCTGTGTAATCATCACACTACTTGAAGTCCCTTAATCACTTAAAAAATACTTTCACTTCTTTTGAAGCTCTGTTTTTCCTTTCCTGGGTACTATGGTGGAAATCAAATGGTACTGATATTTTCTTAGAATAATTAGCAGTTTTAAAAACCGTGTTTTGTAACTATAACTTAACTTGACTCAAATTTTAAACTGAAGCTTCTGCAAAGTAAATTTGTTACTTTTCAAATTGTGCAGGATATTTTAAGGGCTTGAACATATGCTGGACAAAATGTTTTCTTTTAGGGAGTTTTTAAAATATAGTAATGAATATTCACAGAGGAATTTAGGTAAATGTGCCATACTTTAATAGTGTAGTAATTACAACTGAGTGAACCTAGGACACCTAGAAAAATCGAAACTACTTTGCTCAAGAACAGGGAAGAGAGGAAGAGAGGAGAATGGAGGTATGGTAGAAAGTGCACTGTTAGAATGGAAAGCAAACATGTGATGCTTGATTTAAATGAATTTAATTGATTCTAGGAGCTAGCCTCTGAGTCTACATCTTAACCATTCCTATAATGTTAGGCACTGTTAGATGGTTTTATGTCAGTTTAATTGATTAATAGAAGCAAAGTAAAGACTTTTTTTGGGGGGGTTAGTGTTTTCAAGAAAGTTTTTCATCATCTAAGCAAGCAATTTTGAGAGGCTTAAAATGACTTTCACTCTTTCAACGATTTTTACAATATCAGCTGCAGAAAATATAGACCACACTACAACTAAAAACTGCAGGTATAAATTAATTTTTTTCTTTTTCTATTTTTCCTCTTCTCTAAATTTCTTCCTAGGGTCCATAGAAATTCACTTCTGATCCCAAATTCAGACTGAGATATAGTAAAGATGTGATAATAATGGGGGCTTTTTATTAACCCAATAGGTAAAAAACAAAAAATCCTATTTTATACTAATGAAGATTGAATCAATTTGAAATGCGTATTACCGGACCATTATATATTCAGTTCATCTTTCTGTCAGATACTTCCTATAATACAGTCTTAGAGGCTGGAGGCAAAATGGAGAGAATATTGACACTGTGGTATCCAAAGAGGGTTTATAATTCAGTGACTTCTACATTCATGAGTCTGATTGGAACAGGACGTGCTATTTCTGGTAAAGGGTGGTGAGAATTACAGGACTGTGCAGACATATAGAGATCACTTATTGCAAATTCCCACTTTATAGTCAAGGAGAGTGGACCCGAAAGGGGCATATGTCCAGAGGTTACAGAGTTCATTGATAATACGCTCATTGGTTCCCAGAGCCCAGTCCCTGTATGTGTCAATGATATTCAAGTATTTCTAAACAAAGGAATATATAGGCATCTGATTCTAACCCATAATTCATTTTTAAGTCTTCTAAATGATGTGTTTGTTTCATCAAATACTTCTACTTCAAAAGGTTAAAAAATTAAAAATAATGAGGCATCATTTCATGGCAGTTATTGTCTATTTTAGAGAATCGCAGTGGCAGACAGTAGTCATGTGAATTTGTTAAGCTGCAGATCTGGACCTTTAAAGGTAGATAATGGCAAGAGTGGCAAAAAAGCAAAAAAGCTCTATCCAACCAACAAGCAATTAGGGGAAAAGTAGAGGCAGCCCCGAATGCAGCCTGAGGGGATGGAGCCCCAAAATGTGTGCAGGGAGAAGAGCAGCACTGCAGGGCCAGCCTCCTAGAGATGAGGGCAATGCAGTCCATCAGCTTATCTAAGGAGTAGATTCACCAGATCTAAAACCCCTCTGGGGAGGGAAACCTGTCCAGCCCACTTAGGGGCACCAATTAGCTTTCTGTATTTTCATCACATTGTATAATATACCAAGAGCTTCATCTATGTGATATCACAGCATAGAGGATTCTCATAGCATTTTTTTTTGTTTCTGAAAAATCTAAATTAAACCAAACCCAATAATTTAAGAAGAAATCACCTTGTAAATCAACTAAACTTCAATAAAATTTTAAAAACTGGAAAGAAAGGAAAATATGGAAGTTAACCTAATGTCAATAATAAAGGCATATAAGCAGATAATCTTTAATGGAGGTTTGTTTCTCCATAATTATCTTAAACAAATCATATTATAGATAAATCATTACAATATGACCATCTCTATGACTCTAATAGCCAGTTGTTAACCAAACTGGCTAAATGCATGAACAAAAAAGTGCTTGATAATACTCAAGCTCTGAGTTTTATGTGCTAAGAGGATGAATCTATGCTTAAACAGAAAAAAAGAAGAAATCAACTTCTGCAATAATCTGCAGTAGTAGATCCTTACTATACCTATCTTTTCCACCACTTCTTTGAATAAGGACTTGAACAAGTTAAGACGCTACGTTTAGAATTATAACTCTTCGAATCTTTGCAAATATTATGAGGAGGATGCAGAAAATGCCTCATTGCCATGTCTGATTTCTCGGACAACCCCATTAGGGTCCTGGGACCACACACTCGTTTTCCTTATATGGATGACGTTTCTGCCATCATAACGCCAAATACACGAAGCAAGACCGTACTACTAAATGCATATTCTCAGAGTGAACTGACTGCAGTTTTAACATTGTCTGGTTGCTACTTTATGATTTCTCGTAACGCAAGTATTTCACATTTTTTAAGAGTTCCACAAAAGAAGGAAAAAAGGCAATTCTACTACCATTTTAGTTTTGCGAAAATACTATGTTGGATTGGACAGCAGGTTAAGAATTAGGCTTTCCAAAGCTATAATTTCAGTGGAGAAAATACTGGTTCAAGTTTCAAAGGACTGCATATGATACTTACACTGCACTGCCAGGGGCCTGAAGAGTTGATATTCTGAGTCCTCTTGATGAGCAACGAAGGGTTGTTTCATTAAGTACAAAAATATCATTCTTAATTTTAAAACTGTGGGCAGAAACAGAAGCCCAGGGCTAATTTTTCCAGTCCTAATTCTAGAGTCTTGGACACCGAAGACTAAACGGTGTTCTCTTTGAGAAAGCATATTATTTTTTACTCACAGCTAAAACGTTAAAATATCTTAGCTGATCAGTGGGCTGAGATTAAAAGGTTTCTTTTTTGAATCATCAGATTGGGGTGTATAAGGGTGGGAACTTGTAGGGCTTGCTCAGAGGAGTTTGCTAAGGTGTTCAGCTCCCAGGATTTAAAACAAAAACAAAAACAAAAAACTGGTGTACCATCTTGATGTGAAACAGTTCTTTGCAAATCCTAGTCATGGAACAGGAGGAGAAAAAATCACAACTGGTTTATGATTCTCTCCATTGAAAATTGGGACAAAAGTTGCAACATGCCATTCTGGAATTGATTATTTTCTCAGTGTGGTTAATAGCTGAGAACTTAGTCTCACCAACTCAGGGTGGTTTAGGTCATGTTCCCTCCTGGAGAAAGAAGCAAAAAGGAATGGCTCTAATGGAGGGTGTGGGAGGCAGTTAAGTTTCCAGGATTTTCTCAACTTTTTTCTTAGTGCATAAATGGGTGAGCACAATAAATCTCCATTCTCTTATACATATATTGTGGGCAGGTGAGGATGAGTTAATAGAACCCCTCTTCTAGTCCTCAGTATCTCATTCTTTTTTACCTACAATGAGAGAGAACTGGCTGTCAACTATAGGTGTACCAAATGTATATCTTTGGAGAGTAGAAAGAGATCTGCATATAATAAGATTTGCTTAAAGTAATAGAGTAGAAAATAATTTCTGATTTATTATACTCTTCAAAGTTAAGCACCATATAGGTATTCAGCATGCTTTCCATTTATATTACTGTCTTTTCCTTCTTTCTTTTTAAATCTCCCTTCCCACCCCGTTTTTTTTTTTTTTTTCCTGATTAGCTCATTGGAAATACAGTGTGACTTTTTTTTTTTCTGTAGAGAAACATGTCTGTACCAGATTTACATAATGATTTCTCAAGGAAAAAAATGCATATTTTGAAAATAAAGAGGATGAAGGATGCTTTCAAAAAATATATATTCATTACTCTTCCTACGGCAATGAGAGATAAGCAGGGAAGATCTGTTATTCTTAAAGACTATTAAAATAAGATCTCTGGAAAGTTGATGCGTTGTGTTATGTTTATCAGGCCAGAAACTGCAGAACCATGTAGAATCTGCGTCTAACGACAGCCACACACTACCCTAATAATGACACTCTGTACAATTTCTCACTTTAAGTGTATCGCGGGCTTGTAGAAACAGGAGATCAACATCAGACCTTTTAATAACTAGGATTTGTATACTGTGGTTCAGGTTTGTTACCTTAATTCCAGGAATTTGGCATGAGAGGAGTGTTAAGCAGACTCTTTAAAATTTTAAAAACTCCTCTCCATACCTGCTACGGATGCAAATCGCTTGCTCATTACATTCCACCTGCTTTTAAAAATAAGTTTACCAAAGCAAAAGCCTTCTGTGGCAATAAGACAGCTTACCTTACCAAGCTTGACATTTCTACAACGAAATCAATATTTCAACAGCCTCCAACTATAAATCTGATGTTGATTTGAATTCAAGAAGTAATGAATGATCCAATTAGAAAACAAACAAAAAAGTAAAAAAAATATAATTAGAGTGTTTATTCTTCCTTGATGATAAGAAGTCCTTGACAAGACAAAATGCTGTTCCCAGCAAGCCTCTTTCTATAGGTATAATTGATCTTGGAAGTTAAAGGTTTGCTTGCATTTTTAACACTGGGAGTTAAATATATTGCTTTGATAAAGCTGTTAAGTGGCAGCTTACCTACTCCACCGTTTATTACTCTTTTGCATCTGAAATATGCCAAAATATTCTGCTAGGTAAGATATATTTACAAATGAGCATGGACATGATAACAAAATACTCAGCATAGTCTCTGTCCTATAGTAGGACCTATTAATAGACTGTTCAGTAAATAATAAATGGTGTTACACTTATTTTTTTTGGGGGGAGTTAAGAATTTGATAAATATTTAGATCTAGCCACATGCTCTATTCTATTGAAAATGTATCCATTCAGTTCCTTCCATCCATCCATCCATCCATCCAGTCAGCCAGCCAGCCATCCATCCATCCATCTATCCACTTGTTCACTCAATTATGCACTCAAGCAATGTTTATTATAGCTAAATACCATCAAAACTTTGTGGAACATGCAAAGATGTGACAGAAATTGACCATGATTCCAAATGCTTAGTCTATTAAAAAATGGATACATATTTACAGTATTGAGCCATCTAAAATCACTGAGGGTAAAAGGATAAACATTTAGGACAGGTGCACTTGTACATCCATCCCTTCCTACTGGATAAGCCAGAAATTCTTATGGAAAAGCTGAGCTCAAACGGTTCAGTCAAACTTTATCATGCTGAGAAAGCAACAACTCTTACAGGTGTGGGACAAATTTTATCATGCTGAGAAAGCAACAACTTTTACAGGTGTGGGACAAAGCATCAAAGCAACAACTCTTACAGGTGTGGGACAAAGCATCAACGGATCCTGAGTGTTTGAGCCACAGTTTTGTGTCTTAGTTCACCTGGGATAGTAGGAATATGAGATGATGTTATTCTTAGAGATCTTAAATGCCAAGTTAAAGATTTTTATCCCACAGGCACTGGGGTTTTGAGCAGAGGTTCCAAACTTTGCATTGGAAAGTTTGCTCTTAAGTTCCCATTGCGGCATGGTGGAAACGGATCTGACTAGTATCCAAGAGGATGTGGGTTCCATTCCTGGCCATGCTCAGTGGGCCGGGGATCCAGCAATACCATGAGCTGTGGTGGAGGTCACAGACGCAGCTCAGATCCCACACTGCTGTGGCTGTGGCATAGGCTGGCAGCTGCAGCTCTGATTCAACACCTTGACTAGGAACTTCCATATGCTGTGGGTACAGCCGAAAGAAAGAAAGAAAAGAAAAGAAAAGAGTTTTGTCAAGGAGCAATGTGTTGAGACCAACTAGAGCTGGGGGTGTTTGAAACTCTAAAAACAGGGAAGAGGGCAAAATCAAGGTCAAGGGGTTGAAAGGTCTGAGCTGTCAAAAATGTGGAAAATGTACCAAAGAAGGAGATGTAGAAAGTAAATTTTGAGTTAGAATTAAAATCACCCTTGGTTCCTCAACAACACATTTGATTTTCACCAAATTCTCTTAACCATACAGGGTGCTATACACATTTATATACATAAAGGATATCAGATAGATAGATAGATAGATAGACAGATAGATAGATAGATAGACAGACAGACAGACAGGGATACACATATACATTATATACCATAGTTGTATTCTCATGGGCCTCAAAATTGTATCTTTTTTTTCCTTTTTAGGGCCACACCCATGGCATATGGAGGTACCCAGGCTAGAGGTCTAATCAGAGCTGCAGCTATCGGTCTACACCACAGCCACAGCAACACCAGATGCAAATTGTGTCTGCAACCTACACCACAGCTCATAGCAATGCCGGTTCCTTAACCCACTAAGTGAGGCCAGGGGTCAAACACACATCTTCCTCATGGATACTAGTTGGATTTGTTTCTGCTGAGCCACGACGGGAACTCCCAAAATTGTATCTTTATCTTACCTCTAGTCTAGCAAGATAAACAATAAAAGGAAATGTCAAAGATATGCCTTAGATTTCAAACCAGGGTGAGAAAAGTGATTTCCAACAGCCTGGTCAAGCTCCCAGGCTTTCGAGGAAGAACCACCCAGGCTGATGTCCCAGCTCTGTCTCTCATTAAAGTGTCAGTTTGGAGAAGCTTCATTTTAACCTTTCTTTAATTTTCTGTTTCCCTTTCTATACATCAAGAACCGTAACATACCCTTTACTATTTGTGGTAAGACTTAAATGAGCAAATGCACATAAAGTGCTTATAACAGTAGCTGCTTCATGAGTAATTTAAAAAGTAAAATTAGTGGCAGAATTTGGAGAGCAGATTACAAGCTCAGTTTGATACATAGCCAATAAATATTCAGAATGTGGATCCCCAAAAGAGCAAAGATTATGACATGGAGTGCTATATGCAGAGATGTTGGTTGGGTAGAAAGGGAAAACCTTTCAAAGAGCACCATGAGGACGGCCATGGTCAGACTCCCGGGAAATATCTAAATTTAAGAGGTAGGACGAAGCACATGAAAACAAATGAAGGAACTGGTTAATAAGAAAGATGTGTCTTTTCATTTTCTTCTTTAATTAAATTAAAACCATTTGCTCTAAGAAAAAAAGATGCATACTTGAATTTCATGGGCTTTCTATTTAACTTCATCATAATTCGAATGGGATTGCTTAAGAATCTTGATTGATAGGAACGTGTTATATTTTTCTAAACTTAGGGGTTTCTACTTAATGATGGCTGTTGGGAGGAGGTACCATGTGCTTGATGAGCTCCTCCCTGGAGCCTTGTGAGAGAAACTAAGTTCACCAGTTTAGCAGTTCAACAAAATGCCTCCTAGAAAGGGTTCAAGATTTTGTGTGTAACACCTGCTTGTACTATCCTGCTTTTTCATTTGTGAAAATTTATATCTGTGGACAGCTGCAAGTAAAGATGTGACAAGATGTAACAGGTACAAATAGCAGTGTTTGGATGAGCTAATAATTAATGTGATTTCTCATCATTATAGGTGAATCAGGGTTTGAGAAATATTTCAGTACGATAATTTTGGACCTTAAATGGCATCAAAAGCAAAGTAGGCAAGGTTTCAAATTGAAGTTCTCAGTATATGAAGTCCAGAGAGCAAGCTGGGTTTAATTAAACCTCTCAATATATAACTAGGACATGTATTTTTAAGAACTCAAACTGCTCAAACCATAGAATTGCAATTAATTTTAATTTTGTACGCTAAAATTGTTTACTCTTTTCTTTCCAAATAAGAACTGGAGAATCTATGGTGTTTGGAGTAATAAAGATAGGAGTGTATTAAAAATAGGAACTGCATAAATAACCACACCCTATTTTCTCTCTTTCTTAAATACAGTCACTTATGAGAGACAACAAAACACGGGACATAAAGAAAATTAACTAAGATGACGGAGCAGCAACTCCAGGCACACACAATGGTTTAAGCTTTTACCCTATGTAGTTATAAGACACATTATTCATGCTAGGGGCATATTCTTCTTGAGTCAGAGCTTCTGAGTTAAATAATTTTAAGAACACAATAACATGATTTTTAAATAAGTGCTATGATATAAGAAATGTGACATATGGCTAAGAGATGGGATTTCACCCTCAGGTAATTCTAATGTTTATGAGCCTCATTGCTTTTAAAGAGACATAAAGACATATGGTAGTAAAAACAGCTGTATTATCTCAATTTCTGCAGTGCCCTTCTGTTTTAAATGTTACTATTCTTCTACACAAAGTGAAATGAATTGAGAACTAAAATAAAATATCTAACTTGAAAGGGACCTCAAAGGAAAAATGAGGCAAATAAAATATTTTCTTGAGGAATTAAGCTCCTGAAATAGTCTCACTTATTGAAGCAGATTTTTCCTCTCTTCATGGTCAAGTCAAAGTCAATTCATTTAATGCAATCCCTCTAGAGAAGTATGACTTTAAAAGAATACCCACAGGTAATGCCCACTTATTTAAGAGGTGTTTAACATTAGCAATGTTGGAAATCCTGAGGACTGACTTTATCCTTTTTTTTTTTTTTTTTTTTTTTTTGCTGTCAAGGCCACACCTGTGTCATGTGGAAGTTCCCAGTTCCCAGTCTAGGGGTCAAGTCGGGGCTGCAACTACTGGCCCATGCCAT
This sequence comes from Catagonus wagneri, assembly GCA_004024745.2. Classification (NCBI taxonomy): domain Eukaryota; kingdom Metazoa; phylum Chordata; class Mammalia; order Artiodactyla; family Tayassuidae; genus Catagonus; species Catagonus wagneri. The sequence continues at coordinate 5,400,436 of PVHT021183707.1, forward strand.
AAAAACGCATGACAGGGGCTGCATCTGCAACTTACACCACAGCTTATTGAAACGCCAGATCATTCAGCCACTAAGTGAGGCCAGGGATCAAACCCGCATCCTCAGGATACTAGCCAGATTCCTTACTCTGAGCCACAACAGGAACTCCTATCACTTCTTTCAATCACATATAGGACAACAATAAGACCATTGGTTAAAATGATACATTATAATCATCTACAAATACTGTTTCTTTCTCAATGCCAGGGTGTACTGCTTATAACTGAGTAACAAAGCCTTTATTTCACAGAATACTGTCCCAAAGATCTGATCCTGATCACTGTGGGGCTGGCTAAAGGAAAGAACAGATAATGAACTGAATTAAGTCAAGACTACATGGCCATTTGGACCTGTAAGCAAAAATCATATGAATTTGGGTTCACTTCTAGTCCTCTGCATTCTTAGCAGCTGCTTGACCCTTGAGCTGTAGCTGATCCTGCAGGGAGCTATGAAAATCAAATGAAGTGGTATCTCTGGCAGCCCGCACAGTATATAGCACCCAAAGTAATGCATATAGGAGCACTTTTTTTTTTTTTTGTCTTTTTGCCTTTTATGTAGAGCCGCACCCGCGGCATATGGAGGTTCCCAGGCTAGGGGTCTAACAGGAGCTGTAGCCGCTGGCCTTCACCACAGCCACAGCAACGCGGGATCCGAGCCGTGTCTGCAACCTATACCACGCCGGATCCTTAACCCACTGAGCAAGGCCAGGGATCGAACCCGCAACCTCATGGTTCTTAGTCGGATTTGTTAACCACTGAGCCACGAAGGGAACTCCATAGGAGCACTTGGTTTTATAAACTCTTTCTTTGTTTAGGATTCCGCTTCGTGGAGTTTTAGCAAGGGACAGTTGTACTTGGTTTATTTCTACAAAAACATCCATGCATGAACTAAAGAGTCTATTATTGACTCAACAGTTGTCATAATAGGACCATGAAGTAGATTTTCTATGGTTAAAAACACTGGTTTTAAAACTATGGAAAGTCATAAATGAGTCATGGCAACCTTTTGACAAAAGCACAGATTATACAGAAATGCGTGATTCATTTGTGTTTTCCTTAAACTTTTACCTGAGAGAGGAAGTTGTATTGATTTGCACTTCTCCTTCTAGGATTATTACTTTTAACTCTGAAATGTACATTCAAAAGAGAAACTGACACTTGCCACAAAATAAACTGAATGGAAAATCTTTTTACAGTTTTCCTAGTTTACACAATTTTTGTAAAAAGAATAAATGTTATCATCTGAAGAAAGTTCAATAAAGAATAAGACAATTACCTACAGCAATAAAAAGCTGCAGCTCATTTGACCAAATGTATGTATATCAAGGATATTTTGGAAAAAATTCCTCCTCTCATTCCCAAATCCTCTCTCTTCAATAAGCCTAAGAGAAATTGGCTTCAATATTTGTGAGTTACTTTAAAAAATGGTAAATGTTTACTGCTTCTAGCTTTTTCTCTTCATTTTATGAAATACTACAATATATAAACTGGGGCATGCATCGCCTCTCGTTTGTCTGAATAGATTTATAGGATAAATGCCTATAAGCATGATTGCTGAGTAATTAGACAGTAATTTTAAATATTAAAAGATAAGCCAAATTTCCCTTAAAAGCTGAACTAATTTATGTTGTCACCAAAGGCATACAAGCACAAACATTTCACCACATCCTCACCAGCACTAGATATTATCAACTATTTTAAAGTTTGCCAGTCTGATAAGTAAAAATGGCATTCTGTTGCTTTAATTTATAATTCTTTAATCATTAGCTAGGTTTAACCTTTTCTTATAGAATTATTAACCATTTATGTTTCCTTTTTTTCCTGAGTTTTACCTGCTCAAGAAAGTTAGCATTTTCACAATCTAATTTCACAATTATGGGACTTCTGTATTTTTATTTATACTATACTATTTCAGTCATCTAGACATTTAGTCAGAAAGTATAAGCACCTATTATGCATCTGGCACTGTAACAGTTTCTGTATTTACTGCAGTAAATAATTCATCACTAATAAATCATCATTAATGAATACATATTTTCTTTCAATATATAATTCAAAATAATATTACAAGTATTTGATTACAAATGTGACAATCAGAGCAAAAGAAAATTATGATATATTATGCATATGAATTACAGGGGACTGACTAGCATCATATTTAGGAATATTTGCATAAACATAATCAGCATGAATAATTTAAAGAAAATATTTTGAGAGATAAAAAATAATAAATGCCACAATGAAAATGTCTTAAGAATTTCATTTATCCTTATGAAAACACCTCCAACCAAATTTTTAAGCTTAGTTTTGAAAAAAAAATCTCTTAAAAGATGTGCAAACTATGGACTATTAAATTTTTCCTGAGCCATGACTTCTCTAACGAGCAGTAAAGAGTGAGGAGGAGGACTGAAGTTTGTATTAAATGGAGAGAGATGAAGGTTTATACTTTGGGATATTAGGGAAAATAATGGAGGAAGAAGTTGTTATAAGATAAATAAACCTTGGATGGACAAGGAAAAATCTATACCTCTTTACTAGCTCTTCTTTGTAATTAATAACCTACATTTGCAGACATTTTATTGATAAATTAAATGGCTCAGCAGTATAGTGTCTTAACTTATTGAGTTAACCAAACCAGAAAACAGAGTACTAATCAGCTTTAGAATTTCGAATAGTTTTGTATATACTGAATATAGTTTCATTAAACATAACAAAGAGGAAATATTTTAATATCATAGAACACCAATAGAAAGAAATTTGTGGTATATTAGTTGAACTTCATGAACTAGTCATTATCTGACCATTTTAATCTAGAAAAAGTACATTTTTACATGGTTCTAGTCCATAGGTAATACGTGCACAGCAAACATAAGTGCTCTCCCTATTTATTAACTCACAGAGGTGAATTAAAATGTCTACACAGGAGATGTGATACTTCTCATATGCCTATTTCTTTTGTTTACACATGTGAGGAGAATGAGAGATTTTAAAAAAGGAAGAGACGTAGGAACCAGATAAAAATGTAGATACTTTAGAAAGCCTGGTAAGTGGATATTAAATACTCAGTCACAAACTGTACACAGCTCTTACCCACATAGCTTCTCCTATAAATAGTTTAGACGTAGGAAATTTAAAGGAGCCAAGGAGATAAGCAAATAAATATTGCCAAAAATATAGTAACTTAGTGTTCTGCTTAGATGTTTTCCTTTATTAAATTTTGGGGGATTCAGTGTATTAAAATAAAAAAGAAATATAAAAAATGGAAATATAAATAACTTACTGAATCTGTATTATTACAAACATGTACATATATGTATATATGAAAACATATAACCATATATATAAATGTATATCTGTATTTTTAAAATTTTTGTCTTAAAGTGCTATATGGCTTAAATTGTCATTAACTTAGAAATTGCCTTTTCCTTTTACGTTTCCATATATTGCTTAGAATGGTCCCTGGTAATGGAAACTAAAGAAAATTTAATAATGTTATTCATTTATAACTTATTTTTATCGGAATAGGAATAGAAAGTTGTTGAAGTAGATCAACCAGAGAATGTTCCAAAGAAAAATATTACTTGTATAAGATTAGATACAGCAGAATCTTTTAGAAGAGAGATCACAGATCTCCATAATGCATAATTTACAGAGTTTTCAGAACTGTGTAATACAAACCAGTCACTAGCCCTTACTTTGTACCAAGGACTATCTTAGATCCTATGGGATGAGACAAAGATCTTGCTTTAATAAATTTTAACTAGTAATTAAAAAAGCTTAATAGTTTCCAATGTATTTCCTCATTTTAGTAGTTCCAAAGCGATCTCCTCTTTCTTGTTCTGGTGTATTTTAATGTAGCATGGCTTCTCCATCAGACGAATAAAATAGGTTGATATTAATAAAGATTTACTGGGCCTTGAAGGCACGTGAAAAGGTGCTCAACATAGTTAATTATTAGAGAAATGCAAATCAAAACCACAATGAGGTACCCCCTCAAACCGGTCAGAATGTCCATCTTCCAATAAAAAATGCTGGAGAGGGTGTGGAGAAAAGGAAACCCTCCTACACTGTTGGTGGGAATATAAATTGGTGCAACCACTATAGAAAGCAGTATGGAGATTCCTCAGAAAACTAAAAATAGAACTACCACATGATCCAGCAATCTCATCCCTGGCTATATATCCAGACAAAACTATAATTCAGAAAGACACACGCACCCCTATGTTCACAGCAGCGCTATTCACAATAGCCGAGATGTGGAAACAACCTAAATGTCCATCGACAGATGAATGGATTAAGAAGATGTGGTACATATATACAATGGAATACTACTCAGCCAAAAAAAGAATGAAATGATGCCGTCTGCAGCAACACGGATGAAAACTAGAGATTCTCATACTAAGAGAAAGACAAATACCATACGATACCATTTATACGTGAAATCTAAAATATGACACAAATCAACCTATCTACAAAACAGAAACGGACTCACAAAGGTAGAAAAAAACTTGGGGTTGCCAGGGGAAGAGCATAGGGAGTAGGCAGTACTAGGAACTCAGAGATAGTAGATGCGAACTGTTACATTTAGAATGGATAAACAATAAGGTCCTACTGTGTATCATAGGGAACTATATCCAATCCCTGGGACAGACCACAGTGGAAAATAATACAAAAAGTATGTATATATATGTATGAGTGAGTCATTTTGCTATATGACAGAAATTGGCACAACACTGTAAATCAACTATAAACAAACAAACAAAAAAGATTTACTGAACCTTATGCCATAATCAAGACACGAAAAACCAGACATAGAGTGGAAATATAGACAGTTATCTAAATAATAAAATTTAGGGTCAGGAAAAATATCTGTCAGAAGTTTTGATTTCACTGAGATTCAAATATTTTTAAAATGTATCAAATTTAATTGTATCAAATTTGTTTTTATAGCATTAACATACTGATTTTTTTAATAAATGTACATTTAAATTTTTAAGTTTAATTTCTTTAGATAGCTAATTTGTTACACAACTAGTTACAAAAAAATCAGTTACTTTATTATAAAATTATTATAAATCTTGTATCTGAACTACTTGGATTGCAAACTTTTTCTTTTTTTGAATGTCTATAACTGAACTGATTGCTACAATAAAATCTGTCCAGAAAATGCTCAATAAGATGACGAAAGTGTCTGAGGATGGAGTAGAGTGATGGTTTCACAGAGAATGTTTTTTCACTCCAGGGCACTTGACAAAAGCCTGATAAAAACTTTATTTACCAATGTTCCATTGTGTCTTAACCACATCAGGAAGGTACATGTTCTAAATCTAGGGAAAGTTTTAGAAATATCACAAATGCAAATGAAATTATATGTAAAAATAAATTTTACCTCTTAAAAACCTTTTCAACTCCACATGAGTTAACATTTTTGATATCTGACCATAATTATAGTGTATACTTCTCTGGATAGCCATAACGAAGCCACTTACTTTGGCTGAAATACATGTGACATGAAGAAAGATATTTAGGAATTAGATCTCAGTATTACTTGGTTCAGCCACTTACTGACTCTTACGTTTAGATAAGGTACTTTTACAAATACACTGAAACTCTCCGAGCCTAAGTTCCTCCCATGTAAAATGGGAATACTATTTACTTAACTCACCAGGTTGTTCTGAGAGTTGAACCAAAGTGTGTTAAGTGCTTAGAAATGAATAAACTTTGCATGTGATTATCTATTTTTTTTTCCTCACACAAAGTATAGTTTGTTTCATTACCTTTCCAACAGATTTTTGTTGTTGCTGTTAAAGTTCATGGGGAGCAGGTTCCAGTCAACTGTTTCTCCAGGTAAGAATTAGCTTCATGTAATTCTTAGAAAAAAATTATATTTTAGAACTTACCTAATAATCCGTGGATATATTTTTTCCTCTTAGTGAGTGAACGTCTCAGACAAAATCCTATCCCCCGTCCACGTCAGTACAGATTTTCACTCCCTCATCTTGAAGTGTTTACGGCCATGCTGTATGATATACACAAGAAATTCTCGATGAAACCAGGCTCAGAAAATTTGAAAGGCAACTTCTTAATAAGTGCCAACCTCTTCTTTTGAGTTCAGTTTTTCAAAGATACAAAAGTATCCAGATCGCTTAGTAAATGACTACAAGTGACTCATTTACAAGGAACTGTATAATTGAAAGAGTCACAGTAATATTGAATAAGTCTGTATCTTTTATTTTCCAGTTCATTACTTATAATGCTGTATTATTCTTACTTAAACTGTGCTTACTATGTTACTGTAAAATCATAAGTTACAAAATTAGAGAAATAAGCATAAACTCAATGACTGCACCGGGTGATATCAGGAGCTAAAACGAACTAAAGCTCATAAAATAGAGGTTCTAATTCTATCCATGCTATAAACTAGTTTTGTGGATTTTTTTTTTGCTTTGAAAAAGAGATTTTAAAATTTCCCCAACACGCTATCCAAAGTATATTTCTGACAAATATCAGCAAGTTAGAAGAAACTTTATAGAAAGTTTATAGAAAGACAACAGATATGATCAATCACCATAAAAAGTTTATGAAAAATTTAAAAATCAAATGAAAGTGTCCTATATCATTGTTTAGTTTTCTTTCCACAAAACCAAAATGTTTTCCTGAAATAATTGCTATGTACATGAGACTAATTATATTCACCTTCACAAAATTTGTGGAAGGTGAAGTTTAATTTCATGCATTTTTTTTTGTTATAAATTGAAGGAGTACGGAACAAGAAATAATACCCAGAATTGAATGATGATGGTTTATGAAATGATATTAAATGATTATCCACTGGTAGGGTGAAATCAAAACCAAAAATCTCCTTATTTATGTCCTCCCAAGATAGAATCATTGATCAAGAGAAACCACCAGTAATACCATCAAAAGTTTATGTGTTTTCTTAAAACAATCAAATCTGAAATTTAAAATAGTATGTCTTTCTGTGTAGACCACTGGACTTTGGATATGTTCTTATGACTTTCCAGGATTTAGTTCCAATATTTAAAAATTTCAAACTAGACTATGTAAACTATGAGTTACCTCACATTTTTAACACTATAATTTAATCTATAACTATGAAAACCATAATTATGAATATTATAATTAATTTTTATGAATATAACTATACCATTAATTCCTTGAGCAACAGCAGTTAATTTATATTAAAATTAAAAATCATACTATATTTATACTTGCATTATGAAATATATCAATTAGAATAGTATTAGAAAATACTATTCAAAATAATAATCTGGGACTCCACCACCTAGCTTTAAAATGCTTAAGTGCTTAATAACTGTCCTGTTTTAGTCAGAATAAAACATACACATATATATATATATATATATATATATAAAGTTGTAACTCCTAACTAACATAAGAGAAGTCTACCCAGAGGTTATTTTTGGGATATATATATATATATATTTCTCTTGCCATATATACTTTTATATTACTATAACCCATACATTACACAGAATGTATTTATATTAAATTTTTATAATTTACATATAAATATTTTATTAGTTTCTGGTTTATTAGTAATAGCTAAATTAAAAAACAAAATAAAACACTTTACAAAATAGTATTATATTATCATTTAAAAATATTTTGGAGATATTTCTTTACTCATACAGTAGCTCTAGTTCATCCATTTTAATTGCTGTGTTACTTTCTTATGTTAAAACATGAGAGTCTATCTATTCTTCTTTTGATGGACAAGTACATAAGGTACTGATAAACTGACTCATTGAACAAGGGGGAAAAAAAGAAAAAAAAAGCTGATTTGAAGCACTTTCCAAGTAGTACATCAAAACTATTTTCAATCTGCCAATGATTTAACAACTGGATCACAGAATTTCTGAATATTTATCAGTTAGTTTTCTGGGACGAACTATTACATTACCTATCCCCCCACTTTGTCTTTTGTAATGGGTACATCAAATTGACCAGTTTGCAGATATTGAACCATCCTCGCATGCCTGGAATAAATCTCACTTTATCATGGTGTAAGAGCCCTTTAATTTACTGTTGAATTCAGTGTGCTAATACTTTGTTGAGGATTTCTGCATCTATGTTCATCAGGGATATTGACCTGTAATTTTCTTTGTGTGTGTGTGTGTGTGTGTGTGTGTGTGTGTGTGTGTGTGTGTGTGTGTCTATGTGTGATCTTTGGTTTTCCTATCATGGCAATGTGGGCTTTTTCAAATATGTTTGGAAAAATTCCCTCTCTCCCAAAGAGGTCCCTCTTCTCTAAAATTTGAGAATTTTTTGTACTAATTCTTTGAATGCTTGGTAGAATTTACCAGTGAAGCTATCTGCTCCTGGCATTTTGGTTTATGGGGAGCTTTTGGATTAGTGATTCAGTCTCTTTGCTAGTAATCAGTCTGTTCAGATCTTCTATACCTTCATAATTCATAACTTACATTTTGATAAGTTATATGTTTCTAGGAATCTATTCATTTCTTCTAGGTTTTCTAATTTGTTGGCATATAATTGTTCATAACAGTCCTTATGATTTTTTGTATTTATGTCATTTCATCCATATTGTAGCTTACTGCAGATTTTTCTTTCTTTTTAAGGCTAAATGAAACTCCACTGTATGTATATACCACATTTTGCTTATTGTTTCAGCTATCACAAACAGTATTACCACGGATATAAATGTACAAATCTCTCTTCGAGCTATTACTTTCAATTATTTTGGGTATATACCCACATGTAGAATTCCTGGATCATATGATAACACTATTTTTAAATCCTTTGGAGACAACATGCTCTTTAGAAACTTGTCAACATGATAATTTTTAAGCACATTTTTTGGGGGGGTTTTGGGGCCGCACCCACAGCATATGGAGGTTCCCAGGTTAGGGGTCAAATGGGAACTACAGCTGCCAGCCTATGCCACAGCCACAGCAATGCAGGATTCGATCCACATCTGCGACTTACACCACAGCTCACCGCAACGCCACTGAGAGAGGCCAGGGATCCAACCGCAATCTCATGGTTCCTAGTCGGATTCTTCTCCACTGTGCTTTGATGGGAACTCCAACACATTTTGTCTTTATGCTTACAGTGGCTGCTATTATTTCCTTGTCTAGAAACTGTTTCTTCTTTAGTTTTAACTATCCAAATTGAATTTGTATTTCAAGGTCCTACTCAAAATTGACTTTATAATCCTGTTTATCCTTATCTTAAACCTATCACCCATAATATATGTTGGTCTTAAATAATTTATTCCTCCTCTTAGGCCACTGACACTTTATGCTTTTCATGGCATTTCTTATTTTTAATGTGTATGCATTCTAATGTGTCTCCTCTGACACAGCAAGTATTTGGAGGGAGGCAACTGCCATGTTATCATCTGGTTTGAGGTTCACGGAATAGCTGAACAACGACTGAATTCAGTAAGTGCTTGAGAGCCTTGATTTTAATACTATTAAGTACCTACAATAGTTCTAGGCATACAGTAGGTACTCGATAAATGTCAATTTCTTTTCCACCTAGTGTATCTCAAGTAATCAGATGAGGTGTATAAACTGACTGTAGGCAATAATTCCTAAGTGTCAAATGAGCTTTAACATACTTTTCGAAACACTCATGTGATTTCATTCACTTTGTTAAAGTCTCATCAATAACTGTAACAGACAGTAAATAGAGGGGAGGCCTTCACAGTCACTGGAACAGTGTTAAGTCTTTTTATGTACGGTGCCTTTAAACAAATGTATTTTTGTATTCATTGTTATAACTTTTGTTAAATTTAATTTCTGAAATATATATTTGAGCATAATTTTGGTTTTTCTCTCATTCATACAGAAAATCTGAAAAAAATGTAAAGTCGTAATATTCCCAAACTGTGTTTTGTGGAAGTTTTCATCAAGTTGTTATTGATGTTTAGTAACAAAAGCAGATACAATTCGGGAAACAACCATGAAATCATGTGTTATTCAAGTTTTAGGTTTTTTTTTTTTGAACATCTGTTAGTTAATATTTCTCATTATTAGGCATGCACTTTGGAAAGTAGTGTTGTAGGGAAATGAATTTTAATCACTATATAATAAATGCACTTTAATATAACAGAAGAATGTGAAGAGTTCCTATTGGCACAACCAGTTTTAACAGAATGTAAGGAACATGAATAGATTGGATAGTAATCATTAAAAAAAAGTCCTGTATCATTTTCTGCTTGCTTTGGTGTGACTATAAACCCCTTGCAGAAGAATCCTTCATCCGAATCAGATATAGCTTTCAAAGTGTATAAAATTTAAACACCACACTTGTATTTATTTAATGAGAGTATAAGACTTTAAAATTTTAAGTGTGTATGTTCTTTAAAAGCAGTGTGTGTTGGGGGGGGCAAGAAGAAGAAAATGCTGAAAAATTTTTTTAGGCACACCCATGGCATATGGAAGTTCCTGGGCCAGGGATGGAGTCCTAGCCAGAGTTAAAACCTACCACAGCTGCAGCAATGCTGGATGTTTAACCTACTGCACCACCATGGAACTCCTGAAAATTTTTCAATAAAAAGTGGTCACTACGATAGAGGAGGACCCCTACCTCTGAGGAGAGTGTTCATTTCAGCCCGTCCCCTTTAATTCGAGTGATGATTTTGATGCTGTTTTCTAAAATGACACTAAGCTGAACAATAAAAATGAGTTTTAGTACCTTAATATGGGAAATAGAATTTGTTATTTATCTCTTTAAATAAAATAATCTAAAACAATGAGAAATATTCATCATTTCCTCTGTCCCTGGAATCTGAGGAATGATTCCATTAGTCACAGTGGGAAGAACAACAATAAATGAATATTTCCTTGGAGGTTTTACCGCATAGTTTACAAAAGCAGGCAATAATTTATTATCTCTTAGAGATTACTGTCAAGGAATCCAGAGGAATTCATCCATGGCATCTTTATTCAATATGTATGGCAATTATAGCATTTTTATTACTAAATAAAATATTTTCATTAAATCCTTTTGTGACAATCTTTTGGGACTTTTAAATCATCTTTTTCAGATCTTTGCTTAAATTATGGACTCTTGTTTCATCAGTTCTAACTTTTTGTTATTATTGCTCATTAGGTTTTTAAAGTAGATTTTTAGGACCCAGACATCTAAGTCTTTCAATACTGATTAGTGTTCTGTTTAGAAAGTCAAAACTTGCTTTAGAAAAGATTTTTCTAAAATATTTTTTATTTACCAAGGGAAATACTGAGAGGGTGGGTGAGCAGGGACAAAGGGAGGGAAGGAGAAAGAGAGACAGGCATACTTTTCCTAACAATATCTTCCAGGAAAGTCATAACTGGCGTGAGGGCTCATCTCAGAAAGCCAACAGGTAAATATTCAGATATCCTGTGAGCCCACTGTTAAATCGCCAGCAGCTTGAAATCAGTCCTGGTGTTCTACTCAGTAAGCACTACACATGAGGGATGCTTCTACTTTTTTTTTTTGACCAGGATGCCTACTGGACCATGAACATATCAACTTATGTCTGAGAACGTACAACAGTGTTATGTTAAAGGTTCAGAGAAGTATTATAGGTTTTAAAAAGCAGTTCATTCATTAGACCAAATAGTTCCACATTTTGTGGAGAGGATATACTTCTTACTGAAATAAAAGGCAGTATTTATAGTGGTTTAAGAATTCAGGCATTCCTGCTGTGGCTCACTGGTAACAAATCTGACTAGTATCCATGAGGACACGGGTTTGATCCCTGGCCCCACTCAGTGGGTTAAGGATCCGCATTACCGTGAGCTGTGGTATAGGTCACAGATGCAGCTCATATCCCACGCTGGTTGTGGCATAGGCTGGCAGCTGCACCTCTGATTTCAACCCCTAGCTTGGGAACCTCCATATGCCACAGCTGCTGCCCTAAAAAGAGGAAGAGGAAGAGGAAGAAGAAGAAGGAGAAGGAGAAGGAGAAGAAGAACAAGGAGGAGGAGCAGGAGAAGGAGAAGGAGAAAGAGAAGGAGAAGAAGAAGAATTCAGGCTCTGGAGTCAGACTATGTAGGTTCAATGCCTTGTTCTGCCAATTGCTAGGTTCTTAATGGTACAATTATTTAACTGATCTGTCGACTTAACATTCCTCATTTGTAAAATTCCATTCAGTGTTCAAAGTCACAGATAAAGTATGTAAGGTTACATGCTTCATAAGCCTGTTTTGAAGGTGAGGTGAGTTAATATTAAAATTAGAACAATACCTGGAACGTAACAAATTCTCAGTAGATATGAAGTTGTGTTATTTTAAGCAAATAGTGCTCCCCAGAACTTTTTTGAAAACATTCCTTGACAATGTAAAATAATCTATAGGGTGATAAACTATGAGTCCTCTGATTCATTTTGAACCAATTTTGAAGCTATTTCATTTTTAATACAATATACTGAAAGCAATTTATGTATATGCTCTATAATTCCTTGGTCAGTTTCTATTATAAAAACACAACAATTAAAATTATGTTTCAATAGAATAGCTTACCCAAGACATGGAAGCAACCTAAATGTCCCCTGACAGAGGAAAGGATAAAGAAGATATAGTACGTATATATAATAGAATATTACTCGGCCATAAAAAAAGAGTGAAATAATGCCATTTGCAGCAACATGGATGGACCTAGAAAATATCATACTAAGTGAACTTATACAGTGACGGACAAACATCATCTGATATCTTTTATATGTGCAATCTAAAAATAAAAGGATACAAATGAACCTAGCTAGACTTATCAAGAAAGTGAGAGAGCATACAGTACCAGGAATGATAATGGAACATCATTACAGACCATACTGTTATTACGAAGACCTTAATGTCAATGACTAGACAAATAAACAAATTCACTGAGAAGTATGTCATCTCAAGACAAAGAATTACAAAATCTGAAGTGTTATATTTATCCAAGAAATTAAGTTCATACATAAAAATCTTTTTATAAAGAAATCCAGTTGCAAATGCCTTGACTGGTGAATTTCATCAGTAATAAGTACCACCAGTTCTACATGAACTTTTGGATAATAGAGAAAAATTATTTCCCAACTCATTCCATGATGCCAGAATAAGTCTGATTCCAAACCTCACATTGTCTCAACTAGAAAAAAAATCCCAGACCAATAGCACCCATGAGTGTAGATGCAAAGATACCTGACACAGTACTAGCGATTTTATTTTTTTTATGGCTGCACCTGAGGCATATGGACGTTCCCAGGCTAAGAGTCGAATCAGAATTGCAACTACACGCCTGTACCACAGCAATGGCAACACCAGATCTAAGCTGCATCTGCGACCTATGCTGCAGCTTGTGGCAACTCCTGATCTTTAACCCAGATCCTTAATCCTGCGCGAGGTGGGGGACCAAACCCGCATCCTCATGGACACTATGTCAGGTTCTTAACCCAGTGAGCCACAATGGGAACTCCAATACTAGCAATTTGAATCTAGCAATGTATAAGGAAGGTAACACGTCATCACAAAAGGTGCTCATTCCTTGAACACAAGGTTAAATATTAATCAATATAATTCTTACACTAATAGATGTTTTTGTATTGGTCATTTTATTTCAAAAATGATACAGCTTTTAAAGTATATCCATAGTTTCATGGCAAGCCACATGTGAAATGTGTGGCACCTGACTGAACAAGCACTGGCCCTTTTAAAATTAACTCTACTTAAGCATCAGCTGTTTATTTAACACAAACATCTTGCTTTGTTCCCATCACTAACTAGAAATCAGATGAACATTATTTTAATGTTATGTAATATGTTTGTCTAAAGTCCTTAGGCATATGTACCCAAACTGTCTGCTACTGAGTCTTTTTAGGTCACTGTGCCACATGAGAAAGGTGGTGAATTCAACCTACTATGCCAGGTTCAGAAACTTCAAGTGAAAAAACCCTACAAGTTGAGGCAGTCTTGTCACAGTTATCCAGGGCTGCAGAACCTACAGAGCTGGAGAGGGTGAATGTGAAACCCAAAGCAGCTGGTAGCAGGAAGAGGCTAAGCTCTGTGAGAGCCTCTGGCCAATGGATTTCCAAATACTGAGCCAGGGCTAGGTGCTGACCTTCTTACTCAGTAAGGTACAACTGCAAAATACGTCTCCCAGTCTCCCTTTAGAACCAAACTGCCAAGACACCTCCAGCTCCCAATCCCCCTTAAACTTGGTGGTCTCTTGACTGACCTGAGTTAGTCACTGGAGTCTACGGGTGGAAATAAAGTAACCGCCTCACTTACTTTTCTCTACTGTTTTCAGTTGTATAATATACACACAACTTGCAGATGACTTATACGTGCAAGATGTATTTAACTAATTAAAGTGGTTACTCATAGCGAAATAAATATAGAGAGAGGCTTAAATATATTCACAATTTTAAGTTATGACTTCCAAGTGAATATCATTTTCATTACATTAAAAAATAAGAATAGCCACTCTTGTGACAAGTAAGCTAAGGTAACTGATAATCAATATGCTTAGTAGCATAAATACTAGATTAATTAATTATTTAGTATTTATTTTATTAAGAAATCTATGTTTTACTGGTGGTCAGATGACCAAACTGTGGATCATATACATAGATGAGGAGTGATAAGAGCAAAGAGCATGCTTAGAGGACCTTGGTTAGTTCAACACAACTGGCTGAAGCTAGCTACTGAACACTGGGAACCAAAAAAGTCTCACTGCCACAGAGCTGCCTAGGTGTTACTTTTTCTCCCTTCCCAGTGTTTTTTTTTTTTTTCTATTTCTTCTTCTTTTATGAGCATTATGAATGTGGAGTCTCTTTCTTGGAGCTCTTTCTATGGTGAATTCATTCATCTATGATTTTCCTAACAAACCGTTGCTCTGTGGGAAAATGCATGTTCACAGGACACTTTATGCCCTCTATTTCTCTGCTGCTAAACTTTCCCCTGGATAAAACCTACTTTATATTTGTACTATATCAGTAGGCTAGAACTGTTATAACAAAGTACTACAGACCAGGTGGCTTAAACAACAGAAATTTATTTTCTCACAGTTCTGGAGGCTGGAAGTCTGAGATCAAAGTGTGAGCAGGGCTGGTTTCTTCCAAAATCCCTCTCCTTGGCTTGCAGAAGTTTGTCTTCATGTTCACATGGCATTCTTCCTCTACATGTATCTTTGTCTAAAATTCCTCTTCTTATAAGGATATTCATTATATTGAATTAGAGCCCATCTTAATGACCTCATTTTAACATAGCTACTTCTCTAAAGACCCTGTCTCCAAATACAGTTAGATTCCAAGGTACTGGGGGTTAGAACTTCAATTTATGAATTGGAGGGGATAAAATTCAGCCCATAACACATACCATATAGTCCAAATGGTATGCATATCTATGCCCCCTTTCCCCAATGATAAACAATATCCCAAAGGAATATCATGTTCTCTCTGTTATATTTCTGTTCTTTCTTATGCAATATCATGTCACTTTTACATATAATTTACTTTACATGTTATCTGTGTCTTGTCTCCAAAACTCGTTTTGCAAAATCCTTGAAGGAAGAATCTATGCTGAAGACTAGTGGATGCACAACAAGTATTATTTGATATACAAGGATATCTGAAAGGACTAGGGGCTGGAAAATTATTATTCCCATTCTTGTATTAGGGTTATAAAAAGCATATTTTTTGAATCAAACAATTTTATTTTGATTAAAAAATGGATAGTAATTTCAAATTATCCTTCCAATGCTAAGACATACTTTTAAACAAAGAGGTAATACGTTCTTCTCTGACTCATCCTATTACCTGATATACTGTAAGTTATGGCCTGTGCCAAAGATTGGCATACAAGAGAACAAACTGAAAATTTATCATTTTCCAGTACGGTAAGATTCATTTTTTCATTCAATTAGGATTTATTGCTTAGCTATGATGTGCTATGTATAGGGCTTGGTGCTGGTAATACCTTAGTGAACAAGACATAGATATGCTACAGAATAGTAACTGAGTTTAGATTTTTTTTACATCTCAACCACTTCAGTGCAGATTAGCATTTGAATGAACTATACAACTTACTTTCAGCCACAGTTTTGGCCTAGTCTTTGATATTCTACCTCTCTCACAGGAAATAGCTTTTCTTCCATAAGCAGAAGAGGAGCAGGATGAAATAGAGAGCTCTGCTACTCCTTGGCCAATTTCTTTATAAAATTACATTTGAAAATATCTATTTAATTGGTCCCTCCAAGGCCTGTAAGCTGAAAATTTATGGGCTCTTACATGGTGACAGAGTGAAAAGTGGTCAAAGTGATTTTTGAAAGGTGCACACCAAAATAAATGAGTTTTACCAGTGATATCTCTATAAGGTCTGCTGACAGGTAAGTATTCAGAAACTCGGGGATTTACATTCCATTATACTTAGGATGCCCTATTAAAAAAGGACTATATGATGCACTCTGGACCAATTACAATTTTCCACGGCATTTTCTAACTGGAAATAGAAATGCTATCCTTCTCATGGTAGATTCTCTGGAATGGGATGCTTGAGAGCTGTGTGGTCATGCAGAGAGTAGGACTTCTGAAATCAGCAATGATGGGAGATTAATTCCACACAGAGATCCTGGATTATGCTTGCTACACAAAGTTACACAATCTGACTTCTTGTCACAACCTCCAGGGTTGTTTCTCTGGTCCAAGCCACCCTCTCTTTTCACTTGTTACTAAAGGATTTCTTTTCTTCCGCATTTATCCTTTTAAAGTCCCTTCCTAATAAAGTATCTAAAATGATCTCTTTCTTAAAGTTTGAGAACATACTAGTGCTCAACTCAAAACTCTCCAATGCTCCCCATTTTGTGCAAGTAAAAGCAGAGGTCTTGATCTAGGATAGTGAGGCCCTACTCTATTTGTTCCCAGTACAAATAGATTGCAGAGGAGAGCGGTAGAAAGTGAAGACAGAGAGATCATGGGGACAGATAGAGAAGGACTTTGCTTTTCTGCAGAAACACAAACTACATTTCTCTTTAGTTATTCCTCAGAGTACTGTGCTTTAATTCCACATATCCACATATTACTTTAGGCCTTTTTTGCTCAAATGTTTTTAGCAATCTCTGACCTGGTTATCCCATTTAAAATTCAGTAACTTTCTAGCACTTCTTATCCCCCTTCCCTACTTATTTCCCGTTATACCAGGTTTAATTACTTTCTTATGTCCTTATGTACATTCTTACTATAATTCTATTGTATTAACTATCTATATCCTCTAGGACATAAGCTCCTATCCCCAGTGTCTAGGCCAGTGCCTGGTAGGAAGATTATAACATACAATGTATAGTTATTCTAAGAGTAAATGAAAATGATGGGCAGAGCTCTGGATTGTATAAGAGTCACATTGGAGAACTACCAATTATGCTTTGCAACAGTACTCAACCAGAGGTCTACTTTCACCTTTGCCACTTGACAAAGTTATACAGAAGTTCAGTATAAATGGGTATGAGGTCAAAGAGACATTAGCATAGAATCAAAAAGCTCTTAAAGTTAGAATTGCAACTTGGGGTTGAGTCTTAGATGGGCTGTTTCCGATGGAAAGCATGATTTAAAATACATTATGTATTTTCACTAAATAAATCAAGGTTAAAACATGTTTTATAAATTTCTAAAGTAGAAATTAAATTCCATACCAACTTCCCCTGACACACAGTTGTTGTGTTATATATATTGGAGTCCTTCGAGGACATCAAAAGATGGTGAATGTCAGGCTTCCCTGGATAAGTTCCAGGAACTGCCTTGCATACAGATCATTCAGGGATTTCTGCAAATGTAGGTACTCCTTGGGCTTGCAATGACCTAGGCTTTGTAATCACAACTGTAGATATCCTAGATTTTTTGCCTGTATTTATGCACCATTAGACTTCCTCATCTATATCTTTGGCATGAATTGCACACAACATAGGCACCTCAGAGAGGCCCTCATTTCTGGACTTCATTAATCTCTAAGTTACTGCCTAAAGAATATCATCAGTCCCATCCTGAGTGCCAATGATGCACATGAGACTGGAGAACTACGTGATGGCAACCGTCACGTGATTTTTATTTCACTGGAATAATTAGACTCTCCCTCATTCCTAAAGCCAACAAGCAACCTATAAATTAAACCACATTTTACATCTGTAGGATTGAGAAAAAAAAAAAATAAGAAAGCTTTTCTCCAACATTCATTTTAGGAATTCATTTTGTGTTATATTAAATTATCACTTGTGTGTTCTGCATTTTGCTGTCATCTTCTTTTCCTAAGGGTTATATTTCATCATAGTAGCTTAAATCGCCTTGTAGGCAAAGTCCATTATAAAAAAAGAAGCAAGAGAGAACACATAAAAGCAAACACAGTTTAATGTCCTAATTAACTGTCAGAAATATAATAAAAAACTTGATACATCAAGTTCTCGCTGTGTCACAGTGGGTTAAGCCATGGCTAAGGTCACCGTAGAGGCATAGATTCAATCCCTGGCATTGCTGCAGCTGTGATATAGGTCGAAACTGTGGCTTGGATGGATCCCTGGCCTGGGAACTTGCATATATCACCAGTGGGGCCATTTAAAAAAATTGATAAGTGAGTTAATGCAGCATCATTTTTGCTCAATAATTTTAATTTTAATTACTCAAAACCAAAAGTGACCAGAATTTATACAAATAAAGGCTTGAAAACTAGGATACACTAATCGCTAAAGCAGAGTTTGGTTTTGCTTTGTTATCTATTCTCATTTGCCTCTTTGGGTTCAGACTATAGAACCTATAACACACTTAAAGATTATTCAGTCATAATGCATCAAGCAATTATTAAGTCCCACTAAGTTCCATGGGCTGGTTCTAAGCACAATTCCCTTAGTATCCATTTGTTGGTATTCCAGTAAAATAATCTGTGTAGTATGCTTTTCCTGGCACTGTTGGGTCTAATGGGAGCCTGTTTAGCCTTAAATGTCACCACTGTTATTGCAAAGCCAAAAAGTTAGTCCTGGTCCATGTGACCAGGGCTTAATAGAGAAGAGTCAACCAAATGAAAATCAGAATGTGTGGTTAAATAGAAACCTGATAAAGGATTGAAATGTATTTAGTCTACCAACGTCTTCTTTATGTTTTTATTTGGGTTCTGTGGGACTGGGTTTCTGTGTGGAAGCTTTGATGCTTTCACGGCAGGGAAATACATGTGTTTTCTCTGGCAAATTTTAAAGAGAGCCATAGAATGGCATCCAGACAGATAGGCTCAAATACTATAGGAGAACTGTGCAACGAATTCTGTGGAAACATTTCATATATATGTGTGTGTGTGTGTGTGTATATGTGTGTGTGTGTGTGTGTGTGTGTATATTTCCTATATATACAGGTGCAATTAACAATTAGTACTGCTTCTCTTTTCCAGAAGTTTGTGGACATGTAGTAAATGTTGGGGATTATTTTGATTACGAATGTGAATAGGAGTGCATACTAGCTAAAGGTAATATGGATTCAGAGTGATATCTCAAAAGCACAAACTAAGAACAGGTTATCTAAGGAAAAGGAAGGAAATTGTGGGCACCCTAGTCCTCGTCTTTGAGACTGTTCCCTGAATGGGTCTAGTGGTAGGGATGGCCATTTATAGAAAGAACTGAAATCTTAGATCAGATCTACATTTGACTCATCCAGAGGCTGGTCACACTTTTCTCCTCAGTAAGATACCAAGCCTTCAACATTGACAATGACTATGCTTGCTAACTTGAATCCACATTTTTCCCTAACGCTTTTCCTTCAACTTTTTCTAAATTTCTATCTATTCTCTTCATTGTATCTTTTACAGATATCAATGCATTTCTTTAGATTTAAGTTGAAAAAGATTCTTTTTTGCTTCTATATTTTATTTCACTCTAATTTCAAGAATCAGTGTGATATAGATTTTCAAATTTAGTGAATAGGTGCAAATCCACATTTTCTCAAATTAAAAAAAGCCAAACCACTCTACTATTTAAAAAAAATAAAAAAGGAAATAGAAGCAAACGAAACATGTTAAAGCTTCCCTTTACTATTAAGATAAAACCAACTTCCTTAAAATGGTAATCTCTCTCCCCTGGCCTCCCCTCTCTCACCACCATTTTCCTTAGCCTTATTCCTGTCACAGTGCACTTCCTTCAATGCAGAATGACTGAGAAAACCCTGGCCTTCACCTCAGCTATTGCATAGTTCTTGAGAATTTATAAGCAATTGCTTTCATCATGTGTTCCATAGCTAAGTCCGTACTGATTTTACTTATATTGGTAATCTGTAATGAATCCTAAAAATTTACTAGCTAAACAGTATATCTTACGTCCCCTACAACTATAGTTGTTATCTTTGATGTTTTAATGATTATATCTTTGTCCAAGACTAACAGTATTTGGAGGAGATGTGTCTGTCCTTTCTATATTTATTTATTTATTTATTAGGGCCGCAATCTTACCATATGGAAGTTCCCAGCCTAGGGGTCAAATTGGAGCTGCAGCTGCCAGCCTACACCACAGCCACAGCAATGCCAGATCCAAGCTGTGTCTGTGACCTACACCACAGCTCACTGCAATACCATATCCTCAACTCACTGAGCAGGGCCAGGGATCAAACCTGCGTCCTCATGGCTTCTAGTCGGGTTCATTGCCGCTAAGCCATGATGGGAACTCCCCTCTCAGCATTTATATTCAATATATTTCCTTTAAGCTCTCATCTTTCACACTGCATTATTATTTTATCTAGAAATAGGCACAATAATTTTGATTATATCTATCAAAATTACATATATGCTGACCTTTTAATTCAGCTATTTATTGGGATTTAACTAATATAAGTTTTGGAATGTATATAATTTGATTTATTGCAAGGTTATTTGTTTCATTATTAAGATAATAAGAGATTGGTAACAAAATACATGTCCATTAGTAAATTACTGGTTGAATAAATTATAATATAGTTATATCTAAAGCTGGACTGAACTTATTTACAAAAAAGAAACAGACTCACAGACTTCGAAAACAAACTTATGGTTGTCAAAGGGGAAAAGCAGAGGGGAGGGATAGATTGGGAGTTTGGGATAGATGTATGCACACTGTTGTACAGGGGATGGATGATCAACAGGGACCTGCTGTAGAGGATAGGGACCTCTACTCAGTATTCTGTGATAACCTATATTGGAAAGGATTCTGAAAAAGAAGGGACGTGTGTATATATAACTGAATCACTTTGCTGTACAGCAGAAATTAACACAACATTGTAAATCAACTATTCTTCAATAAAATTTTTTAAAACGTAAAAACAAACAAAAAGAATAAGGAAACTATACTTTGGCATGGAACATATTCTAAGATGCACCATTAAGTAAAAATAACAATTACAAAAGAATATGTATAAAATGTGCGAAGAAATGAATATATTGCCTAGAGTATCTCTATTTGTCTGGACATAGACTGTTTCTGAAATAATCATAAGAAACTTCTAGCTTTTGTAATCTCCAGGGAAAGGAGATAAGAGCCTTTAAAAAAAAAAAAAAAACTTTCCATGTATACAATTTAGAACATCCTGAATTTTAAACCATGTAAATCTATTACCTGCTCCTAAATAATTAAAATTTCAATTAAAAAAGAGGTGTTTCCAGGTGAAGATTAAATGCATGAATCTACCTTTGCTTCCTCTTCAAATCCCAATATAACAAGAATTTTCATTCTCTGCTGCTGTGACAAATGATCACAAATTCAGTTGCTCACAACATAAATTATCTTCCAGTCTATCTGTTGGATTCCTGCACAGGTCTCACTGGGCTAAAATCAAAGTGTCAATGGGGCTGTGGCCTTGGTGGAGGTTGCAGGCGAACCTGCTTTTCCTTTGCTCTTCCACCTTCTCGTGTCTGCCCACATTTCCTGGCTCCTGGCGTCCTTCCTTCACTTTCAAAGCCAACAGCACTGCATCTCTCTGATCGTTCTTCTAAATTCACATCTCTAAGTACAGTCTGGAAAGGTTCTCTGCTTCCAAAGAATCATGGGATTAGTTGGTGCCAACCTGAATAACTCAGGATAATCTCCCATCACAAAGTTGTTAACTTTACAAATGTGCAACATTTCTGTCATGTAGCATGGTCACAGGTTCTGGGAACTGAGGCATGGACACCTTTGGGGGGTCAGGGGGAGGGAGGGGGAAGGCATTATTCTGTCTACAACTGACAGTGATTTTTATTTTTTATTATTTTTAATGAAACAAACCCACAAGAATGGGGAGACTTGGAAAGGGATTTTGAAAACTGCAACACACACAGAATTCAGGTAACGACTTAGCAGTCTAGAAGCCTAAAAGACAAAAAAAAAGAATGCTATGCACGTAGGGGGAAACTGAGAACTAAGCGTAGTTATATCTCAAAATCCTCTAATGTCCTGAATAATATGGTGTTGCTTACCTACAAAAGTGGGAATGAAGCACAAAGAACTTTCAGTAACAAGGACTATGTGCGAGTATTTAAGCCCGTATACTCCCCAGGGCTTCTCCACCACTACGTGAAGGGCAGGCGAAAATCACTTCCTCTCCCCTGAGGGAAAGACAAGATAAGTAAAACAGATGGTCTTGAGACAAAGGACAGGAGGCCCAGGTAAGGGCAGAGATATCCTACTGATATAGGGGTAACGTGTTAGATTTGAGGACCACCCCGCTTCTCTCCAGTTATCCTACCCCTCTGGGCTCCTAATATGCTTACAGCCAGAAATGGCTGGAGATTCAAAGAGCCACCCATGGAGAATAGGACCTGCCTAAGGGAGATAAACCCAAGGATACTGACATCAGACGTTGTGCAACTAAACACTGCAGCCAGTGTCCCTGAGTGTAAATTTACTGTCAAATCCTACCCCCGTGCTTAGGGCATCTTCCAAGCATAAATTAAGCCCCCTCACTGTTACTTATGATAACAGATAATACAGAAATACCAGTTTTCTGAAGAAAGCCCTCAAGTTGAAACTACAGGCAATAGCAAGTAAACAGAAAACAGGACCTTGGAGAAAACAGAAACTATGATGGGATATAAAATCTTTGAAAAGTTATTTTTAAAAAGGACACGATATATCCATAACACACCAAAAATGCCACATAAAAGGAAACTTCTAATTATCAAGAAAACCACCCTTCTAGTAGATACAGAAAACTCAAACTCAGTGAAATGGTTTAAAGATAATGTAGAAAGAATCCTTAAGAAAGCAAACCAAAATGATAAAACAGTGCAAAAACAGACAAATAATGCTTAAAATATTAAATGACTAATCTGGGAGGTACAGCATCTGAATAAAAAGAGTTTAAATGTTTAACCTGAAAAAAAATTAAAACCAAAATGAGCCACAAGTAACAAATATATAGCTATCTTTGCAATAAGAGACAATTTTATTATTCACACAACTGCAAGGGAAACATAAAAAATTTCCCTTTGATAGTAGACAAAATGTCACTTAAAGGTCAGCTTGTAACAAATGCAAAATTTAACATTATTGTAATTTAGACAACCTAAAAGCATGAGATAAACATTATGGGGAGAAATATGAAAAATTTGTAATAATAAATGAAGGCAAGATAAGATATTTGTAAATCTAACAATCTCTTATGAGAGCAAGAGGCAAAATAATTAATGGTTTGCTGACACTGGAAGACTAATTGCAAGAAATTTATACCACAGCAGAGAGAATTTAAGTTTCACATTGGTGGAGAAATAAAAATGTTGATGGAAATAAACAGAGTAGTTTATATAAAATTATTATAGATAGTCCTTTAAGGAACTGGGTTTTTAAAAAGTAATTCATTCTATTTCACAAGAAAAAAAATAAATTGAAGCAGAGTCAGAATTAGAAGTGTGAAGAATATACGAGAAGGAAATTGGAAGACTAACAATGGGAAATTTTTATTTAATAAAGATTAATTTCTAATATATACAATATTTTTAAGAAAGTGATGTAGAGGATTTCAATTAAAAACAGCCTTCTGGATAATGCTTTGGTTTGTTTATCAAATACTTCAGTTCCCTCCCTCTTTATTTAGTTGTTTATTTAAAACATAGGTATTTATTTAGTATTATGAATCATATATAACATAAAAATGCCAATTCTTAACTAATGCCTGCATTTTACAAAGAAACAGCCTCATTTGCTTATTAACAGAAAATAATGGAGATAAAATTTTTACAGGAAAGTAAATTGACAACTCCTCAGAATGAGTTCTTTACCATTTCCTGGAGAGAAAGTTTTGAATTTTGTAGCAAGAATTAGCCATTACAACTGGTCTACCTGTTTGGGTTCTTGCATTCTCATAATTCATCACCCACACAACTGCTGAGGTATACTTGTAAACATAAAAATCTGATCACTGCCTGCTTAACGCTTCTGACGGCTTACCTACACACAGAATTGTCTCTCGTTGTGTGGTTATACACAGCGTTTTATAATCCTTTTACCTGTTTTTGGACATTTGGGTTTTATCCATCTTGACTGTTATTCATAAATCTGGTATGAATATTTGTTTGACAGAATCTGCATGGACATGGTCTCTAGAGTAAACACTTAGGAGTGAAACGACCAGGTCATACCTAAGTATGTCAAAAATTTTTAAAAATGGCTCAACTGTTTTCCAAAGTATTTGCAGCATTTTGCATTCCACTTATAGAGTAGAAAAACTCCTGTTCCTCCTCATTCTTGTCAACATTTGGGATGATTAATATTTTAAATTTAAAACATTCTAGTTATGTAGCTAAACCTCACTGTTTTATCTTACATTTCTCCTGTGACTTACAATATTCAGCATCTTTTCCTGTGCTTACTTGTAACCTCTGTATTTCTTTGGTGAAGTATCTGTTCAAATGTTAGCCCATTTAGTGCTTGCTTCGGCAGCACATATACAAATGTTAGCCCATTTAATTGTTTTCTTATTATTGAAATTCGACTTTCTTTATATATTACAAATGCAAGTCTTATATCACATACGTGCTTTGTAAATATGTGCTCCTAGTCTGTGGCTTGTTTCTATTATGTTAACATTATACCTCAAAGAGCCAAATTTTTTATTTTCGTTGTCTTAATATATTGATTAGATTATGCACTTTAAATTGTATTTAAGAAACTTTAAACATAAGATTCAAAAGACTTTTTTTATGTTTCAATCTAGATACTTTCAAATTTAGGTTTTAAATTTAGGGCTGTGGTCCTTTGAGTTTATTTTTGTACGGTGTGTAAAATATGTATCCAATATCTTTCTTAGTCTTTATGTTATTGCCAGACAGTTTACTATATCTGGGGTTTAAACCTCACAATGTATTTTATTATTCATTAAAACAATTATATTTAGGAGTTCCCTTCATGGCTCAGTGGTTAACGAATCCAACTAAGAACCATGAGGTTGTGGGTTTGATCCCTAGCCTTGCTCAGTGGGTTAAGGATCCAGCGTTGCTGTGAGCTGTGGTGTAGGTTGCAGACGCGGCTCGGATCCCGCATTGCTGTGGCTGTGGCAAAGGCTGGCAGCTACAGCTCCTGTTAGACCCCTAGCCTGCCAACCTCCATATGCCGCGGGTGCGGCTCTACATAAAAGGCAAAAAGACAAAACAAAAAACAATTACATTTAAAGAGATTTCAGTAATATGAAACATATTTTATACAGTAATCCATATATGCATGCCATTTACAATATTGACATTTTGGGGGTGGGGTGTGTATGTCTGTAGGTCCATATTTCCATGTGATACTGAGAGACTATCTTTCAGTTTTCTTCTATTGTGAGGCTGCTGGTGATGAGTTATTTCAGCTTTTATATATCCAAAAAAGGTTTTACTTAGCCTTTGTTTTTGAAAAGTACTTTTACTGTGTATTATAGAATTGTAGGTTGACCTTTTAGTAATGATCTTCCATTGTTTTTTTGTTTGCACTGTTTTCAATGAAAAATATGCTGTCCTCATTTTGATTCTTCTGTATTTTTTTTCCCTGTGAAACATCTTAAGTTTTCTCTTCATCACTCTTTTGAGTAGTCTGAGTGCGATAAATGCCTAATGTAGCTCTCTTCATTTTTTTTTTATGGTTGAATTTTGGGGCTCTATGGATTTAGTTTTCATCAAAGTAGAAAAAATTGGGGAATTATTTATTTGAATATTTTTCTGCTCATTTCCATTCAATAATTCCAATTACATGTCCATGCAATTTTCCCAAAGCCCACCAATACACTTTTGTTTTTAAAAATTATTTTTATTTTTTCTGGTCTAGTTTCTATTATGTGTCAAGTTCACCAATGTTTTCTTGTGCATTAAGTTCCATTAATACCATCTAGTATATTTTTCATATCAGACACTATAGTTTTCATCTCTAGGAGTTCAGTTTGGTTCATGTGTACATTGTGAATTTTACCTTGTTAGATGGTTTATATTTCTATATTTCTGTGAATATTTGTAAGTTCGCTATGGAATATAGTTAAACTACAGTTATGTTTTAACAGTTTGTCTCTTTGAATCTTGATTTTATAATTTGTTAGGTGGTACTGGGGCCTGTTTAGTGTATGGTCAATTATTCTTTCCTGCTGGGGTTAGAACTTTATCAGCCCTGCCTTCCCAATGCCTTGAATTATGAAATGTTCAGTCTGACGGCACAGATTCTATTCCCAGTTCTGCATGTGCTCCAGGGACTATTCCTTCTAAACCTCTTTTCCCTCTGACCATAACAGTTTCTTGGCCCTACGTGCAGACCAGTACTCTGCAGATTATTTGAAAGGGACTCTGGAGAGAACCTAGTGTGCTCTTTCTGTGAAGCTCTCTCTTCTTCAATACACTGCCTCACAAACTAACCAACATATTCTCACTGGACATTCAATTTTGTCTCCTCAGCCTGGGGACCTGGCAAGGCTCTGTGTCACTGTCTCTCTCTGACACAGCCTGGAAACACTCTTAAGGTAGGAAACTGGAGCTTAGCACATTTGCTTTCTAGCCTTTAAGGGTTATTGTCCTTTTTATCTGACATATTTGTTTCATATATTCTGTGCCATTGTTAATTTAAGAGAGGAGGATGAACCCAGCCCTGTTTCTCAGCTTTGATTGGAAACAGAAATCTGGATATATGTTATGTGTCCTTTTAAGCATGTCTTCAACACATCAGTTTTACTTTAGAAAACTGCTTATCCCCTATGTTTATTCCATGAAGTTCAGGTTGGATTCTTTATCCCTTTTCCAACTGAACAAAAAGAGCCATCTATACAGATTAAAAAATTACCGTGTTCACAGTGGATACAGATGCCAATATACAAAAGCATAATCCTATTTTAAAAGCGAGTACGCAAACACACTAGATGTAAAGGAACACCTCTCAGTATGATAATTTTAAAATAACACAGGATATATCTACAAACACGCAAACTTTATAGTACATTAAAACACTGGTGAGGATATAAGTCTGGAGAAGTTTAAAAAGAGAATGGCGAGGGTAGATAGAGACAACTACTATAGAAAACTGATTCAAGAAGTTTTGCTGTGAACAAGGGAGATAAATGCGAATTTAGCTAGAGAGAAATCTGAGCTTGAAAAGGATCTTTAAGGATGGATGTTAATAAAGTATATATATATATGTCATGAAGATGATAGTAAGGTCTTGACTAGAGGTTTCAGAGTCCATTAATTTATGGTCTCCATGAAGTAAAAGTAGCAGTGCTACATAGACTAAGTGGCTGAAAGAATAGGAGGTGTCGGTCAGATTTGAAGAAGCTTTGAATCAAGATTTCAAAAGCTGTGCTTACAGTATAAGAGTTCCCTAGTGGCCTAGCGGTTAAGGATTTGGTGTTGTTATGCTGTGACTTGGATTCAGTGCCTGGCTTGGGAAGTTCTGCGTGCTGTGGGCATGGACCTAAAAAAAAAAAAGGTCATGCTTACAAAGCCAAGTGCAGAATTACGGATGTTGGATTGACAAGGATTATTTGAGTGGAGGGGCCCAGTTTTGATGGATTATCTAAGTATAGGTTGAAATAACCAGAACAGTGATGGAGACTGAAATGAAAAACAAGATCATGAATTCTAGGGCTCAACATCTCAGTAAATGGCTAAAAGTGTCTGGGTGGTTGGTAACAACAGCAACAACGAAAGATAGAGGGATGTAAAAATACAGCATAACATAGAACATTTTTAAGCAAAGGTTAAAAATATAATTTGTAAGTGTAAATGAGGAACACTTGCCCTATCTCCAGCCCATGATGGAGCGTGAAAATGAGGGTCTGAATGTCCTGGAAGGCTTGGGAGTCTATGGGTGACTGAGTAAACTTTTTGTAAAAATCATGGAAAGAGTCTTTCTAATAGCCTTATAGAGAAAAGTCAGGTGTCAGTTTAAAATGAAAATTATGAGATCCCTTTGCCCTTCTTCTAACGTGCAGTTAATGAATGTTTATCTCTAGTTTTGATTTATCTCTTGAACACCCCCCTTTGGATGGTTTAGTACCCTACAGTTGATGTCCTATCTAGATCTCCTTTACCAGGCCACTGCATCCACATCCCAAAGGTTTTGAGTGATAGTTTCTGGTTAATAGAGAAGTTGCATCCTTCTCTAGAGGACTGCTCTTAGCTGTTGGGAGCTACCAAGCTCTGGAGGTTAAGCATCTCCCACAAGACAGCCTGAAGTCAATGACTGACTAATATGGCCAATTGGCTTCAAGATAGGACCTACTATGGGTCATAAGTCATGCTTCAAAGTTCCCAATGCATCCTGCTGAGACTCAACTCCAGCAAAACCACAACCTTGCTCTCTAGTTTCCCATCTCCTATTCTTTCTCTCTCACTTTCTTAGCGATTTCTCCAGAAATTGCTTCCTCAATAAGGCATTTTTATTAAGATTCTCCGTCTTAATATGGAATCTAAAAAAAAGGGACACAATGAACTTCTTTGCAGAACAGATACTGACTCACAGACTTTGAAAAACTTATGGTCTCCAAATGAGACAGGTTGGGGGGTGGAGGAATGCACTGAGCGTTTAGGATGGAAATGCTATAAAATTGGGTTGTGATGATAATTGTACAACTATAAATGTAATAAAATTCATTTGGAAAAAAGAAAAAAAAAAGATTCTCCATCTCAGACTCTGCCTCCAGGGAGTGTTTTAACTTACTATTTCCAAAATGAAATTCTTGCTTTTTTCCATCTTCTAACCGAAAACTTTCTCTTTTGCCAATTTTTCCTTTCTGAGAAAAAAGGGACTGACATCAGCTTGGGTACCCAAGCAAAAATAGGAGAGTCCACCTTGATCGTTTTCCAGTCCATTAGAAAGTTTTACTGATATAATCAAAATCCATACAAATCTTCTCCTAGTCCTATATATGCTGATGTCTGAGACACTGAGAAGTTCTGGGCTTTTTCGAGTGGATTCCTAACTTGTGCTTCACCTATTGTTCACCATAATCCACTGTCCTCAGCATTATCATTTTTAATCCATACACAATAAGAGTTCTATACATTCTTAAGCTAACAAGTCTGAAGTAATAAAATTATTGCTAGAATTTTTAAAATTATGAATATAATTCTTATATTCAAATAATTGTGTTCCCCTAACCTCAACCCCAATTATATCAGATACTTCTGATGGATAAATTAAGTTAAATATTTACCTCTAAGGGAGCAATAAATATTGTAGAACTTAATTAAAGCAGAGTTTTTATGTACCAAAGATTAAATCTCATTTCCCCAAATCCTAAAAAAAAAGCACCATGGAATAGAGCCAACCATATTAAAAGGTAGGTAAATTAACCTGTATGTGTGTGTGTGTGTATATACATATATCTGGAAATCTAGTTGGTGGAAATCAAACTGCATTATAAATACAACATTGCACATTATTGCTATTTGTTATAGAGTTCATTATTCTTATAATTCTATTTCAGTTCACACATACATATACTTGTGAATAACATTTTCTACAAAATTTTTCAATCAATTTTTTCATTTCAATGAGTATCCTTTCCACATCTTATCTCAAAATAACCTTAGAGAATACAATGCCAAGCAATTTGTTTCCTTTGTAAAAATCTCAATTCATGCATTTTGTCACTACAGTTTTCATAAAAAAATCTTGTATGCTAGAGAATTACATAGTTGAATGTATTATAGTAAAATCATCAAAATTCTTGCAATACATGAATGAAACTGTGGTGGAAATGGATCAGACAACTGAAACATATTTACAAGACAGCCATGCTATATTTAAAGCATAGACGTCTCAACAGCAGATGAAATGTAAGTCAGAGGGCAAGCTCTGTTTTTCTTCCTATTGCTTTGTGTGGGGTCATTTAATCATGGTTCTAATCACTGCGATCAAAAATGTACATGACATGCCAAAAAGACTGCATTAATCCTTCTAGACTCAATATCAGATAATGAGCTAAAAAAGCCCTTCCAGCTACCTCCTGTGGTGAACATTCGTTGTGCTGTGTTTATTAAATAGCTCCTTTAACAAGAACACACTCTTAGTTTTATTAAATCTATTTTTAAGTAGCATCTCTGTTTGGACTTCATCTTTTGTCAGGGGCTGTCTCTAGGTGAAGAGCACAGAGGAGTTACCTCTGACTCTGGGCAGAAAAGTTGCTCTAAAAAAACAAGGGCTACATTTATGAAAGTTATTTGCATGGAAGAGGTAGATGTATATTTGTTTTATCTCAACTAAAGCTGAGAATTTTCTTTCCTATAACATACACACATCTTAATGAAGCCACAAACTAGTTCCAGGATAAAACTTGTACTGGTTGTAATTTTTCTAGATACCACATGTTTCTCTGTGCATCTCGATTTAAATTTCATATACTTTCTCTTTCTTATCCTGATTTGCTTACCAGTTTTATTCATCACACCTATAATCATAAGAGATAAGTGTCTCTGGGGAACTTTTGTGAGCCACGGTAGAAAATAAATGCAATTCATGCTCTAAAATTTGGTTGTGATGGTCATTGCACAACTATAAATGTAATAAAATTAATTGAATAATTATAATAAAGGAAAAAATAAATGCATTTCAACTTAGCTATCAGTTTCTTTTTCTGGGAATGGTGTTTTCTCAACATTAGAATTTGAAATATCTCTCTGTTTTATTATAGTAAAATAGGATTACTAAATCCTTCCTAACTAGTATCATCCAGTCAGAAGAGTTCGATTTTAATACCATTTAATTTTATACTTAACAATAAAAAAGTACTTCATTTTTAAACAGCTTGTTATGGAACAAGTATTTTTCATGTACTGAAAGTGCCATATGGGAAAAGAAAAATAAAATAACAGCGTTGACAGGAATTATCAACCAAAGGAATTCTCTACTGAATGAGCAACCATGGAATTTCTAAAATCAAAGATTATTTTTTTTCCATTTAAAGCTTTTTATTTTCCTTTTTTCTTTTTTGGCTGCCCCATGGCATATGGAGTTTCTGGGCCAGGGATCAGATCCAACCGCAGTTATGACCTAGGCCACAGCTGTAGCAATGCAGGACCCTTACCTCACTGTGCCAGGCCTGGGATCAAACCTGCAGCCTCCCAGGGCTCTAGAAATGCTTCTCATCCCCTTGTGCCACAGCAGGAACAAGTTATTGATGTTGAAATGGCTATTTACTCACATCACTTTTGCATACATTTGTTATGAAATGAGATATGTGGCCATAGCTTACTGAAGTAAAAGATTTCAGCATTCAAAAAAACAAATTAATGCCATTTCCAGCAACATGGATGCAACAGAGATTCTTCTACTAACCAAAGTAAGAGAAAGACAAACGCTCTATGATATCGCATCTATGTGGAATCCAAAATGTGGCACAAATTAACCTATCTACAGAACAGAAGCAGACTCACAGGAACAGGTTTGTGGTTGCCAAGGGGAGGGGAGGATTGGGATGGATTGGGATTTGGCTGTTAGTAGATGCAAACTATTTTACATTTATAATGGATAAGCAATGAGGTCCTATTGTAAAGAACAGGGAACTATGTCCAGTCTCTTTTGATAGAACATGATGGAAGATAATATGAGAAAAGCTAAGTGACTCAGCAAAGTGAGCCAGAATTACAGCAGAAATTGACACAACATTGTAAATCAGCTATAATAAAAATATTAAAAACAAGACTTGGGCATTCAAAGATAGCATTAAAATCTAGAGATAAATCGTTCCCTGGTCCTACTATTCTTAATTTTCCCCCAGTTTTGTTCAGATGCTCTCTTTCCTGAGAGTAATCTTTTCTCTGTTAATGGAGTATTCTGTCAAATAGTAATTCAATTAATAACTCTGTGAGTATTTTGATGGTGGGGGTGGGGATGAGTTTTGAGGTAAAGACATAGCTTGCTAAAAGAAATTATTCTAAAATGCTAACTGCAATTAAAAACCTTTATAAATCCAAATTTGGCAGTCCTGGCATCCAAATAAAATCATATTATCTTTAAGTGGAAAAGTAACTTAGAAATTATCTGTCTAACCAAGAAAAGGAGCATCCCCTGTGGGGGTTCATATATTACTGTTTATTATACGGGCAAGATTCCATGAACTGCAACTGAACAGGTAATGTTTGCAGAAAAGAGAAAATAACCAGTAGTCACTAAGCACTTAGAGTTTAGGAATTAAACATTCCACACCACGATGGGAAAGGAAACACTGAGTGACATGTATTACAAACACCTAGCCATTTTCTTTCCTCAGAATATGCTTGCTCTTATGTAATACTGGAAAGACAAAAATGCCAACTCGGGAAATGGCATTTTTCAAGCGTATTTGTCATTGGAAAGCACTCTCCTTGACTCCAGTCATTATCAACTTTTAAAAATAAATAGTGGCTTGCACTACTGACTTGGCACAATAGGTTGACAGAGAAAATGCAGTGTTTTGGATGTCTGGAGCCATGGACAAGAGCAGAGCTCATCTTGTGCCTGTTAGAAAAGTATTAGCAGCCACCCACCGTGCCCACTGGGACCCCCCTCCTATGCTGGTAAACCACTGAAACTTAGCCTTGCCTTATGTAGTCGCGGACCCAAATTCTTTAACACGAACATTTTCAATTGAGTTTCAGGTCATAACCTGTAAATGTGCTGACTACCCCCTATAAAAATGAAAGTAATTTATTTGCTAATGGAGAATGGTAGGTATTGGAACATTTAGATTAGATTAGAAAGAACTTCTATAGTTCCTTCATTGCATTTTTATACACACATGCCTCGCCAGGAATAGAACTTCTGAAAGTGGAAAACAATATTAGAGGCTTACAGGGAGAATTTAGATTCACTTCAGTAAATAAATATTTTGACTCTATCTATAAAAAAATGTGTTAAAATTCTGGATGCAGGGTTTCAGAATTCAGTTTCTATACCTTATGAAATAATGGGTTAATTTATTTATAAATACTTTGTTTAAATAGACCAGCTTAATGACCATATTAATGTTATGGCTGTAGATTCAGCCTTCTTAATCTAAAATTTTATGTGTTGTCCAGAAAATTCTAGAGCCTCAACATCCCAGCTTATTTCCCTTAACTTTCAACAGCCACATTAACTTCTACTTACTCAGTATTTCTGCCTTTTATTCATGATGCTAATATAGTGCTTGTCACAATGTCTTATTATTAACTGTAAATTTATTAGTTTTCCCATGGATTTTGAACAACTTGATATCAGATTCTCTGTATCTTATTTAAGATACACAATTAGCAAAAACCTGGCTTTTTAAGGTTTTTATTAAAAAAAATTGTTGAGTGTCCTCTCCTTCAGCCTAGCAAAAATCCATTTGGTTTATACTTGTATTGTCCTGCAAATATTTTCCCTTGTAAGAGTTGGGATACTTTTCACATGAAGTGGTGCAAAAGTGGACTGCACATGGGACTTAAAAATCAGAAGTAGTAGCTACATTGCTATTTTTTAGATGTATGATCTTCCATCTTAGTCTCTTTCGGTCTCCTTTTTTCTCATATGATACTAATTGCACATTTTCTTTGAAGGATTATTAATTTATTGTATATGAAAGCACTTTACTGGCTTTTTTTTTTCTCTTAATGGATTTTATTTCACTTATAGGTGTGCATAAATCATCACAAGTCAATTTTACAGATTTTGTATCCCAAACCCCCAGTGCATCCCCCCCACCCCCCCAGATTGTCTTATTTGAAAAACCAAGGTTTTCCAAAGTCTGTGAGTCATTGTCTGCTCTGTAAGAAGGTTCATTGTGTCTTTTAGTTTC
>PVHT021183707.1:5435661-5462470 GCA_004024745.2 Catagonus wagneri
ACAAGCCCCTCCGGCCTTCAATGCCAGATGCTCCACGGGCTCTTTCTCCCTGTGCCCGATCCCCAGGCGTGGGGTTTTGACGTGAGGCTCAGAACTCTCAGTCCTGTAGCTGAGTCTCTGTGATGCAGTTACTTTCCAGTCTGTGGGGCTTCCCACCCGGGAGGTAGGGGGTTGCTTCTATCGCGTAATCGCCCCTCCTTCCTCTTGCTGTGGTCTCCGCTGTGTCTTCTGGAGCAGAGTATCTTTTTAGGAAGTTTACAGTCCATTTGGTTGAAGGTTGCTCGGCATTTGGCTGTATTTTTGCTGTTTTTCGGGAGAGAAGTTGAGCTCCAGTCCTTCTATTCCGCCATCTTAATCCAATCCTCCTGTTATCACTAGATTTAAATTTCCTGCTTTCAGATTGTAAATTATTGGAACTGCTTATTCCATTACATTCAAACTTGTGTGCAATAAGTATACTCTCGCCGCCGCCGCCTTCTTTTCCGCCGCCATCCTTGGAGGCACCCGGCCGGCTCCCAGCCCCGGGGCCGGCAGCATGGAGAGCCCCGGACCCGCCCTGCGCCGGCCCAGGCGGCTGCCCCGGGGCGGAGGCGCGGGCACCCGCGGGGTTCTGCCTAGGGCCGCGGCGGCCGCCACTGCAACCCCAGGGCGCGCGGCCAGCCGGGTCTGCAGCCCGTGCAGCAGAAGTTCGCCGGCCCGGGGATCCACTTTACTGGCTTTTAAAATGCCCTATATTACATAAAACATTTTTATTTATCTTGTTGCTACCTAAAGTAACATATTCAGTTTGACAGTTCTAATTGTTACACATTTTTCCCAATATTTAAATTATATCTTCTTTCTTAAAATGTGTACTTTCTGATGTTTGTATAGAGAGAAAAAGCACACAATGTTAACACGGGTATTGAAAATTTTTCATTAAAATGTTCCCATATGTTAATCATATAAAAATATATTTTAATCAATTTGAATTAATTTTCAAAATAAAATATTTCTCAAATTGGGTTCACAAATGAATATGTATAGTTTTATATGTACATGTTGGTAGGTGCCTATGTGCATGAAAAAAGTCTTGAGAACTGTTCTATATAGGCAAGTTAGGTGAAAAGTAGGACAATTCTTGGTCCAAATTCTCAATATTGTTCCTTTTTTTCTCTATTAAAATGTCAAGGACAGGAAAGTTGTTTGAAGCCAGAATCCAAGTTCCCAATTTTGTAGCCTATTCAAATCCCTACATCTAAAACTGTGCATCTAAATCACATTCCATACGGAGACATACACCTTCTTTATCCATGTGGACCATCCTTATTCTGAAACACACACATTTGGAAATAAATGAAAAATATCTTCAGCTCCTTCAACTGTGGCAGCTAAGTCCATTTTGTTCATGTCCTACAAATGTCCCATTAAATTGCTGAAATGGTATACGGTATTTACATGCATTTAAATTCACTATACATCTTTACATAACTTTAAGATGAATGAAGCTAAATATGTCCGAGCACAATTACTCTTCACGAGTAAACAAGCTTTGCCAAGTGGCATTTTTTTCCCAAAACTAAGTATTTTGGAATGCTACTCAGATGAGAGCAATATACAGATAATCACGTGCTACAACAGCTCATACAAAGTTGAAGGAAAGTATAGATTTTTGAAGAGATTCATTGTTAAGTGTTAGGACTTATGCTTTTTTTTTTTTGTCTTTTTGCCTTTATGTGGAGCCGCACCCGCGGCATATGGAGGTTCCCAGGCTAGGGGTCTAACAGGAGCTGTAGCCGCCGGCCTTCGCCACAGCCACAGCAACACGGGATCCGAGCCGCGTCTTCAACCTTCACCACAGTTCACGGCAACGCCGGATTCTTAACCCACTGAGCAAGGCCAGGGATCGAACCCACAACCTCAGGGTTCTTAGTCGGATTCGTTAACCACTGAGCCACGAAGGGAACTCCAGGACTTATGCTTCTTGATAGTATTCCTTAGTATGTATGATTATTTTTAAATGGAGAGAAAAAGGAATCAAAGGAATAGAAGTATAAAATGGGAGGCAGGTGGTAAACTGGGGTATAAGTGTGGAGGATTCAGCTAGGAGACCTGGAAGACTGGTGATTTTCAAAAGCTATTTTTAGCAGAAACCTCTGGGAAATTAACCACTTCCAATAGTTTATTAGAAATTACTTTGATTACAGTAAGCTTTTAGCAGTGACACAGGTGAATTTTTAAAGCCTGGAAAATGATATGGATGTCACTAAATCTCCAATACAGACCCATGGCCTCTCCTAGTCAGGTCAGCCCATACCAGTAACAGCAAATATGTCAAGTTTCTCTCTATCCCAAAAGCCATGAGGCTTATCTTCGTTGCCATGCTTTTAGGAGCATCACTTTTTTTAAACGGTCTTTTCACAATGTAATCTGTGACCTACATAGAAAATGTGTTTTTTTGAAGACCGTATTTATATTTTGACTATGAGTCAACTCAATATTCTAAATCAGAAGCAAATAGCAGAATTACATGGCATAGACATTTACCATATCTGCAAGGAAGAGTGAAGACAAATTTGTGAAGAATAACTTTTAAAAACTTATTGTATGTATAATTTATGACTCTGTGCACACAGAGTTTGGAAGAGGACACACATGCAGATGTTTATCTATAGATTTTGTATCTAATATCCATTCCCTTGAAGAGACGGGACAGTTTTCACTAACCGGACCACAGGTGTTCTATATTCGAGTTCTTTCTCAGAACTAATTAGATAGAGTGACCTTAGAAAATCTGTACTGAATATCATAATTTCCTGATCTTAATAATTAGATATATGTCTGGGCTATTCCTATGGCCCTTGCTGGTGTAATGATGAATGTCAATTATTTGAGAATATTATAAAGACTTCATAACTCAGGGGAAAACGAAGCATTTCCTGAGCAATAGACTTTCCTGTTACACTGAGATATGTTCTGCATGCTTTAGAAGACAGAAAAACTCACTGTTTTCTTCCTAGAACAAAACACTGTGCTTTGCCTATAATGGGCACTTAGTATATAGCCATTAAGTGAATAAAATGTCCATGTCATAACTGACATAATAAAAGAAGCTGCCTGTAATAGACATTGGCTAATTTGAACATTCGATCACAGGTTTAGAGCATATCAAAGAGGCTAAATTTTGTTTTGCATTAAAGATTAAAATGAGCTTGTAAGTGGAATATACTAATTTATACACTGATGATTGGGTTGGGTACTTAACACACACTAGGCATAATTCTAGCTACTTGGGATACGTTCATGTACAAAAAAAGAAAAAAGAAAAAAATCACACATTTCTCAGGGACCTTATATTTTACAGGAAGAGACAGAAAATAAACAAATATATTTATACGTAAAAACAAGCAAATTAATCTGGTATCTTAAAAAGTGAAGGATAAAAACACAGCACAGTCAGGCACTAGGAACAGAGATGAAGGAAGAAGGAAGATTTTACATTGCATGTCTTGGTTGTCCCCATTCAGACAGTGACATCGGAGTAAACGCATACATGACAGAGGGGAGGATGATAGCTACAGAAATCTAGGGAAAACATTCCATGGAGAAGGAACAGCTGGGAAAAAATCCCTACCTAGGGCAAGAGTTCGCTTGATGTGATCAAGAAGCTCAGTGTGGCTGGAGTGGAGTGAGGGAGTGGAGGCAAGGAGAAGAGATGAGAGACTTATGGCAGGATAGCTCACATAGGACCTGAGAGGCCACTGCACCTGCTCAAGCCTTCACTCTAAGCTACTGCAGGGCTTTGAGTACAAGAAGGACTTGATCATGACTTTTGGTTAAAGACAGGAATTGAAAAACCTTTTCCCCAAAGGGCCAGATAGTACATATTTAGGCTTTGTGGTCCAAGTGGTCTCTGTTGGAAGTACATGGCTCTGCCACTATTAATGAAAAGAGCTATAACCAACACATAAAGAAACGAGTGTGCCTGTGTTCTAATAAGATTTTACTTAGAAAAAGAGAAGTTAGGCCAGAGTTGCCCCCTCACTCTGGCTGTGGTATTGGGAACGGACTTAGGGAAGAAACAGTAGAAACCAGGGGGCCATTTTTTGTGTGCTGGTTTTGGTTTTATGTTTACAAGTAATCTGTGAGAGAGAGGATGATGTGTGTATGTCCCTGTCTATCATCTAATGCATTTCTGGTTAAGTCCCCATACTTCCAGAGGGGCTTTTAATGGCAGAAGTGAAGGAGATAAAAGGAGAGTAGAGGGGAGGAGAGGAAACAGGAAAGCATGCTTTTATAGAATTTCTTTTGTATGTCAAATAAATGAAAATAAAACATGGGGACACCTGGAATCTTGGTAATTTAAATTAACAAGTTGCTTTGCACTGTGATAAGTAGGTTACCTGGATATGCATACTTGTTTAAGAAATACACTTTGTATCAGGAGGAAAGAGAAGTACACGTGAAAAAATAATCAAGTACAAGCCATAAATAGGTTAACACTAAAGACTGTGGATTAGATTCTAAATTATTGCAGAAGTCAGAAAACTGGTAGTTCGGCTGTGGGGTGTAACATTGTTCCTTCCTTTCTATTTCCAAGAAAGGAAGTTTTTAGAGAGCAAAAGCCTTTTCCTCCAGCTACATAAATTATCAACCTGTGAAATCTAATGCTTTCGATGACACTATAGCAATAAGCAAGGCTTTTCAATGAACGATTTCTTGGATGCCAATCACAGCAGCATATATACACTATTTCGAGGTGCGATATGATAATACTAAAATAGTTACAACTCCCGGAACATGACTGTTAAAGAGAGTTTAAAATTAAGATGGTGAAAATACTAAATTGTACAAACAACATGAATTAGACATGTTACACAATAAAAATAATTTTACTGGTATTTTTTGATTGTATAAGTATATGCTCATTACATAAAATAACAA
The DNA here is from genome assembly GCA_004024745.2 of Catagonus wagneri. NCBI lineage: Eukaryota > Metazoa > Chordata > Mammalia > Artiodactyla > Tayassuidae > Catagonus > Catagonus wagneri. The sequence continues at coordinate 5,440,585 of PVHT021183707.1, forward strand.
ATATGCATAAAAATAAAAGGAAATTCAGTCTTATCTCCATTGCATATGCTAATAAATATTAATATTGGTCATTTTATGCATATATGCTTGTATCTGTAAACACTTATGTTCCTAAGTTAATATATCACATATGAAGATACATCACATTTTGATGTGTCTTTTTCTCTCTGCTCTATCCCTCTCTTCTTCTTCTTGCCATTATCATTATTACTTATTTGTAATTATTTTTCTTATATTTCAATACCATATCCCATTACAATGAATCATATTTGGCAATTATAGCTGAACCAGATTTTAGAATGCAAAACAACTGCACAAGGAACATTACCATGTTTTCTCACTGAATTAAAAAATAAATGATAAGTTGGAAAAGAAGTTGAGGCAAAGAAATCTTAATCAATGGTCTAAATAATGAAATAGCCAGTTTACTGTCCATCAGAGATTAAGTAACCATTCTTCCAGCTTTTGAGGGCTGGTCTACACATCCTATAAAGATCAGGAGCTTGTTCAACCTTTGATTCTCTCATGCTGAGTGTCCACCCCATACTTGTCAGCTTCTTATTAATCCTGACTCATTCCTTCTACTCATACTGCAAACAAGTACTTTGTACTTTCCTGGTAACTTGACTTTACTAATTTGATACGGTGTAGTAAGCTTAATGTGAACTAGCTTAAAAGTCATCTTTGGTTAATTTATGAAAAGAGCTGGTTAAGCATGTCAATAGTAAAATTTCACACTGGAAGATAATTTAGGCAACTTAAAAAAAAACACTCAACAATTCAAAAGTACTTAATAATAGTGTCTATGATCATTCTGCTAATTACAAACTATACTTAACTATACATGTAACTGGGTTACCTGACTATGTAGCAACACGTCATTAACTGTGTTGCTACTGTATGCATTTGGAGGTAACATGCTTGCAGTTTTGTGATTTCTTAGCTTTCAAACAGACTATTATTAAATATTTCTTAAGATCTTAGAATTAATCTTTCAGTGGCATGAAAGCAAAGATTATAAAGACAGCTAAGAATTTTTCTAAGTTTCAGCTTATTTGTTATTTATTCATGATACATACCTAATTACTGATGAGAAACATTTGAAGTGACTAATTTTTCGGATGTGATTTTTTTTGTTTAGGTAAATGTGGCTTAGGAACTGCCCTCTGTTATATATAGCTTTGTGTAGACTTGGGGCATTTCTAAGAATAAGCTTTGAGAAATGGATAAGGAACTCTGAATTTACCCAACATTGACTCTTCATACTCAAACTTTACCATAACACAACACATCAGGTTGGATTACAGCTCAGTTAGATTTTTACATATGTGTGTCTTCAAACCACATTATCTCACTACTACCCTGTGAGGTCAATCAACTAAAAGAAAAGACATGGCAATTTTCACCTGAGCTATAGATTTCCACTGAGGAGAAGAACCCGGTATTTTAGAAGCTGGGTTTCTTGACAGTAAATCACGTGATTTTTACACGAGCCCCAGCTAAGAACTACTGCTACCCAAGGCACTTTTTCTTTTTTAACTTTGTTAAAGTATAGTTGATCTACAATGTTCTGTCAATTTCTGCTGTACAGTAAAGTGATCCAGTCATACATGTATATATTCTTTTTCTCATATTATCTTCTATCATATTCTATCACAAGTGTACGGATATAGTTCCCCATGCTATATACAGCAGGACCTCATTGCTTATCCATTCTAAACGTAATAGTCTGCATCTATTAATCCCAAACTCCTAGTCCATCCCACTCCCTCACCTTCCCCCTGGGCCACCACAAGTCTATTCTCCATATCTGCGAGACGGTTTCTGTTTTGAAGATAGGTTCATCTGTGCCATATTTTAGATTCTACATAGAAGTGATATCATATGGTATTTGTCTTTCTCTGTCTGACTTATTTCACTTAGTGGGAGAATCTCTAGTTGCATACATGTTGTTGCAAATGGCAATATTTTATTCTTTTTTATGGTTGAGTAGTATCCCATTGTGTATATGTACATCTTCTTAATCCATTCCTCTGGAGCACATTTTTTTTTGTCTTTTTGCCTTTTCTAGGGCCACACTCGCAGCATATGGAGGTTCCCAAGCTAGGGGTCTAACAGGAGCTGTAGCCACCGGCCTATGCCACAGCCACAGCAACACAGGATCCGAGCCGCGTCTGCAACCTACACCACAGCTCACAGCAACACCGGATCCTTACCCCACTTAGTGATGCCAGAGATCAAACCCGCAACCTCATGGTTCTTGGTCGGATTCGTTAACGACTGAACCACAACAGGAACTCCTGGAGCACATTTTCTATTCCAGTTCTCATGTCACTTATTATCTCCATCCTTTTCCTGTTAGGGCAGTGTGTATGCACATGGGTGTGTGTTGCTACTGAGAAATGAAAAGTAGAGTCCAAGGTAACACCTAAACCTCATGGCCACAACCAACCCCACTGACCACTGGTTACTGATATTGTCCAGTTTTGGACTCAGTGTCCTGAGCGCAAACATGTAACCACATTCCACTCCAGAAGCTTCCTCTGTTACCACAGCTCCTGTAAATTTAAATATATGATAACTGGCTCGTGGTGTTTTTCTGAAATTGAAATAAATCTTACTTTAGTCATTTGAGTATGTGGAAATTCATTTCTGCCATTTAACTCCTTTTGTAAGGCTTTCAGTCTCTCATCTGTAAACTAGGAATCATTTCTGCAATCTAATGAATATTGTTAAAAGAGAGAGATGAAATATAAAGGACAAAGCCAGGGCCTCTGGCTTACCAGACAGTGAATGAAGAGTATCTGTTTTTGGTTTTATGCTACAGAGGCTCGGTAAGTTTTTGTAACAAAAGGAGGATGGGGTCTTTTGGTCTATTTTTTCAATATTCTTAAAGTAAACACGTGAAAGTCAGTCTGAGAAACATCTGCCTTGAATATAGGATGGGTTATGTGCTACATATCCTGTCTGCTCCTTATTCGTTGACTCCAGAAAACTTGCTCCCATCTTTCGACTCATTTTCCCAGCTCTTGGCTCAATCATGACGACCAAGTCAGAGCCTAGCCAGCATAAGCTGGGGACAGTCAGAGAGATGTACCACTTCCTTCTTGATTAAGAAAACTGAACTTCCCATACAAATATTATTACACAAAAAGATCAGTTCTCTTTAGTCCTTGACCTTCACCACAAACCATACAATCTGTGTTTGTTCATGTGTACCAATGTCATCCTAAGGATAAGTGAAACATTAACATAATACACACGTTTTTTGAAAACTACAATTATGCATGGGTAAAAGTTCCAGGATTTACTCAATAATGCTATGCATGAAAAAGTGTCTAAATAATTAAAATGGTGAAGGCCTTTAGTAAATAATAAATAACCCTTTGGTAATAAGAACGATCAACCTATTTATTTGCTTCATAATTTCTAATTTTATGAATTATTTTGAATAATGTAACTATGTGTTTCAAAAATGTTTCAGTAATTGAAAGATCACTTCAGTATATTTCTTCTATTTCTTGCAATTTCAGGCTATCAACCCACATAAATGAGCTTACATCCTTTAAAAATACTTAATTTTTATTTCTGGAAGAAAATAAAAATTAAATAAATGATCTTAAAAATGAGAGAAAAATTGGTACACTGCCAAGGTGCTACTTTACATCTCGGGAAGTTAATCGCAACATAGCCCCATGGAGCTTGATAAAAGAAATTGTCATAGTTATGTCTTCTTAGTATTTGTTGGACTTCCTAGGTAACTGAAACCTAGAGTACCTTTGGACTTCTTCCATCATTTCTGTAGCTCATAAAAGAATACATTTTGTAGAGGACATTTTCGGTGATGGAATGAAATTCTGTACCAGCATAGATCAAGAGTTGGTACTTTTTAAAAGACAATGTTGAGTAGTTACAAAGGATGAGAAAGCAAATGAAAAAGTGAGAAAGATCAAAAGAGAGATGATTAATTCTTTGCACTTATTTTGAATTTTTAAAAACTCATTAACATGAATGGGTGCAGATTAATTTGGAAACAGCATTAATCGGGGTGAGAACAGCGTATCTAGTCTCTAATCCAAAAGACACCGTTGAATAGTCCTGTGAATCAGGGGCAGCGGCCTCACTCCTCACCGTCTTCCTCACCCTCCCCTCCACCCTCATTCCCACCATATTGTCCCTTTCTTTTCACCATCATCACTATCACCACCTCCACCACTGCCCCACCTGAAAATTACCAAGAAAAAAAAATGGGAAAGTTTTTGTACAGAACAAGGTTTTTTTTTTTTTTATCACTTCCCTATGGGTCTACAGGTTTTACCAATGCCCAATAAGAAAGAAAATGTTGACAAAATCGTACTCAATTTTAGTCACATGCATGTGTATATATATGTATGTATCTTACTATTTGGAGGTTCATATACTGCATCCCATTGTGTGCATTCAGTTTTTCTCAACTCATTAATTTATGAACATTTGGATGATCCAAGATTTAGGAAACCTTCCATGACTCCTAAACTGAAGTAACTGAAGCACTGGATGCATTAGTAATTCACACTTCACTACGGCCACGTCCAAATTAAGCAAGAAAAATTTCATTCTTAAGAGATACTATTTCTGCTTGACAAAAATTTTAAAATTATTTATACCAATATTAAATAAATCCAATGGATTCCTAATTAAATGAGGTGATCCTTACATCAACATTTTATATATTTTCAAGTAGGCATTTGATATTTATGCTAATGATTTTGCCTTTTTTACTTTTTAATAATAAGAACAGTTGCCTTTAAATGCCAGGTAACTTAACTGGAAATTACTTATTTTGAAAATTGTCTTATTTATAGTTTTGCTTTGTTCCTTAACAAGATTTTGCTCCCTTTCTCTTTTACTCATGTGTACTTAATAACCACAAGGAAAGACTTCTGCAGAGCACAGAATTTCTTTTATGCTTTAAGGTTTAGATTTTGTTTAGAAAATCTGAAAAATTTATTTATTTTCTGAGACTTTAATCTTCTTGATAAGTAAAGTTCATGGAAAACCATGTAATTGGTATAGAACTTTTCGCTTGAGTTGAATTGCTTAATCCTTCTGTAAGAATACTTTTGCCTCTTGCCTGGAGTAAATTAGTTTCTTTAGCTTAAAAAAATGCTGGAATTATATTTTTCAATTTGAAATTCACTTAATATCAAAGTGGCTATAATTAATTCTTTTTTTCTGATGATCTGAAAAGTTGTAATGAGAAATTACAAATAATATATCAAAGAAATTTCATAAAGTATACCTGATAAAAACATTTCAAGGGTGAGGTACTTTCTTTTTTCACACTAAATTTGATTTTATAATACATAAAAGGCATACAATTAGTGCCATCTAGCGCATTAACCCATCATGTTAGCAATCTTATCAATTCATCACATGCCTTGCTTTTCAGAAGGCATTTTGTAGTCATACAATTTCTCAAGATCATTTAATTCAAGTTAATATTAAACAGTTGATTTAATTTTAGTTAAACACTAATCTATTTACATGTTACAGTTCTTAAAGTTCAAAATCCAGATAGATCATTATTTTCTTATTACTTTAATTGATTAGAATTTTCATTGAGCATTATGTGACCTACACATTTACCCTGTACATAAAACAGAAGAAATCACTGCCTTAAAAATATAATTTGCTACATGTTAAGTTCAGAAATTGCATATGCTAAGTTCACAATTACATCTGGACACTTATTCTTTTACATAGATATTTCACCTAGATTTCAAAAAACATGAGTATTTCTGAGGTCAGTTTAGGAGATTTCTTTCATTTTCCCTAGTGTTAATAGTATGAGAAAAATCAAGAATGATAAAATTCCATCTGCTGTACTTAAATTGGCCGTGGGCCCTCCCACACAACTCGTCTATTTAGTTCACTAAGAAACTCTTTCGTGCATTGAAAGCCTGAGAAAATTTTGAGTCAGAAAATATGATGACTTGAAAATAAAACTCAAGTTGATTAATAATAGTAACCAATGCAGGGACCCCCTCCCCCAAAGGTTAGTCACAGAGAAAACTCAGTTTCAGCTGTATTTTATCTGATAAGCAACCTAACCTCCGGGCAAATGGTAAACTCTGCAAACTGGTGGGCACACCCCATATGCCTATTTCCTTTCTCACCTCTTTTTGCTCCTGGCCCTGTCACGTTCACTTTCTCATCTTTTCAATGACTACTCCCTATTGTTTATTTCCCTTCTTCCTCCTTGTAACAATGCCAGACAGAGGAAGACAGGAAAGTTGGAAGGAACAATTTCACTGACAGGGTGGTTTGCTGTTACTTCCATATGGTGCCAAATAAGCTAAAACATGCACAGAGGTACCATAAGAATTACGCAGATTGCTCCCATTGAGTTCTTGGTCCAAACCATTTCCCCTATTTAATGCTGGCCTCCACTTCCACTTTCAACGCAAATTATACAGCCAACGAATCTAGACACAGAATTATCCAATTAACAGCCTGTTAGCTGGAGTGCAAATCCAGATTTAGCCATTTTTTCAAAAATATTTATATTATGTACTATAGGCACTATTCTAGTCATTGCATTAGAGTGAAAAAGAAAAATGACAAGGTTCTTTCTCTCAGGAAGCCTATAAGAAAGTGGATAACAACATTAAATAAATAAATAAATAAATAAATAAATAGGTAATACATGATAGTGGCAAAAACTATGAAGAAAAATGTAGCCTAGAGTGACTGGAATGGGAAAATTTTAAAAGGCTAGTCATACAGCCCTCTTTGGATAAATAGGTAATTCAGAGAAATCTTGCTCTGGGGACAGGGAAGAGCTGAGTGCAGAGGCCTTGAGATGCAAAGGAGCTTGATAGGGTTAAGAATATTCTGAATGGGCAGGAGAACACTGAAAGACATTTATCTGTGGGGGTGAGGCAAATGATAGGAGCTCTGATAATGTGGGATCTTTGGGGCCATGCAAAGTATTCGTATACAATTCTTCATACAATGGAACATCATTGAAGGCTTTTAAGCAGGAATCTTAAGTTTTGATTAAAGTTTCAAAAAAGTGCTTTGTAGAAGATGGATTATAGAGGACAAGCAAGGAAAGCAGTTTAAAAATCTACAGTAGTTTGCAGAGGAATAATGGAACATTAATGTTGTATTATTAGGGACTGATGAATTGGGACATTATTTGTAGGAAATCAGAAACATTTATTATTAGCACCAACATTCCTTGACTATGGTTTTACATGCACGCATGCACGCATGCACACACACACACACACACACACACACACAAATATTCTAGTGATGCCATTGTATATATATGATATTGTGAAATATATATTTGGTCTTCCTCATTTCAGAGCTTCTAAAACCCTTGGAATTTCCTAAGTGAAGAGAACTTTAAAAGTTGTTCTTTGTTATGTTAATGAAGTGGCTTTTGTGAACACCTAAGGAAGGAACTGGTTGCCAGGAAATCAACCAGGTGATTCAAGGGTTGGAACTTTCAATCCCACACCAGGACCTCTGGGGAGAGAGAAGAGGTGAAGGTCTAGAGTTTGAAGGTTAAATGATTTGATAATTGTCGCTCTGCAATGAAGCCTCCATAAAACCCGAAAGGACAGGGTTCAAGAGCTTCCGGTTGGAGAGCACACAATTTGAGGAGAGTAGCTCACCTGGAGAGCGTGAAAGCTCTGTGCCCTTGCCCAGGTCTTGCCCTGGGCACCTCTGCCATCTGGTTGCTCCTGAGTTATATCTTCCTGTAATAAACTGGTGACTTAGTAAAATGTTTCCTGAATTCTGTGAGTGGCTCTAACAAATTAAGCAAAGCCCAAGGGGTAGGAAGTCATGGAACCTCTGATTTATACTAGCCTGTCAGTCAGAAGTTGTGGGTAACCCAAGGACCTACTACACTTCTGGCATCTGCAATGGGGTGGGGCAGTCTTGTGGGACTGAACTTTTTATCTGTGGGATCTGACATTATCTCCTGGTAGAGAGTGTCAGAATTGAGTTAAATTATAGGACATCAAGTTGGTGTCCTAGAGGAAGGCTTGGTGTGCCGAAACACCTCCACAAATTTGGTGAACAAAAGTGTCACAGGGGAGTGTTCCCTGTGAAGATAACTGAGACTCTCAGGCAGAAGACTAATGTTTTCCCTTTTTAATCTATTAGGAAAATAAATGACAAAACAAAATTTCAGAGAATAATCACATTATGATGAAATTATAGATGAAATGCAGCCTCTTGATATAAGAGAATTTAGATTTGCATTCTATTTCTTAATTGTCATTGAGTTTGCCAAAGAATCCATGGCTACTTTGCACCTGTGTTCATTACTGAGTTAGTTGTCCATGAGCGCTGATAACTTTAGGAAATATTTTCCTTGAATGTATGTTAATGTTATATGATCATTAGAGATTAAATCTATTGGTGACAGATTTATCAAAGACTCATTTACAGCAAATATATGTTTACTATGAATACTATATGGTCCTTTGTATACATGTTTATTCCTATTAGGCAAGCTCTTTAGAGAAAAGTCAAAATATCCATGGGTAGCACCTTAACTGTATTTTCTGTGGCATTATCAATGTAAAAAAGGCTGTGTAGTCTGATTTTCAGATTATCTGCCAGGAAATCCAGGCCATGAGATAAGTAGCGCAAATTAGAAAACCAGTGATTTTCAAGAGTTCTGACTGCAATTAAAATACCATTGTCTTATATTGATTTCTATCCATTTTCTTATTGCAAGAATTGCAAAAGTGAAAAGATATTTTGGAAAGATATTGATGACTGCATAGATCGAAATCTCGCTGGATCCCCACCAAGAATCACACAGAGGAATGAGGGGGCAAAAAACCCATGAACAACATTTAAGACAAGGTTAAGAAGTTGAAGTTTTCCTACGAACCAAAAAAATATAAGCAGGTTGAGACAAACCACCAACAGCCACAGACCTCAGTGTGCAGAGTCTGTGGAGGAAGATACAGAGGAAAGCGTAGGGTCATGGCCATGGGAATGGGAGGATTCCCTCGAGAGCCGAGAGTGATTCTTGAAAAGCACGAAGGGCCAACTTTAAGTCAGCAGCTGAAATGGGGAACATTCTGCACAAACCTAGTAGAGGATGAAAACAATGCACGTGTTGTAGATCTGAGAGGGCACAGCAAATCTGGTGACTGGGAATGCTCCAAGACAACCGGCCAGGTGCTCTTCCAGAATCTGGCTCCACAATGAGGAGGTTTCTAGAAGTGGAATCAAAACAGACAGGAACAGGAACAACAGAGACAAAGGAAAGAAAGTGTTTTGACAAAAGTCAGGTGTGGACAGGAGACACACAAGACACACACTACAGAAAACCAACAGAAGAGTAGCTCTGTGAAATTAAACCTCTATATTTGACCATATCTCCCTAGGAAAGTCAGGGAAACTAATTTTACATACAAATAAAAACGGAAAAATATTATGCTTACATTGAATACTAATTTATTTTACAGAGAATTAGCAGCAAACTGGAATCCTCAAAGACATTTCAAAAATATACTCATCAAAAAGATCCAAATTAAAATTATTTCAGGAGTTCCCATCGTGGCTCAACGGAAACAAATCCGACTATGAACCATGAGGTTGCGGGTTCGATCCCTAGCCTTGCTCAGTGGGTTAAGGATCCGGAGTTGCCGTGAGCTGTGGTGTAGGTTGCAGACGTGGCTCGGATCCCGCATTGCTGTGGCTCTGGCGTAGGCTGGCAGCTATAGCTCCTGTTAGACCCCTAGCCTGGGAACCTCCACATGCCTCAGGCACGGCCCTAAAATGACAAAAAGACAATAAATAAATAAATAAATAAATAAATAAAATTATTTCAGAATAAGCTTAAAGTTATTTAAGATTATAAAAGACATGAAAGAATAATACAAATCAGAATTAGTAAATACCAGAAATGAACACTTAAAAATAAGGAAAAATAATTGCAGAAAGACTAAACTAAAAAGAACACTAGAGCAAATAAATCCAACAGCTAATACTTTAAAAGGTGAAAAAAAATAAAATTGAAATTAGGAAACGATTAAAAGGACCTCGTGGAAAATCAAAAAAAAGGGAAAAGAAGGCCCAACATACAGTTAATAAAAATCCTGATAAAGAAAACAAAAATAAAGAGAACAGAATGAATACCTAAATTTTGAAAAGTTCTTTGGAAAACAACCCTGATCTTCAGAATTTCCAGCAAAAATGACCAATGTATATTTTAGTGAAATTAACTTAAAAATAATTATTTGAGAATCTAAGGAAAAATAGCCAGTGTATTAAAAGAGAAAAGAAAACAGACAAATTGATTTTTTTGACAGCAAATTTTATACTGGAAAAAAAACAGATAATATACTTAATCAAGTACACAAGAAAAGAAAATGTGAAGCACAGGTTTCATATCCAAGAAAACTGATGGTCAAGTACAGAGAGCACTAACAAAATTTTATCAATGTGCAAGAAATCAGGGTAATATTGGAAATGAATTTTAGATAATCAAAATGACTGCAGTGATATAGACTTACGACCTAATATATTCTGTACAAACTGCTGCTAAAATCACACAAAAAAGGAGACAACCAGAACTTCTGTGCCCCCATGTGAAAGAAAACAATGCCTACAGTCTTATAAAAAGAGAATTTGAGTGGAGTTAAGCCTCTGGACCAGGCCCTGAGGGAGAGAGATTAGAGGACAAGGAAACACATGAAAATGTACCAATAGTGCTACCCACAGGATGGATCCTTCTCATTGAAACCCACATTATGGCAAGTTCTGCAGATTCGATTTATAAGAAAAAGAAAGGAATGAAAGATAAATCCGAACATTAAAAGAGAACTTGAAAGATGCATTAAAAAAATAAATTATAGAACCTAAGATAAACACTCAGGTTATACATCCAATAAAAATGCAAGGAAAAAACTACTAGGAAAGTAGAAGAGCAGTTAGGGGGAGGGACAGAGATTGGGATGGGGTACATAAATGGGTTTCTGATGTAGCAAAGATCCCTTTCCTGACTTAGCTTGTGGTCACCAAAGCCTTCACCGTGCAATTACTCAATAAACTATACAGTAGGTCTGGATAGTTTTCTGTGTCTGTGCAATATTTTACAACAAAAAATCATAAAAATAAATTTGACTTTTTCAGAGAAGGCATGTAAAGTTTAGAAAAAATCAAAAAACATTATCCAAGCATAATACATATTGTTATGGTCAGTCAAGCCAAAGACTCAGGATGGTGATATTTTCAGGAGGAATTCAGAAATTGTAGTTGTAATGTCAGTAGCATAAGCAGCTATCAAGGAACGGCAAAGAAGGCTGGAGCTAGGGTGTCATTTCTGGTCAAGGCTAAAGGCAAATATACAGACAAAATGTTGACACAATAACATATATGCTAGCTAGCATTTATTTCTTTTCATCCCTCCACTTTAGAAGTGCTTCTGCCTGTTAGTCTAAACTAAGTTTAGTTGGCCAAATTTCAATCAGATTATGAATATTGTCATTGCTTACGTTAAACTTCCTAGTAACTTAACTTACATAAGTTGTTAGTCTTTGTCATATGTCCTCATTTGTGGCTTTTTTTCTTTTCTACTCTTTTTAATTGATGACCTTTTCTCTGCTAAAACAAAAAGCAAAAGAAAAAAAACAAAAGAAATGAAAATTGCTTCTCAAATGATTTAGCGATTAGTATAAGAGTTCATTTGATCATTATAAACTAAGGAAAGAAAAAGTTAACATACCAATTTATATCAAGAACATTAACAATTTGTAAATATGTGAGCATTAAAAATATGTAGGTTTAGAAGTTTATTCACCTGTGTTTAAACATTGTTTCAAAGAGTCAAGAGACTGGGCTTAGAACCACACTTTTGGGTTGATGTCTAGTTCACGTCTGGTGTTTTTGCACACAGTGTCTTTGCCACAGACATCTTTGCTATAAATATTTTTACTGCAAACATTTTTACTGCATAGAACTAAATGGTGGTAACTTTGCCATAAAAGATAAAATAACTGGTTGACTTTGGTTTCATTTCTCCATAGACACGTATTGATGTTTTTATTACATTAAGTCTTAGCCCTCATAGTGGTCTATACAGTGACGGGCAGACTGGTGGTAACAATTACATATGTTGACTTGCTAGAAAAACACAGTGATAAAATTTACTGGAAGTGTGAAATAAGACCTTGTAAAGCAAGTTGACATGCTGTGTCAGAAAATGATAACATATCAGTGTACAAATCCTTCCGTGGTTTGAAGATACTGAACTCGCATTTCATGTAGAACTTTGTAAAGTCTAACAACAGACATGCAGCAATATGCCAAGAACAAGTAACAGTGCAGAGTTTTTCACAACTCAATACAAAACTCAGTTTACAAGCATACATACTAGTACTTGGAAACTGATACCACTCTTTCTTAATGAAGGGAGACATTTCAGTGAAAAACAAAACAGTGTGATGTTGAACAGCGAGACAAATCAACAAGCAAAATGAACAAAAGCCTGGGAAGTTAAGTGCTTAGGTATAACCCACAAAATAAAATCAGTTATTTTCCCAGTATTGTCATGACTATACACGTATTTTAAATGTATTCAAATATTTGTATTTCACAATAAAGTCTTTCTAATTTTGTTATTCATTTTTCATGTTTCATTATGTCCTATTTAAATGTCCTTATTTTATTTAAAAATTGTAGTTTTATCTTCTATGGCAATATTGCCTTATGGCCAACTACTTACGGAGCAAAGATGCTTATGGTGAGAGCACCTAGAACCAGGTCTTTTATTTACTAGCTAATGATCAAGTAGATCTCTTTCATAATTTTGGCATGAATTTTCTTACTGCTTAAAGTGGTTATAATAATTATTTTACCAAGTTCTTACAAAATGAGGTACAATTCATATGGTCTCCTATAAGTGTAATAAGGTTCTCTATAAATTAGTTCTTTTATTCATGTATGTTCTAAAATTAAGCAGACTATAGATCACTTTGAAGTCAGTGAAGAAAAACCCTTTATATTAATTTTAAAAGATCAATTTTATTTTTGATTATTTCCTATGAGTACTTTTTCTTCATTATTTTAAATATGTAATATGAACATAAATACCTTAAAATACTTTATCCAATTTCAGTTAATATTATATCTTAAAACATTTTTCACATGGGTACATGCTATCTATTGTATTTAAATACTGTATACTTATCTACTGGCAGGCTTGGCTAGAAATTTACTTCTATTAAAACTATAAATTATATCTATCTGATATTCTAAAACATGTATATTGGCTATCTTTGTGTATATGTCTTTTTATATATTTTGAGAATTTGCCTAACATAAACTTCCATAAGTAGAATTGTTTTTCAAAATGATAGTTTCAGTTTATAAAATGTTAAGGAGTATGAGTATCATTCTTAAAGATTTTAGCTTTCTATTGCATTGTTACTTCCAAAGTTAGTATGAAGGCAACTCCTATAAATCTGACTCTGTTTTAGACCAGATTCTGTAAGACAGGATTTGCTGCCAACTGGAGGGACTTTGCTGTATTATTGTGTGAATATACACGGTAGAACTGGAAACATTAAAGAAGGTGCTTTTAAGAATCAAATGGAGGAGTTACTGTCATGGCTCAGTGATTAATGAACCCGACTAGTATATGCTGGTTCAATCCCTGCCTTGCTCAGTGGGTTAAAGAACCTGCGTTGCCCTGAAATGTGGTGTAGGCCTCAGACGCAGCTCCAATCAAGTGTTGCTGTGGCTGGGGTGAAGGCCTGGGAACCACCATATGCTGCGGGAGCGGCCCTAAAAAGACAAGACAATAATAATAATAATAATAATAATAATAATAATAATAATAATAGTAATAATAATAATAATAATAAATCTAATGGAGGTTTTCATAAACTCCCTAAATGGTGCTAGAACACATTTTTGAAAGGATGTGAAGAGCTGCAGGGGGTTAAAGCAAAAGCAATTGACACATTTAAACATCAGTTTCAACATTAGCTCAATCAAGATAAGCACAGCTATGTGATATAAGTGGTCTTTCCAAATTTATAGCATGCTCAGTATTGACAGTCATTTGCAAACGACATCAATTCATCAGTGAAAGTTAATTCTCAGTGAATTTAAATCTGGTAGGACACAGGGCAACTTTACCAGCGCAAGTAGGAATAGTCATTTTAAACAATCTGAATTAATGGGAAAGAAACTATCTCTATGTTGCTCTATGTAATTAAACAAAAGTTCTTTGTCTCCTACCTATACTGGACTAAATTAGGAAGTAAGTAACCAGCACTGTTGCAGGAAAGTCATTTCCCTAACACGTGGGAAGTTAGAACACAGTGGAAAGAAGCAAAGCAATTAATTCCTCCATGATGTTGTCGAGCCATGGCAGTAAACTCCATGGGAAGCCTGTATTTTCTTTGGAATTTTACAATTACAGGAGACAATCAATAGTCTCTCTTGTTTATATGAACTTTGAATTAGGTTTCTGTATTGCAACCAAAAGCAGTTCAGTCTGTGGAGAATACACAGATATAGGAAAGTAGCAAGGGTAGAGATAGAGCTGAGAAGAGTATTTTTTTTAAAAATTGGAAAAACGTGTAGTATTTTAAATTCTGACTATAATAATGGGGTAGAATGGGAAGAAAACTGAATTCCTCAGGGCTCTGAGTGGTTTTATAAAGTCCTCCTTGAAAACTTCCTCTCTACCCTAAGGGACACTGCTGCCTTGGTTTTTATCCCTATCAACTTAATCACTCTTAGTCTCCTTACTTCACTCTATATTTATTATTGTGCCACAGGATGCTATTCTTGGCCATTGTTTTGTTCTCAGCATAGTGTCCCTCAGCTCAACTCTTAGTTCTTTGCTCTGACTTCCAATTCTTATCTTTAATCCACTCCTCTTGAGGCTCAATTTATATAAGTTAACTTGTATCTCTACCAGTTTCTCAAAACCGAAGTCATCATTTCAAAATTATCCTTCCATCTCTCCCTTCGTGTGTGCTTTTCTTTTCAACGTGTGTCAACCCCCAGCTGAACCAGTACAAAATGTAACCCCTATCTAGGGCACATAACTTTTTTCAAATCTGATATCAAACCAATCAAATTTAAAATCTGCCTCTCATAATAATTGTCTGTCACAGAAGAGGGCCTCTGTCACTTGATTTCTTGTTTCCAATCCCTCTTCTCTGAAACAAGTATCCCTAAATGAATACACTTTTGATGGCAACAGGCATCAATTGGGACTGTTCTAGATCAACTGAGATGTGTGTGTATTACTCCATGGGTGATTTCTTCTTTGCTAAAAATGCTCCATTTCCATTGTACTCAAAGGCTGAGCATCATTTGAAATAACTGCTCAGTTATTTCACTTACCTTTGACACATTTTCTTCTCTTCACTTCCCAAACACTTATTCTTCTAGTTTTTCTCCTACCTTAAGGATGACTCCTCAAATCCCCTAGATGGTTCTTTCTTTCCTCTCAGACCCAGTGTTCCAGGCTTCTCATCTTTCCAATATTCACTAATTGTGACTTACATAGCACCTACATTCTCAAATTTCTACTAGTAGACTAATTCTCTCTTCCAAACTCAAGACTCAGTATTTCCATTTGGATGTCTAATATGCACTTGAACACATGTTCAAAATGGCACCTGCATTCTTTTTTCCAAACTTGACAAACCTACTTTGCCTATAACCTCCCCTACTTCAATTGATGAAAACTCCATCTTTCCAGCCCTATACAGAAAAAAAAAATAGCCTTGGAAACCTGGTCCATTCCTCTCTTTATCTCACCTTCTCAATCATTCTACCAGGAGATCACACTGACTTTACATTCAAAATACATCCACAGCCTAACCACATATTACCACCTTAACTGCCACAATCTGGTCTGTCCTTCTCTCACATCTTGCCTGGATTACTGTTCAATCCTCCTAGCCCACCTCCCAGGTGCCAATCCCTTTGCTGTTTCCACTTAGACTCAATGGAACTCCCAGATGATCCTTTTAAAGAATAAGAAAGATCATGTCCCTTCACTGCTCAGCATACTCCACAGCTTCTCCCTTTCACTGAGAGTAAAAGCCAAAGACGACAGACTTGTTGCTCTCACATAATCAGGAACCCACTCTCTTTCTGATGTCTCCTTTTACCCTGTCCTTTCTTCATTCCCCTTCAGCCCTGCAAACCTTTTTGCTATTTCTCAAACATGTACAGCTTGCGAAGTCCTGTGGTAACTATCGTAACATCCAGATGTCTGAGTTTCAAACTCTTTCAAACAGAGGCATGTTTGTTTAAATGAGACTAATTTTAAGCATCTTATTTAAACTTGATGCCTGCCCTCTCTTCCCAGAACTTGAATTCTCTTTACTCTGCACTGCATTTTTCCCTTTGCACCTATTTTCTTCTAATTACACACTTTACTCATTTCTTACACTTACTGTTACAGTCTGTCTCTTCCTGCTTGAATGCAAGCTTAACGGGTAAGTTTTGTTTACAGAGATAGGGTCTGACACAGATGACCCTGGCTTCTAATAAGCTTCTCCCATCATCCAATCACTTCTTCCCACCTCTACCAGAGTGATCTTTGCAAAACATAAGTATTAAAAGACTTAAACAGGAAAAGGATATGATTATAGCTACCTCTTGGTTTCAAAATACATTATCTGATGGCTTTTAAATTATTTTCTTAAGACAAATAGCTGACATTATTTCATTGTCCTAAAAAATCTATTGCCATATAATTTTTTAAGTGGCCATTCATTAAACAAAGAAGTAAAATTTAAGTGGGTCACAGAGAATATTTTATGCCACAGAGTTTAAAGTTTATCATTCTTATTGTAGATTTAAAAGGGGGATCAGGTTCTTGCTGACATTCTAGTATCCTGCTTTTCCATTAAAATAAACTGTCTAGAGATAAAACTTTAAACAGATTTCAAATCTCAAGTAAGCAGTCATTTTCAGTGAATTTTGGGTAGTCTGGGTTCATTTTTCCATAAAAAGTTAACACGCCACACTTTCAGATTACTTATTTAAACATTCAGTTGACTTTAGAAGTAGTGGAAATACTATAGAACTTGACAGTAAGATGTGGATGTTTCAGCCATATTAGTAATTGCTGTTTGACCTTCAGCAAATCAAGTTTTCTCGCTAGGGTACCTTTTCTTTATTTGCAAGAATATGTAATTGCTAGATTCTCTTCCAGCTCTAAATTTCTGTGAAAATATTTAAAGGTTGATCTTTAAATAATATCACCAATATGAATAAGTACAGGGAAAACCTCAGCTGAAGACTCAAGGTAGATCCGACTTTTTGCACTAGCTCAGTGTAAACTGGGGATGCCAGGGCTGGATTATAAAGGATGTTTAGAATGTATTGGTAATAGGAGCCTCTACCATCCAAAACGAATAGGATGAGACTGGTTTCAATAAAAGCTCTTAGGACTGAATAAGTACATTCACTTTGGTTATTTCACAGAGTAATATCCTGTAGCCCTTGGAATGCCGGAATAGAGGTGGGAAATTCAGTCAGACATCCAAACTATATCTTGTATGGCTTTGGCCACTGTTAGTTACATGCTTCCAAACTAGAGTTGGTTAACATATTATGAAGGCAAAAGAAACACCCTCATCAATATGTAGTAAGGCTAACACCATGGAAGAACACTGAATGCAGAATCACAAGTGAGAATTTAGAAGCCTTGACTTCTCAACTCTGTCACCTATTTCCATTGCCAAAAAGGATTCCATCATTCTGGTGTACAGTCTCCTCTGTTGAAGAGAAGAATTGGTACACAATGCTGTAGGCCCTTCCACCCCTAACACGGTGACTGCTTCTAGACAGACACCTGTCACGTTCATGGATTCACAAGACATAGTGCCTTCACGTAACTACTTAACCAAAGACTTGCAACGAATAGTTCTGGGGCAGTTTTCAAGTAACTCAGTCTTTTTTCCTCAGTAACACCACCATGTTGATTGTATAAATGACACAGAACATATCCAGACACTGTAATGCAAAAATGAAACAAAGTACTTCACCCTACTTACATCAGGGTAGAGAGCTGTGTTGAAAGAGGTAAACAGAATATAGAAATCATGGGAAATGTACCTCTTTCACTGGTATTTTTAGAAGTCAAAATTTACCAGTTTTCCAGTGATATATAAAGGGATTTTGAAACATCATTTACTTTTATGGTAATTTGTATATATTATAGCCAATAAATAGTCAAAATTTAAAACAGAAAAAAACTATCAAATAAATTATACAACTAAACACTTATATCAGAGATTAACATATTTATGCAGTAGTTGTTAGCTTGGATCTCCTTTCCCCTAATAAATATTTAAGAGCGTAGAAATGCTACTTATTAAAGTTCACTCAAAATAAAGGTTTTAAAACTCTTTAAATCAAAGAAGTTCTGAATTCATAAATATTGAAATATATTCTTTGTTTTAACAGGTAGAAATTTCCTAAAATTTTTATTTCATGTGGAAATTAGTTAGAATTTTCTTTAGGACCTAGACTACATAATGTGGGGCTGATTTCATTCATACTGAAACCACAAAAGAACCGATGGGGTAACTCCTTGTATTTGGTTTAGCTGGGTGGTTGCTTTCTAAAACGTGAAAGTGACTTGTTATTGCTTGAATACTGTATCTGAAAGACCTCAAGATCTGTGTCATTCAGTGAACTGAAAAGTGATTCACATTTCTTAGGTACTTGCAAATAGAAAACTGATTCTTAGAAATTAAAATTCAGCTGTGTGGGAAGATGTTTAGGTATCAAACGTGGATTTGAGTTGACATCAACACTCTCCCCACTTACAAAATACACCGTAAAGACCAGGTTATCTTTTAGATAAGAAGGTCAGGCATTAATGGCAGAAACTAAAAAATGAGTAGTTTGACTTTTACTTCATCTTGATCAGCAGAAAAATATAGTCATACATGTTTGTGCTACAGCAAACAAGAGGATTCCATCATGTTTCATTTTAAGTAAACTGATTGTTCTAGTGAACAAAATGGATTGTCCTTCTCAAAAGTAAGTGGAACCCACATACTTGAAAAGTTACAGAGGACCAATCTAAGAGATCAATCTAAATATATTTCAGAACAAATTAATAATGGAAACAACCACAGTGACAAAGAACATAATGAGAGCTAACACTTAGCAGTATGCTGGCCTTCATTCTAAGGACTGTATCTATGCTAGTTCACTTAATCCTTATCATAACCTTATGCAATAGGTCGTGTCATTATCCTTCCCATTGTTTCTACTATCAAAAAAGCTTAATTTGTCAAGTTTCACAAAACCCTTGCTCTATCACTTCCCCCAATTTGAGATGTGCGCTTAAATCCAGTTTCACAGTCACTGACTTTTTTTATTTAGTTGATTAAAAAAAATTATTGTAGTAGAGTTAATTTACAATGTTGTGTCAGTTTCAGGTGCACAACAAATTGATTTAGTTATGCATATACACATATCCATTCTTTCTTCAGGCTCTTCTCCCACACAGGTTATTACAGAATATTGAGCAGAGCTCCTGGTGCTCTTCAGCAGGTCCCCGCTGCCCATCCATCCAATATACAATAGTGTGCACGTGCCACCCAATTATTTTCAGCAAAGTATACCATCTCCATATAGATTTTTAACAGAGAAGCCCCTTTTTAGTATATCAGTATCCTAGTATCTTGTCTCACTCCTTTTAAAAATTCACAATTTAGTTATCAAACAAATCATTTCACAAAAGACTTCTAGGAATAACATGCACCGAGTCTTTTCTAGAGAAACCCCTGTACGAGCTTTTACCCAGATTTCCCCCCATGGTCAGATTGCTGTACTTCCCCATTTCCTCTGTATACAGTCCACAATGAAAACAATCCAAGAGTCCTCCACATTTCAGCTCGTGGAATCTCCCTAAATTCATGAATAATTATTTTTTCACTTATTGTAAATGCTCATGGATATGTAGCAGTTCTTCAGCTATTGTTTCAGTATCTCAAGTTAATTGTTTGGAGCTTCAAGGAAGATGGAGCATTTAAATAAGCAAGGTATAAATAAAGAGTACATCTTTGTTCCCACCAGTTATGTCATACTGCCGGGTGTATGTCAAATCTCTTCAAACATATTGGGTGTCACTGGATGCAATCTACCTTGCAGATAAGAAACTGAGGCACAGCAAAGTTAAGTGACAAAAGCAAGGCCACACTGATAACCAATAGAAGACATAGGACTCAAAGCCAGGAAATTTTACACTCAGTTCACTGGATTTTTTGTTAATCATTTATTTCCCTGTAAGATAAAAAAATTTAAAAAAAATTTAAAAAGTTCGGGAACCTTTATGTTCCAGTTACTGTGTGGTGATGCGGAACTTTTCCTTAAGCACTGAGTTATGATGATTTAGTGAAACGAAAACTATGCTGGGAATCAAGAGCCCCACTAATTTTTTTTTTTTTTTTTGCAGCACCCACAGCATGCAAAAGTTCCTGGGCCAGGGGCTGAACCAGGGCCACAGCAGAGACAACACCAGATCCTTAACTGCTAGGCTACCAGGGAACTCCAAGCCCTAGAAATTCAGACACTTGTCACTAAATAATTTCGTGTCTTGAAAAAAAAAGTGTATCACATTTTCTCAGATCTAAAATCTATAATGAGGATTTTGAGCTAGAGAGTTGTTCTGTCCATCTGGTGCTTTCATTCTTATTACTCACACAGATGAGGGAATAATAAGGGTTTAATAAGACTGTGTACTAGAATTTTTGCAAAAGCAAAGAAGTAGGATGCATGGCCTCAGGCTGAGCTTTTTACTTCTCCCTTATCAATTCCTTAGTTTTTACCTGGAGTCACCTAACCCCTGCTGATAGAGACATAATCTTTTCCCTTAAATAAATACAAACAAAATTATATATATACACACACACACACACACACACACACACACACATATACACACAATATATTTATGTATATACATATACATTACACATAACATACATATTTTAGAAAGTACATTTTACATCTCTCTCTCTTCTCTTTTTCAGGAAATAGCCAACTGTCATACCGTGGAGAGAATCTACAGTTTCCCCAACTTGGTTTAGCTTTGCCACCCTTCCCCACCCAAACTAGTCATGTTCTGGCCTACTAGGTAACAAAGAACTCCAAGCAGATATGTAAAATCTTTACCTAAGTTAACTATAACTTAATTATTTACGTGGGAATACGTAGATTATTTTTCATTTCTCTGAAGACATTTTGTACCTGTGATCTATACTATGGCTGGTGCCATAATAGTGCTTATTTCCTGAAGAGACAATGTTTTCTTCTGCTTATGGTATATTACTATTCATAAAATCTTCTTCCTTGAAATTTAATTTTCATATACCTTTAGTTTTTGTGCTTTTACTTATATATCATTACTTTTGTCATGGAAAAGAAATTTGTGTTTACTTACCTATACACTAGAAAATCATTTATTGCCCATTAACTGGGAATAAATATTGTTGACATATTTAATTCTGGCTATTAAAAATTGTATATGTGTGTATATATGGAGGGAATGGACATATCAATACAAATGTCTTCCCTCTTGACTCCTCTTTGTCCAAATAAAGATCCATAACTTGTTTTTATTTTTGCCTGATACTCTGTTCTCCACCTAAACTTTTTTTTTTTTTTTTTTTTTTTTTTTGCCTTTTGTCATTTTATGGCCGCGGGTTTTTTTTTTATGGCCGCACCCGCGGCATGTGGAGGTTCCCAGGCTAGGGGTCTAATCGGAGCTGTGGCCACTGGCCTGCGCCGCAGCCACAGCAACGCAGGATCCGAGCCGCGCCTGCAACCTACACCACAGCTCACGGCAACGCCGGATCGTTAACCC
>PVHT021183707.1:5463470-5561269 GCA_004024745.2 Catagonus wagneri
TAGGGGTCTAATCGGAGCTGTGGCCACTGGCCTGCGCCGCAGCCACAGCAACGCAGGATCCGAGCCGCGCCTGCAACCTACACCACAGCTCACGGCAACGCCGGATCGTTAACCCACTGAGCAAGGGCAGGGATCGAACCCGCAACCTCATGGTTCCTAGTCGGATTCGTTAACCACTGCGCCACGACGGGAACTCCCACCTAAACTTTTTAACGAGCATTTTATCATGCCAAATATTCTACAAATAATTGCTTCCTAATATTCAATTGTAAGAATGTTCCATAATTTATTTAACTCTTCCACTTTTTTTCTTTTTCTTTTTTGGCTATGCCCATGGCATGTATGTGGAAGTTTCCCAGCCAGGGTTCAAGCCCATGCCACAGCAGTAACCTGAGCCATGGCAGGGACAATGCTGCATCCTTAAGCCACTGTGCCACAAAGGAACTCCAACTTTCCTTTATTGTTGGAAACTTGGGTTTTCCTGTCCTTACTAAGTATAAATAATGCTGTGATAAACATCCTTGTACATAATCTTCTACGACATCTTCTATTAGGTTCCTAAGCTAGATTTCTAGAACTGGAATCACTGGAACCCCAAGATGTCCTTTTAAGTTTAGTTTTGTTTGTTTGATAGATGAATCATTTAATCTATGTACTAAGTTTTGTATTCTGTACGTAAATTTCAAAAATTCATATAAGTTTAAAAATGCATTATTTTAATTAGCACCCTTCCCTAGACTTTTCATATTATAAAAACATATATACACATCCTAAAAGGTTCACCAAGCTTGATGCCTACCTACTTCTCAAACTCAAGTTCAGCCCATGATTTGGTCTTCACGTTTTCTTAAGTTCAAATACATTGGTCTATTGTTCTCTTGTACTCAGGTGTCCCTAAGGCACCTGTCCTCATCACCCATAGTTGTGACCACTCCTCAAGAAAGAGCTTCTACCGCCTCATTTGTGTTGAAAAGTATGTAGACAATCATAAGCTGGAGGATTTTGCTTCCTAAAAGAATGTATGATGTGGCCATCTTCCTAATTATTGTCTTCAAGCTAAAGTTTTCTCCCCCTTCAAGAACAGAGCTTATCTCAGCACATTTTTTATTCACTGATAATATCTAGGATATATAAATTTTATGGGCATTGCCTTACATCTGCATCTGTCCAGTTTTTCTTCCCCACGCCCTCCTCTCTCTGCCTGCCCTCTTAGATTTTAGAAAGCTCTGGAGTGACAGGCCACTTTCAATACATCTGTCAGTAGCATGGTACCCAAACAGTAAAGAGTACCAGCTATTATGTACTTGGCTTCTCATAACAGGAATCTGTGGCTTTCTACCATACAACATTTTACATAACCAGAAGACTAGAAGTATGTCAGTTTTAATATGTACAGCTCAGATTTAAATCATTTTTTTTTCTTTACTAACTAACTACAGCAAATTAGCTTTTGTACTTATGGCCATAGCCTCATGGTGGCAAACTAGCTCCAAAACTTCTAAGGATCACAGCCTCACACATGATGTCCAGAGAAATTTCTTCCTTGAGTTCCATCTGTTTTAAGGAGTCAGGAATTATTTCTTAACAGATATCCTTAAATAAACCATTGTCCAGAGTTAGACTACCTGTTCCCTTCTACACCAAGGGGACAAAGTCACAGAAACTAGCTAAAAGCAATATGGTTCACCACTGAAGCTGTGGAGGGCTCAGAATCCACCGAAGACATAGGGTTTATAGTAGGAAAAAAAATGTAAAGGAAGATACAGAAAAGATGTGATGTGATAAAAAAAGTTGATGAAGAAAATGAGAAATAGCAGATTTACGATTTTGTAGAAAGTGAATGAATTTTGAGAGGCAATTCATTAAAATAAAATTCGATGGCTCTTTTTCTGTCAACTATTTTTCCATCTCTTCCATTTCTTCTAATTTATGAACAACTATTATTAAAAAAGGTCTCCTAAATACAATTACATATTCTGTTCACCTTGAGAGAATAAGAGCCATACAGAAGAGATAAGGTTTTCCATTAAGTTGTAAGTTATTCACAAAGGGATACTAAAAATCAATACGATTTCTGAAAAGGTGTGGTCCAAATATGACTACCCAGATTTTTGTTCGTCTACTAATTATTCATGGTATTGCCATTTCAAAGATTAAAAGAAAGAAGATGGAATACGTTGTGTTTCTTATGTTTTTTTTTAAATGTGCGTACACAAAACCAACAACAAAAGCACTCTTAAAAACCTGCAGTCTATTTAAATGACAATTGCATATCACAGAAAAGAATTTTTTATAGAACCACAAAGGTGCTCATACAAAAAGTAACAGAAAGACCCATTTAAAAAAAGGTTGTTTTTTTTTTCCAGGTAACAAATATATAAAAGGATAACACAATGACAATGCTTAGTTAGGTAAATACCATGAGGCTTAATCCTCCTTTAAAGTTTAGATTACAGAGCTACTCAGCAAGGAACAGTCAACAAACTGGCAGGATAAAGCAAACTTGCATTAAAATAAATGAGTATCTAACAAAACACAGTTACTGCATAATGGGCTATCAGTGTAGCACAAATCTTTTCAAATTGCCAGGAAATAGACCATGAACCATCCTATTTAAAGTGAAATTCCTCCCTTGAAAAGCATCAGGTGATTCAGGCAAACCTTAAATTACTTGGGATTCTACTTTTTTCCTATCTCTGTCTTTGCTCCCACCCCCTGTCTCTGTCTGTCTCTGTCTCTACCCCGACCCCCGACAGCCTGGAAATTCTGTGGGCGAGTTAGCCTTAGAGGAAGTGGAAGGCGCACCTGTGAACAGCTGAACAGCCTGGGCAGGGCCCCCTTGGTTTAAATATCTAGGAAAGGTAGTCAAAACCTCGTTCTATAAGAAATTTATGTTTTGTTTGCTATTCATATAGTAAATCAATAGATAATTGCTATTTGGCAATCCCTTATTCCCAATCATTCTGTAATCCTATTAAAAAACAGCTACATTTGGAGTTCCCATCGTGGCGCACTGGTTAATGAATCCGACTAGGAACCATGAGGTTGCAGGTTCGATCCCTGCCCTTGCTCAGTGGGTTAACGATCCGGCGTTGCCGTGAGCTGTTGTGTAGGTTGCAGATTTGGCTCGGATCCCGCGTTGCTGTGGCTGTGGTGTAGGCCAGTGGCTACAGCTCCGATTAGACCCCTAGCCTGGGAACCTCCACATGCCGCGGGTGCAGCCCTAAAATGACAAAAGGCAAAACAAAAAAACAAAACAAACAACAACAAAAAACTACTTTTAAAACATTTTAAGACTATTTAAATTATCAAACTGTTCACTAACATAGAATCTACTTTTGTTCCATTAAAGATTGTTTTCCAGGACTTTCAGGAGTTTTGTTTTCTTATTAGGATGTAAAAGGTCAATTTTTAGAATCAGTTTTTCATAGTAGAAAATACGATTTCTGGAGTCAGGTCTGTTTATTTCCTTTTCACTCTGTCCCTGTCTAGTGAAGTGATCTGGGGCAGCTGTTTTAACCTCTCTGAGCCTCAGTATACTTAATCCATAACGTGGAGCTAGTAAAACTTTCCTCAAATGGGGAATTCTAAAGATGAATAGAGTTTGTTCATATTTTAAGGGCACCTGGTAAACGTTGGGCTTTCCTCTACCTTTTACTAGAGATGCCTATATTTAAAAAAAAAAAATGGTGAAAGAGGAGTTCCCTTCACGGTTCAGTGGCAACGAATCTGACTTGTATTCATGAGGTTATGGATTTGATCCCTGGCTTCCCTCAGTGGATTGAGGATCCAATGTTGCCGTGAGCTGTGGTGCAGGTTGCAGGCACAGCTCGGATTCAACCCCTAGCCTGGGAACTTCCGTGTGCCATAGGTGCAGCCCTAAAAAAAAATAAAAATAAAATGATAAAAGAAAGACAGGTGTCTCCAGGCTACCACCTTTCTTGCGCCATCCTGTTCTCCCAGGAGAAATTCCATACCACCTCATATGAGTGCCACGACCCGCGTAAACTTGCCCCCCCCCACATTCTCACAAAAACATCCTAGCCATCCATCCTCTCTCCTATGGAGGGGCACATACAGCTTGCTGCAGTCATTTACACAAAGTGGATCCTGCTCACTAGCATTCACATGATCAGGCTATGCAAGAAGAATGAGCAAGAGGAAAAGAACATATTAAAAATCAACAGCATTAGTTTTGCCACCATCTTTGCCACTGTGCAAGAATGCCTTGGGGAATGGACGGCAGATATGTGACTGTGGGTGAAGCCATGGCTACCACAGTGACAGTTTTTCAGGAGTCACTGTAACCACACCTGCTGTGTGCTGTAAGTGAGGTGCTGATTTGAAAGTCTGGCCTCTGTTAGCATCAGGGCCAGCATCCTGGTTGAAGCGTGGCTCTGTGTTCGGTTGCCCTTGCCCACCACATCTCAGCTGCCTTAATTTCTCTGAGTCATCTTTTTAATTTGTAAATTAGGAGTTAATAATAGCATGGAACTATCATAATCACTGAAAGAATCCAGTTCAAGTGATTTTCACAGCTCCCAGTGTGGAGTAAGCACTGGCTGTAATTATTACTCAAAGAGCAGAAATAACCAACTCACTGGTTACAGAGATGGGGAGATGGGCCTCTGGCCCCTGCTTTGTCCATCGGGATTCTCCCAAGATATTTCAAACTAGAGCCGCCGGGAAAGAGCCACCTCTTTTCCCTTCTGGTCATGAACATGTAAGGATATATGAGTGCAGAGGTGCTGGAACCACCAATGACCTGAATGATGGCAACAAGGGGACAGAGAGGAGGGCAGCTCTTCCTTCAACTCAGAGGGCTCCACCGGTATCCTTCCAGTCAATGCCCTTTTTGCCTAAGTTCTCAAACAACACTGTCCTGTCCAACGCATGTATTTTGAGGAATAATTCATACAGACTGTTAACTCAAGCTGTACATGACTTCAAGTATTTGAATTTCTCTATTTTTCAGACACATAGGTAAACAGGTATCTCAAAATTAATATGAAAAAGCTTGAAATAGTTATGTTAGTGATTTAGTTTCTAATTTATATCACTAATATCATTAGAATTTAATCTTTATATTATTTCCAATCACATATTAAATTTGAATTTTTTTTTGTTTGAAGATATGATTTTTTTTGTGCCATTAACCACCAGAAATCAGTCCTTTGAAAACCAATCAATTGATAATATCTTGGTCTATTACTCTTCTTTATCAAGTTTATTCAGTATATTATAAGTTAGCTATAGTTCAGTTTGAAGCTTTTTGCATTTTGTGTCTTTTTCTCTTTGCCTCCATTTGATGATTTTCAGAAATTTGTTATTAGATTCATCTCAAGAATACTTCTTCTTAATATCCAACTAAAAACATAAAAGTGAGGAATTTGGAAATAACATGCCAAATCCAGAAAGAGGGAATGCATTTAGAGAAAGCTTTATTATAGTTTTTAATGCGATGCTAAATATAAAACCTTGCAAATGAAAATATGGTACTTTGCCCTTAAGACTGAAGGGAGACAGTTGTATTTTCATATTATGCCACAAGGTAGAATAAATTCCAGGTGTACTAGAGAGTAGCATACAAAAATTACACCACAGGAACCACAAAAAAATTATAAGTCAAATACGTATCTATAAATAGAAAAAAAACATGGTTTAATTATATAACACATGCGTAAGAATTCTCTGAATTGCATCTCACTTCTTAAATGAATAAGACAGATAATACAAAACCTATTTCCCAAAGAAGGCTGCCCTGTCTGGGGCCTGATGGGCTAGTGAGAGATATAAGCAAAATGTGAAATTTCATTCCATTTTTTAGCCTTTACAACAATTATAAATACAATTGAAAATCTGTAAGTCTTCTGAGATGGCCTTCACAGGTCATGGTATTTCTAGCAAGCCTATCTTCGAGGTTAAAAGAGATAACGTTGGCAATCGGTGTTTCAATATACTTCCAAAAGCATATTTGAGCTGTGCTACCTACCACATTTTTTTTTAAATCACGAATTCTAGGAACTAATTATTATTTGCAAGTATGTTAGTAAACTTTATAAGTTCTGCTAAATCACCTAAATCCTGAAGCTCAGGAAAACTGCCCTTTTTAGAAAAAGTATGCAAACTACAGTAATGTAAATCTCAGCTGTAGCTCGACTCAGTCATTCAACAGCTTAGTTAAGCACAGTGAATCATCATGAAGGAGCATGTGCTTGGAATCTGTAACATGGCAAAATACAAGTTCTGCTCTAAATTATTTTGCATTGTATTATATGTATCACATATAATTATGGCACAAAAATCTCCTTATGCATCAAATAACTCTTTCAGAATGTCAGCTCAATGAATTACATGCAAATGAATCAAAAGCATATGGGCCAAGTTTATCTTGAAATATAGAACTTGACCAAATGTGTTTTGGGTTTTCACCCATCACAAATATCTGAAAGGTCTTGGCTGGTCTTAAATCTCTGTGGTGGTGCTTCTTGAGCATTTCCTATCATTACGTAGACTTCAGTACCCTGGTTTCTGTCTGTTGCTTATGTTACCCTAGGGGTGCTGGGGCACTCATTGAATGCATATACCTTTTAGCAAAATATATTAAATATGCTTCAAAATCGGGTCCAGTTAATAGAATATGATAAATATGTGCTTTAATCTGTATTTTAAGAACATTTTAGAGTGCAAAAGACAATCTAGAAATAAAAAATTCTGATTACATTTTCAATATTATAAAACTATGTCAGGCTGAAAGAGTAAAATACTTTAGAAAGTTATGAAATAAAATTAAAATCCACTTTGGTTCCTTCAGAAGTAAACATCAATAGTTTAATTAAATATATACATAACTATACATATGTAAATGGATTCTTATATATGTGAATATTTGCATTTTATATATACACACACACACACACACACACATACACACACACACATATATATCTATATCTATATCTATATCTATATCTATATCTATATATATATATATACACACCATTTATTCCATAAACAGGTCAACACTCTATATGTTTTAATTCCATCTGATTTCTTCACTTAATATGTCATTTTTTTTAACCTAATGGAGCTTAAATGGAGCTTCAGCCTCTTCTTTTTAGTAAGTGCAGAAACACTCTGTGAAAACCCCACAGGTTGTTTTTTATTGTTTTTCTTTCCCCTTTTGTATTCAATATTGATCTAGGATGTTGTTTTGCCTAAAGTGTGTTCTTTTAGAAAATCAGAACTATAGGAATTAAAAAGACAAATAAGCCCATTATACAGTGCCCTTACAAAACAAGATTTTAAAAAATCTATTTATTTATTTGAAAAGAAGACAATCTCTGGGCAGAAGGCTGGGTTTATACTAACACTTTTAGATATGTTATCTGATCCATTTCAGAAATGATAATCTGGCCTGAAAACCTTTTTCCTCAATTACAGCAGAAGCTGGCATTCTTTTGCAGTAAAGTCAGCAAATGGGAGAGATCCTGAGAGTCAATCTCTTGGGAATGTGAATTTGGGATTATGTCACCACTTAGCAGAATAACAACACTGATGGGCTGAAATGAATCCCTCTCCCAACAGACTGAACTTTTTAGCCTCTCCCGTATCAGCCATCTCCCTGTTGCTGGGATATGATTTCAGTAAGTAAGAGCAAGGCCAAGTTCAGAAAAGGACCAGACCACAACAACAACAAAAACTTGATAATGAATAATACCAGTTAGTACTTGGCTCCTTTTATCTACTAGCAGTGTAAAGTAGATTTCCCCACTTAATTCCTAGTGAAAGGATTACACAGTTAATAAATAATGGCAGAATAACAGGCCAGGAATCATTATTTTCCCGGTAATCTGGAGAAATACAGGAGAGCAACAGTTTGCAAAACAGTATATTATGTCCTTTGAGAATAGAAGGGTGAGAAAAAAATCTTAATATTTACATGTTTACTTTAATAATTATATAGAAAATCATCAAAACACTTATATTACAAAGTAAGGGGGAAATCTTTTCATCTCAACTACCTCATGCGATTAAATAGTTCAGTTAAGGGAATCTCATAATAGAATCAGAGTACCCAATTCTCCTTAGAGTTCCATTGTGTTTTAAATATGAAAAACTGAAGAATTATTAATAAAGCCTGGAAATAGTTGAATGGTTGTATTCACTTATGTGCATATACAACATATACCTGCATACTGAATTTTTAAATAATTCAAAAGTATTTAACTATACTCAGAAAAGGCAACTGATTCCGTTCTCATTGATGATCTCCCAGTGCTAGATTTCATATATATATATATATATATATATATATATATATATATATGCTATACACACACACATTTCTTTGTATTGGTGTGAGATTTTGTGCCAGTTCATTATTTGGTCATCAATGGTTTAACAAAAATCAGTTCAGAAGGATTCCCAGGGTCTCAACTAATGCTTCATCCTGCCGAATCACGACTCTGCATTCCTTACCATTAAGCTCTGTTCCTTAGCATGAACACACCTAAGTGGATCAGGTATGTTTTGTTATTATTTCCCATCCCCCATAGCCATCCCATCAACCACCAGGTGCTAACACTCCTATGGCAGATGACCTCCCTTCTCTAGCCCTTCTTCCCATTTCCATTGTCATCGAGTCCACTTGATCTTCCAGAACCTCCATTTGGCTAAGTGAAAAGTCTTCTAGGTTCTATCATTTCAAAAGCAGGAGGGCCACTAATGATTCATTTTCAGGAAAAAAAAATCTCAAAGACCCGAATTATCAAGTACTTGTCCTGCTTCAAAAAGCTTTAAGGAGTCCCCACTCTGGTGCAGTGGGTTAAGAATCCTACTGCAGTGGTTCAGGTCACTGCAGAGGCATGGGTTCAATCCCTGGCCTGGCACAGTAGGTTAAAGGATCTGGTGTTGCTGCCGCTGTGATGTAGGTTGCAAGTGCAGCTTGGATTCAGTCCCTGGCCCAGGAATTTCCATATGCCTCAGGTGCAGCCATTAATAAATAAATAAACAAATAAATAAAACTTCAAACTGTGTATAAAATGCATCATACTTTTCATTGTGTCAGGAATTATTTCAATTCCATTCTCTTGCATACCATTCATCACTTTGCTCTTATAAAAACCCTGATTTCCAAACTTGGATGTGTGATTCTCTCTCACAGCTCCAAGCCTTTGTTCTAACTATACACCGAGCTTTAATTAGTCAGCATTCCTTAACCATACTTATTCTATCCTACCTGATCCCTTCTCCACATGCTCAGCAACACCATATTTTAAAAATTATTGCCACTTTGGTAAGGAAAAATGTAACTTATCTTTATAACTTCTGATATCAAAAATTTTACATATATTTAATCATTCCCAAAGAAGTTTCATTTTACCTGTGAGTCACACTGTGCCCCTTGGCTGGTATATTTTACAAAGAAATGAAGATCAACATCTCATTGTAATTCATGAAATTTCAAAGGTACTTCACTTAGCCTAAGGAGCTTCTACTCTTGGGACATGGCAGTCAAAGTTTTCAGTTGTAACCCTGTTAATCATGCCTCTCCCATCTTCTTTAGGTAATGGAGCTTCCAATTAAAGAAGGAAAAACTAAAATTTAGCAATCATTACATAGGCAAAAATCAAGTATTTAACCCAAAAATGTTCCATTTTATTTTTCACTGCTTTTTTTTTGTCCTTTTCGTTATAAGTATTAGCTTTATTGTTTTCACAGGAGTAACTCCCAACTAGGAATTTTGCAGATTTCTATAAGAAATAGACAGACATGGCTAGTTAATATCTTAAATGTCTAATTCTTATGAATTTTTAAAATCAGAACTTTCATGATTTACTCGCAAAACCATAATTAACTTTAGAGGAAGTTAGGCCAATACATGTCTATTAGTGTGAGATGAAAATATCACTGAATTTTGTGCCCTGTCTACCTAGGTACCACAAATCTATAAAAGCAAAATATTCTGTTTCGCATTGAAATGCTGTGTGCAAAATCATCCCATTTTTTCTAGTTGAACTCCAAGGTTCACAGAAAGCAAACTCTTAGAATTATAAAATAATCATTACATGGGTGTACTAGGATCTGAAAGCACTTAAATTTATATATTTACTTAGCTTGCTTTGCATATATGCATATATTTAACTAAGTTTTAAAACAGCAAATTGTAAGCAGGAAACAATTCTGTCCCGGGAACCTGTGAGTGTCCACAGAACCAAGGATAAAATCAACACTGTCAGCTCTATCATCTCTAATTTACATAACCTGCCATCCAACATGTTTTGCCCCATTTACTGTGCACATCCTCCTTAAATACTGGCGTTCTCAACAGCATAGTGTCTTACCTACAGTTTT
Organism: Catagonus wagneri; assembly: GCA_004024745.2. NCBI lineage: Eukaryota > Metazoa > Chordata > Mammalia > Artiodactyla > Tayassuidae > Catagonus > Catagonus wagneri. Next base: position 5,473,827 of record PVHT021183707.1, read on the forward strand.
TCTTGAAATAACACTTTCACATTTTCCTCTCAAAAACACCTTTTTGGGTTCCTTTTTATAATATTACCTCTTCATGGAATTAAAATTAATGTGACTTATTACAGGACAAGCTAGATAATCATACGAAAGGGAACTCTGTACTACTTTTTAAACTGTGCTATGAGTCTAAAATTCCTTTTTTAACATTAAAAAGTATGCAGGTTTAAGTTTCTTGATATGATTCTCATTTTTCTTTTTTTGGCTGCACACACATGTGGAAGTGCCCAGGCCAGGGATCAAACCCACACCACAACAGCAACCCAAGCTGCTGCAGTGACAGTGCTGGATCCTTAACCCACTACACCATGGGAGAACTCCAATTCTCAGTTTTCTTATAAACATAATATTTCAGCTATACTTCCGTTTTCTTTGTCACATAACTGAATCAGAGTATAAATAACTATAAAATGTTTGCCTCATGACCTATGATCTGTGCCACAGCAGTGACAACACCAGATCCGTAATCCACTGCACCACCAGGGAAGTCCTAAATGGTCATTTGTTGCCTCCTAAAATCACTGACGTTGCAAAAATAATAATTTCCATGATCTAACTGGGTTTTCCATAAACTGATGGGAAAATGTCATTTTAAACTCAAGAAAGCAAATTGTGGAGCTGGGAAATAATACCAACGACCTGAGATTTGGGGGCAAGTTCACCTAGCTACCTGTGAGGGGAGAGCCCTGGATAACTTGAGTAAACCAATTTTTTTTTCCTTGTATTTAAAAAGAAAACCAAGCATTGAGGAAATTTACACTCAGACACTCACAGCAAATATCTAGAACATGAGGATATAACCCGGGATCTGAGTGGGTTAAGATAACTATTTCAGAACTTGGAATTTAGGAATTTAAGATTTGGAAGTTGATAGAAGAAATTGTGGCATTAAAATACGAAGTTTAAAAAGAGAAGCTAAAGAAATATTAAAAGTTTTGGGGAAAAATAATGATGAGAGTGGGAAAAGATGATCTAAATGTGCTGGTGAATCTTGAAAAAAATATTTTTGGCTAAATGCAAAACGTGGAGATAAGTGATGGAGGCATATGACTGTGAAATATAATCATTTCAGGACAGAATTCCTTTCAGTAAGTCTTTGTTAAAACAAGCACAGCTAATATGTTTGAAAGTGGAGACTGGGTAAAATGATCCGCGATGTTGAAACTGCATGTATTACTTTTGTCCCACTAAAACCACTTTGAGGAAGGGGGATAAAGATACTGAGAGACTATCAAGTTTGAAATTGTGGTCTTTTGATTGCTTATAACATTGAACATATAATATTTAAGTGGAATTTGTAGTCAATGATAAGAGTGGATTAGTACCTCCCTTCTTTTGATAAGCAGGACATTTTCCTAAGAGTTTCTTCCAAAACATTCTTCTTAGGCAAACAAGGTTCTATAATTTACCCATATTATGTAGCCAAAGCAGAATTAAGCCAAATGCCAGAAAGAGAAGCACTGATATTTTCTATCTCAAATAATAGACACTCATGGAGAGAGAGAAAATTAATTCCACATTTTTTTGAATTGTAAGATAGGCTCTCGTGTATGTGCAGGTAGGGGAGGTAGATTCTAGGAATCTTTGTAAAGCTGGAAACCCTTCTCTACCCTAGGAAGTTTTCTAAGTTCCCCTCTTCCTCTTTCTCTCAGCCCTTCTATCCTTCCTCTTTTTCTTTCCTCTTTTTTTTTTTGGTCTGTCATCATAAAAGTGAAAGCCACAATTAGATTTGGTTGTATTTCATGATTTGCTGTATTACCTATGACTTCTTCTCAACTGTAAGGAGGCACCCAGGGACACAGAGCTGGTGACAGAGGAAACGTGTTTTGTGGATTTGTTTTGAGGGTTGATTCGAACCCTCATCAGCAACTGGATAAGGAAAGCAGAGAACTCTGCCTTCTCAAGCAGAAGAAAACGCATATGCCAAAGAGCTCTTAAAACACCACTCTGATTTCTTCCTAGCCCTGAAAGGGAGCTTAATGATTGTGTCCCCACAAACTTTCAGAAGATGCATTCATGGCTATTAGACGCTCAAGAGGTATGTGAATCCAGGACAGTAAAGAACACCTCCTCAGCCCGAGGCTCCAGTTTGTGTTTACATGCTGGAGCATTCAACTATTAGAGGATACTGTTATATAAAAATACATTTCACAATTATTAGAACATAGGTTTTAAGCAGACAAAACTCTAACTCAAATGTTGTTAAGTGTCTTCTTTCTAGGGGAGTTATACAGCTGAAACAGATCACTAAAGGAAAGCAACTCACCTAATCAGCTAAAGAACAAATGTGTTCATTCCACAAAAAAATCGTATCACTCTGTTGATCGGTTTCATCTGATAGTACCTAATCTAATGAAAGTAATGACATTTTGCAGACAACCCCAAAACAGACCCCCACCACACCCAAAAGGGACTCTGATGGTAACAAATGATTGTCAGTCTAGAACAAATGATACCACTGTATTGAAAAAACATATAATGTAACTCTATAGAGGGAAAATGGCAAGCAATTCCAGTGACAAATGGCATTCTCCTTTCATTTGGCTCCTAAGAATATAACACAAGCAACAACTTCAGAGATAAATACAGCATTATTCCTTGGAAAACCAACTAGATGACCATAATGTTATTTCTGCAACACTGAAGAGAAAATATCCATGATTTCTTTTACAACCTTTACTGGATAATATATCACTAAAAATAAATATCTTCACTGACTGTGATGCATTTGAAAGTCAATTAGAAATTATGAATGGATTATGATATTATGTTAAAACCATCTATGGGCCATTTATGACTATAGTTATTTCATAACATCTTTTCCTAAGTGATTGAAAAGACACATATGTTTAGTCTATTAAGGGAGACAGCAGGCACACTCTGGGAATACAAGAGAGTTTCAGTTACACCAATTTAGGAGATAACTCTAACCTCGGTCACCACCTCGTCTTTTCTGTTAAGCTGGATTCAGCCTTTGGTGTCTAATGGCAGCCTGACTCACAGAGGGCTTCAGAAACAAGAAGTATAGCTACTGAGTGACCATGGGTGCCTTTGACAAAGTGACATGCTTTAGGACAGGGACATACTGCTTTCTCATTTTGGTAACAGAGAGATCTATGTTGTTTACGTGTTATGTCAGTTTTCTTTTTCAAAAAATGGGACCTTTTTTAAACACGTGAGGGTAAATTTTAAATGACAACAAATCATGTTCTTTTTTCTATATTAATGAATAGAAAAATAAAGCTCCACAAAATGGAAGGGGATAACATCAGTTGGTTGAACATATGTGTCTTGAATACCACTATTTCTTGGGTACAGACTGTTCAAGGCATTTTGCTAGAAGGAAGGAAAGATATTTGCCGAAAGTCATCAGGGCCACTTGTGTGCGTGTGTGTGCTTAAGTCTGTATCTGTGTGTGTGCATGTGTGTGCACGCACGTCAGTTTATCAACCCCTTCCCTTCTCAAGCTTCTTTTTTTTTTTTTTGTCGTTTTGCCTTTATCTGGAGCCACTCCCGCGGCATATGGAGGTTCCCAGGCTAGGGGCCTAATGAGCTGTAGCTTCCGGCCTTCGCCACAGCCACAACAACGCGGGATCCGAGCCGTGTCTGCAACCTACACCACAGCTCACGGCAACGCCGGATCCTTAACCCAATGAGCAAGGCCAGGGATCGAACCCGCAACCTCATGGTTCTTAGTCGGATTCGTTAACCACTGAGCCACAATGGGAACTCCCAACCTTCTTCAATGAGTTTGCATACTGAGCTCTCAGCTGCCCATGAGTCACTTTGTAGAATCTTCTTGAAATCCATTGCTGCTGTGTCCAACCACAATCACAATTGTCACCTGGTACCCGATGCCCACACAGCTAGCAGGACGCCTCCTCACACTGGCATTGTCACAATTCTGGCTGGGTGACCACACCAACACTACCATGCACTAAGATTGGGTGCCTCCATGTTTTTACGGTACACTTGTGGGAAGAAGTCATTTGTATCTACTTGTAACATATTTTGTTATATGGTTACTGAACATGTAGCCCAACTTCGAAGTGCTAGTAGAACTGGCCACTTTTCTCCAACTATTTTCAAAAATTTACCAGGCCATAAATGGCTGAGCAAAATCTGATGATCAGGCATCATGATTTAGTCAGAACTGTCCATCTTTTCCCTTTACTACAGATTTATTTGGGAGTGATGCTTGTCAGCCTGATGACTTCTTTTCTTTTTCAGGGTAATTTGAAAGGAGAAAAATCGAGAGTGTTCACTTGACAGGGACTGAATCTCACCTGTTAGAGGCTAAGCAAAGGCTAAGTAAAATTCAGAGATTTAAAAAGCAGACAGCATGCCATCACTATTACGGTAACACCAATGTGAGGAGAACGTCATCGCGATTTGGAGAAATAAAAAAGTGCCTAGGGATCAACTAGGGGTCAGAGAGATTTGGATAAATGCTTTTGGGAGTCTTCCTATCTAATATATTCATATGGTTCTTCCTTTCTTTTTTCTTGTTTTTTGGCCACGCCCACAGCATGCAGAAGTTCTGAGCCAGTGATAGAAATCACATCATAGCAGTGACAACACCTGATCCTTCACCCGGTGAGCCACCTTAACCGGCTCAGCCACCAGATAACTGTTCTTATGCCTTTTTCTAGACTAATGTACAACTTGCAACAGTGAAAGTAAATCATAGCAGTGAGTTCACTACTTTATTGAACACCAATGGTGAGGAAATGTGCATCGAGGACCAGGTCATGGATTCGAGACAACAGAAAAAGAACTCATAATTGTGTTGATTCAATGTGTAGTCTCTTCCTCCAGACAGCATGCTAGTTATTCACTTCTATAGGACTTCTCCATTTTAGAGCCTGAAAACAGCTTTTCACAGCTCTATAAAACCACTCCCAGAATGGAACGCATGATACACAGATAGGTTTTGAATTTTATATATTTTTTATTTCATCCAAAGTGTATGAAGTGTTAATACTCTGGAATCTAAGAGTTTAATTCCTCTCCTCCATCATAGATCTAAGTGATTAGTCAATTTGTTTATATGTTAGAAATCTTGAGGAGGACTAAAATGTAGTTATTAATATAAACGTTTGTAAAATGTACGTAATAATGATCACGACACTGATCATTTCAAGGATTCCTTATCCATTTCAAGCAAATTCTGCAACTATTTTAATGTTTCTGAACTTGTTTATGAATTGTTTTCTAATTAGAGAAGTTTTAAGCAATTATAACTAACCATAAATCCTATTTGAGCCAGAGTTATCCAATATTGCTGCTTGACCAATATGATACAGTATGGTTTGAGTTCTGGCTCCAGCCATTGCTTTCTCACAATAGAATTTCAGAGTAGCTGGAGTTAATTAATTTAGATTTGGCTCCAGCTTGAGTTCACCCTCACTAAGCCGCCCTTTACTCAGTCTCAGCAAAATGGCATTACCTCATTTACTGTAACGGCATCTCGGTTATACAGACCCCAGTGCTGTTCCACCTGTTAACCCTCTCCACTCGGAACTGGTAGAAAACAACCTCTCGACATGTATGTAATTTGTTAATGGAGTTTTTTCCCCACAAGTTCCTTTTGACAGAAACCCCATCCAAGGATATAAATGTGAGTCGATAAACACACCCAGACATACACCACACACAAACGTATATGTAACAACATATACATATGAATATATATGTATTTTTATATAGAGATAGATTTTCTCATAGTGTAAAATGCTTTAACTTCACTATGATTTAAAAAGTGGCATTTTACATTCTTGGTGTTTTCCTGAACCTGTTATAAAATGCAAACGCTTGTCTTTGCAATATTAACTCTGCAATATTAATTTCTGCAATAGTTTGTAAATAACTACTAAGGTGAGTTTTTATAGAGAAGTGATTTCTCTATGACCTGTAACTGCTTTTTATACTTTCTCCAACAGAATATACCCCGGTCTGTAGTGTTCCTGTCCAAACAATGGGTCTTTTTGAACCATCTATTGAAATCTGTCTCTCAGATCTATAGGAGTATTCCATGTAAAAACATATATACTCCCTTTCAACCTTTCCTATTTGTCAGTCAGCCTCTTTCTTTCTCTCTTTCTCCCCTCCTCACTCCCCTCCCTCCTCCATTGCTATTTCTTAACATAAATACCCAAAACTTTTATCTAAATATTTACATACACCTTAGCATTATTTAGTGCTGTCTGACCTGGTGAATGCATTGGTAACAAACGAAGATGCAAGTCACCAGGTCAAGTTTGAATTTTAGAGGGCAAGCCCCAGCAGCAATGTGAAAATGAGATGGAAAAGGTAGAGGCTGGGTCCCATCAGTCCATTTAAGTGGATATTGAAATAAACCAAGATTAAAACAAGACACAAGAATTTTGATGGAAGTTCTTCAGGAAATCAGTCAACTGCTATTCTGGGAACTTGTTCTGATTCAGCATGATATTAGTTAATGTATGAATCATTAGGATTAAAATTAATCTGTTAGCAAAATTATAGATTTCCAGATACTGCTGTAGAAGACTTGCTGGGACTGTAGTCAAGACACTCTGATGATGCCTCCGAAGGCTACGTGACATTGTGCCACTTACTTCATCTTCCCTATTTCAACTGTCACATTTTTTTTTAATTTGAGCATTAGTGAAGTTTTTCTCTCGAGACCTGTTAGCTCTAAGATTCTAGGATAGTGAAATATGTTTGTTATCAGGAAGGAAAGATGGAAGAGGTATTCCTTCATTATGCCCAGAACCATAGCTGGAAATCGAGAACTTAGTGATGAGTAGCCCATGACCAGTGGACTAAGGGGTGTTTCACATTCAGAGACTGTGGCGGTCAGCCTCTCAGATGGCTCTCAGTCAACCCTGCTTCCTGGTACTCACCCTCGTGAAGACACCTCCCACATTTCGTGAGAAAGTGGCCTGTGTGATCAACAGAATATGGAGATGTGGTAGTGTGCTATTTCTGAGGTCAGGTTATAAAAGATACTGTGGCTTCCATCTTGGAGGTTTTCTGGTTCTCTCTCTTTCAGATTATTCTCACTGGGAAGAGTCCTGTAGAGCTTACTTGGCAAGGAACTCAAGCCTTCCAAGAGCTAAGTGAGTGAACTTGGAAAAAGGGCTCTTATCTCCTGTTAATTCCTTACGAAACTGAAGCTTTGGCCAATGGCTTGGCAACGGTCCATAAGACACCTGTGCCATAACCATACCCCTAAGTCATTCTCATGTTCTGGACCACCCAAACTGATAAATAATAAATACTCATTTAAAAAAAAACTTACGATGTTATATTTAATAATTCCTTCTACATCATTTAGGTATTGTTTGTTTGTTTAGTTTAAGCATACAGCATGATGATTTGACTTAAACATATTATGAAGTGATTACCACAGCAGGGTCTAGGTTCAGCTAGCATGCATTGTCTCATATATATACATATATATACAATAAAGATAAAAGAAAAAAGGTAAAAAATTTTTCCTTTGTGACGTGAACTTAGGATTTACTCTCCTAATAAATTTCCTATATACCATACAGCAGAGTTAGTTATAGCCATCAAGCAGTTCATAACATCCTTAGCACTTAATTTATCTTATAAACTGGAAGTTTTTGCCTTTTGATCATCTTCCTCCCATCCCCTTTCCCCACCCTTGCCTCTGGTAGCCACAAGTCTGATCTCTTTTTAGATCAGTTTGTTGGTTTTTGTTGATGTTTGTTTGCTTTGTTTTGTTTTGTTTTTAGATTCCACAATTGAGGTCCTACAGTATCTGTCTTTTTCTAACTTATTTCACATAGCATAATGCCATCAGGGTTCATCTGTATTATTGGAAATGATAGGATTTCCTCATTTTTTTATGGCTGAATAGAATAATATTTCACTATATCTAACTATCCAAGTTTCTTTATTCACTCATCTGTTGATGGACACATGTTATTTCCAATTCTTGGCTATTGTTAAGTAGTTCTGCAGTGAATAAACATGTAGGTACAGTTATCTCTTCAAGTTAATGTTTTCATTTTTTGGATATATTATCAGAAGTAGGATCATACGGTAACTTCTACACAGCAAAAGAACCCATTATCAAAGTAAAAGGACATCTACAAAATGGAAAAAAATATTTGCAAACCATATATCTGATAAGGGGTTAATATCAAAATATATATCGAACTCATGCAACTCAGTAGCAAAGATCAGATAACTCAATTAAAAAGTAGGTAAAGGACATGAATATTTCTCCAAATAAGATACATGAAAGGCCAACAGGTACATGAAGAGATGCTGAATATCACTAGTCATTTAAGAAGTGCAGTTTAAAACCACAATGAGATATCATCTCGTGCCTTTTAGAATAGCCATCATCAAAAAGACAGGAGATGACAAGTCCTGGCAAGGATGTTGAGAAAAGGGAGACCTGTAGCATGGGTGGTGGGCTTGTAAATAAGCACATATACTCTGGAAAACAATACAAGGATCTGCAACAAATTAAATACAGAACTATTGTGTGATTCAAGAATTCCACTTCTGGGGATAAATACTCATGTTTTTGAAGTCCCTATAGATAATTAATACAGTGTGGAAGATTATATATAAGAAAAATCATATCCAATAAGCAAAAACATAGCCAGTATGCCATATATATACATACATATATATACATACACATACGTACATATATATACACACATATATATGCATATGTATACACATATGTATGTATATGAATACAAACACATATTTACATATTATATGTATATAGACACACACATGTATCTTTAGAAATCTGCCATTATTAACTTAAGCAACACAAATAACTAGTCCCTGATAGATGCTATTTGTAATGATGTTAACAAGGTCAATTACAGTAAGTGAGGGCCATATTTCTAAATACATACTCAAACGGTTAGAGATAACTTGCCCCTTACATTGCCATCTCTCTTTTATCCATTTCCCTGTTAAAGAAATTAATCACTTGTTATACATTTTTTTCTTTATCCCTTCAAGGATTCAAAGCCTAAACCACTGCTTCAGCCTCAACAGTGATATGTACCAATTAACCCAAAATTAAGGGGCTTCATAATGTTAATCAGTAAGTCGATGTCCATGGTCCCAGAATATTCACAGTTCATACAGAGCTTCTAGTCTTCCTGATATTTTCATTTTAAGAAAATATTTATATGTCCACCATTTGTTCAAATGGGATATTAACTTCCTGTAAATATTATCAGTTATCCATATATATACATATATATACACACACATATATTTATAATATATGTATATTATATATATATACACACACACATATATTATTGCATAGATCCAGGTGTTGAAATGGCATCTGTTTATGATATATATTTTCAAGGAAGGTAAGAAATATGTTGTAAGAAGTATAAAATAATGGCAAGTTTTAGAGCCTTTCTAATGTGCTCAATAATATTTCATATTTTTTAGTGATGTGGAACTTCTTACTATACCTTGCTTAGGTAAATAATTTCTCATATTTTCTAATAGGCAATTAGCTGTACCTAAGTTTAACAAAGTCATTCAAAGTCTAAATTATCTCTCCCATAAAACTAATGTTAGCTGGACTACATAGAGGGTAAGATGTGCAAGGATACTTACCATAGGGCCTATTGTTTGCTGGGTGTTCAATGGCTATAATTATAAAGGCTAAAGTAGCTATATCATCACTAACACAAACTGTATTACTCAACAGATCAAATATACATTTTAGGCATGAGAAGCATGCCAATCCCAAGTCATAAGGAATGGTATCTTATTTTTGGTCTTTCAATTACTTGTCACAAGTTGTACCCTGAGGAACAGGACAAATGACCTCACAAAGGAATATAAGCCAGGTATGTAAGACATATGTTTCATGAAACTGCAGAGGAAGGAACACTCCCAGACTCATTCTATGAGGCCACCATCACTTTGATACCAAAATCATGCAGATACCACAAAAAAAGAGAAAATTACAGTCCAATATCACTGATGAACATAAAGGCAAAAATCCTCAACAAAATGCTACCAGATCCAACAATATATGAACAAACTTCTTCCAGCACATATAAGTTCTCAGGCTAGGGGTGGACTCAGAGCTACAGCTACAGCCACAGCAATGCGGGATCCCTGATCCACTGAGCGAGGCCAGGGATCGAACCCGCATTGTCACGGATACTAGTTGGATTTGTTTCTGCTACACCACAATGGGAACTCCCATGAATGTATTTTACTATTATAATTTTAGCACAATATCTTCAATTTAATGTTGCATGCTTTGTTTGTTTCTTAAAAAAAAACAACTACCTGAAACTTCAAAACTCCCTGAAACTTCAAAAAAAAAAAATCAACTCCCTGAAACTATGGAAATGATGAGTAAAGAAAAAGATAATTTCAAAAAAATATTAGGTGGAGAATTGGCAAATAACTGAAAAGCAGTTACGGGTGGCAAGAGTTATAATATTACTAGGTCAGTACAAGGCTAGGATGGGAAGAAGGCTAACAGAGACACCAAGAACAATGACCTTTGGTAAGAAGATCAGCTTCTAAAACTGCCATCTCCAATTTAAAGTCTAGAATGACCCTATATCAAAGTTCAATTTTATTTAAAAATTGTTTTTATCAGAAGCATATGTTTAAAATTCCATTTGAAAAAACAAATTTCTAAACATTTCTTTTTCTCATCAGAAATAAGTTGTCATAAAATACATATTTATTTTTCATTTTTGTTGTGACCAACTAAAAACATAAAGAAGCCCTGATGTCTTTGTATAAGTCTTACTTGCACATGAATTTTAGGAGATTTAATTCCATTTCAATTTGGAGAAGCCAAGCAGGGGCAGCAGACACATGAATATTTGACAAAAAGACTCCTTACCTGTGGCTTCACCTTTGAATACTTCCATCGGTTGGAGCATCTCAGGAACCTTAATTAACAGATGGCCAAAATTGAAATATGTTTTCAGTAAATGCTGCACACAACAGATATGTCAGAGATGCTTAAAACTATAAATGACTTAAATAATGACTAATTAATACCAATTAAAATGATTTAGTAATTAAAGAACAATTTTTTTTCAATTTTAGCAGGTACTTAATTCCATATTTTTAATGACTGTGGGCTAACTAAATGTGACTAGTGATCATATTCAAATGTTTACAGGGAATTGTGTAAGGATTTCAGAGTATTAAAACGTTAAAGCATTTTAAACCTGCCTATCTAAAAAAAAAATACATTTCTTCATTCAAATCACCTACTGTACTGCTCAAAACACATTATAATTAGGTAGCCAAATGTTGTTTGGGAGATAAAATTAAACTTTAAAAAGTTCCCGAAAGCTCTTTGTTCTTTAAAAATTTTTCAGTCAAAATACATTTCTACGAAAATTAATTCCACATGCTTTTAATCTGTTTATGCAGACCATCAGACTGATCTGTGAAAGGGGTATTTGATATTTCAAAAAGTTGTTCTTTGAACAAAGAAGCTATACTGTGTGTATGTGTATGTGTGTGTGTGTGTGTGTGTGTAGTCTACTTTAAAAATTAACACATGATCCTAGAATACACAGAAAATAATAGAAATTGCTCTTAATTTTACTAATAACACATATTAACTGTTTATACTTTGGTCCATCTTTCCAGGAATTATATAACACATTTTCTCTCTATGGTATATTCTCTTTATAGATAGAGATGTAAATAAATATATATATATGTGTTATATATATGTTATATATATATATATATATATATATATATATATATGCCTGTGTTTATGTATGTATATACATAAACATATATAGCTCTTTTCTATCCATGTAAATACTTATACTATTTATAATGTGTTATATAGATAATTTATTTAGATTACATACACAAAGTTATGTTTTTATTTTCACAAATCTTCTAAATTTTCTTTTTTCATGCATACATATAAGAAAATGTCAGGAACGGGGAGTGTTTTATAGCTGTCTTTAATAAAACAGGCTACATTTTAAACACTTAAACTACAAATGCTGAGTAATAATTTAAGATTAAAGAACTACCTTTAGTCTTTTCTTTTCATGTAGTTTGAAGTTATTCACAGTTAAACTACTTTTTGGTCTTGGAAAATCAAAACCTACGACTGGAACGTCATTTACTCATATGGACTGTGCAGAGCATTTTATTAAGCACTTAAAGCAATCGTTTAAAGGTTGGTTAGTAACTCCAGTGAAGTACATCACACCAGACCACACTCCCAGCTATGTGATGTGGTGTTAACCGACAGTTCCTTAGAGCAGAATACGTGCTCTATTAGAATATCCCAGAGAAGAAGATCCTCAAAGAACTAACTGACCATTCCTTGAACCTGATATAGTAAGAGGATTTCCTTACCAACTTGAAATAATTAGCTCTTATCCATTTATCAGCATGCTTTTACCACAAAACTAAAGATTTCAGATCTAAAATAGTGTGTTCTATTTACAGATATTTTCCAGAACACTGGATTAACCATAAATAACAATAATAACAAAAATAGTTTTTTATTTCAAAGACTAGTCAAGAAAAAATGTTTCCTAAGCTTTTTTTTGAAAGTAAATTTAAATAGGTGAGTTACAGTTTTCTTATATTAAGTGTGTTAAATAGAACATCTGTATGCCCAAACTAACACAATATCATATATTAGAAAACCATAGTAACCTCTAGAAAACTAATAAGGATTAGATTAACAGAGAGCAGTAGAAAAGATAAGTGACTGAATACAGATTTGTTTACTTGACTTTAAGGAAAAAACTATTATAAAACATGAGTATTATATATATATATGAATATATTTATACTCAACATAAAAATATGAATTTTATCATCCAAATGATTTTTAATATTCAAGATATTCCTATTAAAATGATTAATTATGTTAGGAAGGGACGACACATTTTGAATCATAAAGGCACTATTTAGTAGCAGGCATTTGAGTTCATCATTTTATTGCTGTTACAAAGACTTGAGTTGGTCTTTATCATCTTAAAAAGAGACACTGCCTGGGACATAAGCTTCAGAGGGTGTATTGTCTTTATTTCACAATTTAGCCAATGTCTGTATTGGTACTCACCTCTGACGGTTCACCTTTGGCACATCTTCCTCCTAAATGTGAAGAAGAAATAAAGTTATAATAAATTGAATTTGCTTGAGTAATCACCTGAGATTTCAGAGCTTTCAATGTATGACCATATCTTCTAAGCAAATCTCTGCCTCTGGGCAACTCACTTATCTGTGCCTCAATTTACTCATGTTAACCTAGGCGCTGCCTAAACCATCTAAAGTTTCTTTCACCTCAAAAAAAATCCACCTTTTCTATAAAACTATTAATTTCTCAGCTTCACACCATGAATGATCATGTCCTAGGTCACATCCTATAATTTCAATTCAAGCCTAGGACAAAGAAACAAGCTAAATTAAAACAGCTGGTGATCCAATTAATCTAGCATTAACATTCATATCTCCAGATTCAAGCTGCAAAGTATGTCATTAGATTCAAAAGTGGGGGGAAAAAAAAAAACAACCTCTCAGAGTCAATTTAGTAAATGGAATGGATACAGCATTACAACCAAATAAAACCTTACTCTCTCTGAGAATCAAATGCATCGCTTTATCTGAGTTCAGCCCCTAGTAGGGACATCAGCCAAATGTTATTTTGAAGAGATCTCCTCAGGCATATTAAGGAGAAATTCCAGCAGTTTCTGTTGACTAACCTAATGAAACACACACTTGTGTTTTTATGAACCTGAGCACTGGTCATTATACAAGATGAGTTTTACTCACAGCGGATAGCAATAGGCAATATGTTTTCCGACACATCATAAGGAAACCATCTTTGGTTCTCACTTGGGCTTCAGATTCTTAAGAACACAGAGCTACAGAGAAAAGATGTCTGGAAGAAGACTGGGTCAGAACAGGCTTTCTGTTCACACACATCTCCTTCTTGCATTTATGCTTCTTTTTGGTATTTTCACAGAGAAAAAGCAATAATAATAATGAGCATTATTCCATTGAGGGTTTTTGTTTTGTTTTGTTATGCTAGTTTTCGTGTGTGTGTGTGTGTGTGTGTGTGTGTGTGTGTGTGTGCGTGTGATGTTGAAATGTGCTCTAAGCACATTAAATCTTAAATCCTTATCTAAGAGATTAAGATTGGCATAATATATTGACTGAAATCGGCCTGAATTACCTAAAATAGCTACACATTCCAGCAAAGTCAACAGTTTTGAGCTAAAACAAATTACATGACCCCATTACCTTAAAAAGGCACTGGAAAAACAACCGATGGCCTAGAATATGCTTGATGCTGGAATAATTCAAAGGGGGAAAAATAACAGAATATGTATAGGACTCATGAGAGTCTTTAATTTATATAAACGTGTATTTCTCCTACAAAAAACTGATACTTAGTGTCAAGGGAATTTAGTTACTCAACCTTAGCTATTAATTATTCATTAACATTCAAACATTTCTACCAAACAGTAAAACTAAGTAGTTGAAATTCCTGAATCCAGTATTAAAAAATACATATTACATATATCAAACAGTGTATATAAATCTGACACAGGCACACATACAGTCTGTAAAAAGCTTTTCTCGTACATTTGTGCAGGTATATTGTTAGAGTTAAGATTCCCTTTAAAAACTGGAATGTAGTAGTTCCCATTGTGGTGCAGCGGAAATGAATCCGATTAGGAACCATGGAGTTGCGGGTTCAATCCCTGGCCTCACTTAGTGGGTTAAGGATCTGGCATTGCTGTGAGCTGCGGTGTGGGTCACAGACACAGCTTGGGTCAGGCGTTGCTGTGGCTGTGGTGTAGGCCCGCAGCTGTAGCTCCGATTAGACCCCTAGCCTGGGAACCTCCATATGCCGAGGGTACGGCCCTAAAAAGCTAAAACAAACAAACAGAAAAACTGGAATGTCACATGGAAAAGAAAGAAACTGTACCTACTGCAGCCCCTTACAGTAAAATCCAGTGTCTGTCTCTACAAAAAGAGGTAAGGCTGTGCAGTGCTATAATTCTGGCTATAAAAATCCACAAAAATCCATGTGATTGGGCAAACCGATCAGAGATTTCTAAAATGAAGTATCATGGGGGAGAGAAGGATTAGGAGTTTGGGATTAGCAGATAGAAGCTAGTATATATAGGATGGATAAACAGTAAGGTCCTACTGTATAGCACAGGTAACTATATCCTGTGATAAACTATAATGGAAAATATTATGAAAAATAATATATCTATATCTATTACTATGAGTCACTTTACCATACAGCAGAAATTAACATAACATTGTAAATCAACTATACTTCAATACAATAAAAATAAAATAAAATGAAGTATCAAGGTGAAAGTGAATCAGGAGATGGATTACAATGAACATAAAGTTGACTCCATGGTGGCATTTAAGGACATTACTCAACCACAGGCTATGTTCTGTACACATTTACCATCTCAGCATTACTATGTAGGTTCCCCTCTTTACATCTGGCTCTTACTATTCATGTCTGCTCAAGAGGAATAAATACTGAACTGAACTGAGTAATTCTTTGTTAAGCAATGATACGATCCTGATAGGAAGCAGAATATGGAGCTCTGAAAGTTTTTGTGCCAAACTAGGAAGGAAGGTTCTGGGAGTCAAAAGTCCTTCTAATATGCTCTTGAGAGGACACCATTTGTAAGGTAGGAAGCAGAGGAAGCACATTTAAGAAAGCTAAATATTTCTTTTTTAGTAAGACACAAATACATACCAAAAGGTAAAACACTGAGCAATAGTTGTGTGAATACGCCCGTTTGAAATACATAAATACCAACAGAAAACAGATAAAATAATTGGAATAATTTCAGTAGTTTCCCTTGGGTAGCATTAAATCAAGATTGAATCAGAAACAGGAAAGAAATTTGTATTTCATATTACAAACTTTTGATTTTATAAACAACATGCTTACTTTATTTGGATAAAAATTTTGTAAAAATCAACATATCAAAACAAGAAAAACGCAACATTTTTCAGGTAGGAGCCATGATTTATTTATATAGACTAGACTGACTACTCTTCATATTAAATTTGGAGTCCAGTACTTCAGTAAGACAATGAAACAGCAGTTGGCAAACAACGGCCTGTGGATCAAATCCCACCTACCACCTGCTTCTGTATGACCCACAAGACAAGAATGATTGCTATAGTTTTAAATTTAAAAAAAAATAAAAAGAATAGTATTTCCTGAGATGCGAAAATTATGCAAAATTCAGTTTTCAGTGTCCATCAATAAAGTTTTATTAGAACAGAGTCACAGGTATTTATTTCTGCATTGTATATGGCTGCTTCAGCACAAAAATGGCAGAGTTGGTAGGTGCAACTCTACCATCTGCAAAGTCTAAAATATTTCCTATTTGGCCCTGTAGAGAAAAAGTTTATCAACTTGTGTGTATTAAATTAAACAGTTTTCACCAAAACTCATGTTCACCTGGACCTCGTGAGTGTGACTTTATTCTGAAACAGAGTCTTTGCAGACATAATCAGATTAAGAGATCATACCAGGATATCTGCAATATGACTGATATCCTTCTCAGTACAGGGTAAATCTGGACACAGAGACACAGACACATAGCAGAGGACATCATGCAAAGATAAGGCAGAGACTCAGTGATGAGCCTACAAGCCAAGGAATGCCAAGGTTTTCCATCAACGACCATGAGCTGGGAGAGAAGCATGGAATAGATTCTCCTTAGTGACTCTTCAAGAAACCAACCCTGCCAACACTATTTCTAATCTCTAGCTTCTAGAACTGAGAGAGAATACATTTCTGTTGTTTGAAGCTACCCAGTCTGTGGTATTTTTTTCCTTAGCAACCCTTGGAAATGAATGCACCCTGGGATAAAGACTAGCAGTAATCAGTCCACACGATATAACCAGGATAAAGTTTATGATACAGCATCCCCAACAGGATTAAATGAGCCATTATAAAAAACTATAAGTTGTTCTATTTTGAGTTATGTTTTTGTACACAATAGCCTCTAAGTTCCTCATCACTGTTTGATAAAGTCTTCCTTGGATAATAAATAGAATGCAGGACCATGATAAGACCGGGGGCAAGTAGGCTGGCTGAAGTAGGGTGTGGCAGAAATACTTAATATTGAAGATGACATCATGGAGTTACATGATGCAGCTTTGCAAAATGATGATAAACTAAAACAAAATCAGTGATGTCAATATCTGCAGGATTTTAAAAAGCAAGAGAGAACCCCAGGCTGGGGGACACACTTATCAAACACAAGCTAGAGGCAGACTGAAGCTGCCTGGCCTGAGAGATGCTGGCAGGGGACGTGGCCCAGCTGACCTGATCTGTCCTCTCTGGCTCCAATTTCTCATTTGTGGGCTCCCACCATCTGGCACAGAACAAGAGTTATTTTTCCCACAACACTTTCTACAGAAGGAGAGGGTGGTGTCAAATGCATGGATGGCACAACCTTCTATTAAAACAAATACTGTGGGCTATATGCTTAATTTCTGGATGCAATAAATAAACAGAAATGACACGCTGATTTCCTATATTTCAACAGCCACTAAATGCAGAGGACCAGAGACTATGGTACTTCCACTCTTCTGGGTTTGAAGATGATTATATACAGGCTGTAAAGTTAAGAAAAAGTGAAAGCAATGGTCTTATAAATTCTTATGTTAAGATTTTTGATATAGTTCAGCTGGGTAGAGTACTTTTATTTGTGTGATTTTTCGCTTGTGACAACCCATCCTCAATAAACCCATCCCCATAAAACATAAAAGTATAGAATTTTAGAGTTGAAGGTACTCTATGTTAAGGTAACAAAATAAATTTGTTTTCCATACAGAAGTTCTCCATTATCCTCAAACTCTCTGTTTACTTTTATCTATGGACAGCAGACTGCCTTGTAATTTTTTTTCAATATTGTCATCTCACGAGGGTTAAAAACTATTTAAAAATCAAGTCTCCTGCTTCTTTTAGTTAAATCAGAAACGGCCTGTTTTGCATAGGAAATGGAACTAAACGTTATTAAATGGGTACTTCTGAAATGATCCACACAGGTTGACAATAACCTACAAACAGAACCCACCCAATATATTCTAAGTAAATAGTAAAACAATTTACTTCAGGAGATATGAAAGTCTCCTTATTGCTTCTAATGATTTCACAGTCGCCTAGAAAATTGGTTCCCACAGTTCTAGTTCACTAATGAAGTCATACAAACCATGAGGAAGGTGGCACTGTTGACCCTTCTGTTGCCGTATGCCAAATTTTAAAGGTAACCTGATAAGAGTTTTGGATACAGAAACAAAGCCCGCCTATGTGTAACCACATAACCAGGGGAATGACAAACAAAGATGGTATAGAATAGGATTAGATAATTTCAGACAGAGGAATGTAAAGTAATCCTCCTTGCCCTGTTTGCTGTATAAGAGCATGTTCGTACCTTGCTATTCCCCTTCTATCCTTTTCCACCTTCAAAAGCAAATAAAGACCTGTGCTTTGTAACATGGAGCAAAACCACCTTAACAGTGGTACTAATTCCCCCAATTTTCAAATATAATAAAATGTTCAAGAACCGCAGCCTGAGTTATAAAATTACACATCAACCCTTGGCAGAAGCATTTTGACATAAGATGCATTAGGAATGGCTCATTAAACATTTATTTACTCTTATTTGGATTCAGAAACAGTTCAAATCATCCTAATAGCCTTTTTCCTCTTTGCAAAATCAAAAAAATAATATAAAAAATAGAGACAAATTGTAATCAATAGGGGGGAAATATTTCATGTGAATTTTTTCTTAAAAATAATTAAAATGTACTTAAGAGTTCAGATAGATATAGTAAGATACCAAAATATTAATTATATTTTAACTCCATGAATACATGTATCAACTTAAATTCAAAAGTATGAAAATACATTTCAGACAGTCTTTAAAAATAAAAAAATAGCTTTATGAAGACTGTGAAGGTAAGTTAAGCCCCGCTTTATCTCAGGATAAACTGCAGCCTGAGCTGAAATGAAACAGCCTCAGCTATCTCAATATACTGACAACATTTTGCAGTCAGCATCGTTGTCCTTGTCCACGACTGCTCAGTTTGCTGCTCACAGCATGGATAAATCAGTTGGACCAGAGACATGGTCCATGTGTAGGTTTTACCACAGGCCAATGAATCATTTTCACAAAAGTGAGAAAAGGGAGAAGAGGGAATCCTTTCTGGATTAAAAGAGAATTTAGAAACGTAACAGCCAGAGGCAACGTATAGACCTTAACTGGAGCCAAAAGGGAATAAAACAGCTCTACCTACACTTGGGAAATAATTGGTACATATTAATACGGACTTGATATTAAATGATTTTAAAGACTAATAAAAACGGTAAAGTGGTTACTACAGAATCTAAACTCCAAATGAGTGCATTCACCTTTGTATAACCAGGTATTTTGCTCAGCACTGGGGAAACAAAGGACAAACAAAAGAGAAGTAAACTATATTACAAATAAAACTGGTCCAAGGGGAGGTTTAAAACAAGAAAGTCTAGAAAATACTAAAGAGGATATAAGTATAGAAAATAAGTTAAGCCTTATCCTTGGTTAAAATTACTGCTTTTTTGTTGTGGACAGAGAAAAAATTAGCAATAATCATGACATGAAATACCTTTGACCTTATTAAAACATCAAGCGTCATTACTGGAGATGAAGTTAGAATATTTGTATTAGGATATGAAGGCTACCTTTTTAGTAATTTGCCTGTAAACTTTCTTTCCTCATCTGCGAAACAGAGGCAATAATTACTGTGACATCGGCCTGCTGTGAGAAATCACAAGTTAACATTTTTATACTGCTTTGTGACAAGCACTTTCTATCCATTTCACATGTATTAATTCCTATGATCACAACAAAAAGCCTATGCAGTACGTGCAACTATCTCTCATGTACAGGTGAAAAAGTGAAGCTAAAGGGATTCTATAGCTTATCCAAGTAACCCGGCTTGTAAGTCATAAGTCAGGTTAGAAATCAGTCTGGTTCTGAGACTTACACTTTCAATGTGAAACGACATGGGAAAGCACTGGGTACATAGTAGGTTTATGAAACTGCTGCTTCCATCACCAATACATGTTCCAAAATCAAGTACTGATTATTTTAAGATGATCATATTTTATACAATACATTCAAATGTTACAAAAGTAACATATATATGAAAATACTTGCCATCTATAAAGTGGCATGTACATATATAGATTATTACTATCAGGGCTAATAATTGAAAGTGACCTTATCTTGGAATGATGGGTCACATGTAGGAAGTCAAGATATCTTGCAATAAATCCATGCATCTATAAATAATGGATTATTTTCATAACACACATCAGTTATGGTTCACTCTAAGTCTACAGTCTCAAAGGATACATTTTGTCTTGGGGGATGTGTGTGGGGAGGTTTCCTGTGTAAATCTTGTTGAAAATAGTAAATGTTTCCCTGAGGACCGATTAAATATGATAAATCTCAAGTTGTTCCTCATAAAGCAAGAGAGTGAGCAGCAAATTGTTTAAAAGTTGTTTTAAGATCATGCTTTCTTACAGAGCTAGTACTTCCCACAGTAACGGTGGCACCACAATTGGATATAATTTGAGTTATTTTTATAGGCTGTGATAGATCTGTCTTTATCAAAAATTCCCATCCAAACCAGATTAATCTTTGGAAGAAAATGGAGACTGTAGGTAGCTATTACAGGAATTCTATGAAATCAAGACATATTAGTCATAGAATATCTCAGTGTCTTTGGGAAAACAAAGTTTGCCTAAAGCAACACACCATGAATCAACCAAGTATTTACTGAACTCCTAATATATGCTTAACTAGTATAAGAACACCAAGGAGCCTTTTGACTTTTGCCTGTAATATGAGGATAAAAATCAAATAATCCCAGACGATTAGAAGATATTACCCTAAGGAATTCATGGTCATACCATGTTGAATGCATGTGAACTTGTTACAGTATAATTAGATCCTCAAACCTGTCTTACTCATTTTTGCATCTCTGGTATTATTAGCATCATGTTTCACATGCAATAGGGACTAAGTTTTACAAATGTTTTTAAAAACTCTTGAATTAATAAATAGGTATGAATGTGTGTACTTGTATGTATGCCTAATTCATGAACATTTGGGAAAATAAATGAGATGGCAAGGGAAATGATACATTGAGGATTTGGTAGCATGATCAGAGAAAAATGACCTTTCTTTTGCTCCCTTTGTGTCATCTATCTCCTAGTGAATATGACAGTCATAATTGAGCTTTGCCCACAATTAAGCCTTAGATATAGCTGAGGCATTTGGGATTCAGTTTTTTGAGTGTGATCTCTTGATATAAAGACCTATGGACAGCAAAGGAAACCAATACAAAAATGAAAAGACAACCCACAGAATGGGAGCAAATCTTTGCAAATGCTGGAACTGACAAGGACCTAATCTCAAAATATAGAAAGAGCTCATACAAATCAATTTAAAAAAATAAACAAACCAATCAAAAAATGTACAGAAGACCTTAATAAACATTTCCCCAAAGAATACTATGGATGGCTAGTAGGCACATGAAAAAATGCTCAAATCACTAATTATTAGAGAAATAAAAATCAATAATTCAATGAGGTACCACCTCACAGTGGTCAGAATGGCCTTTATTATTTTTTTTGACTTTTTGTCTTTTTAGGACCACACCTAGGGCATATGGAGGTTCCCAGGCTAGGGGTCTAATAGGAGTTGTTGCTGCCAGCCTGTGCCAGAGTCACAGCAATGCCAGATCCAAGCCATGTCTGCAACCTACACCACAGCTCATGGCAACACCGGATCGTTAACCCACTGAGTGATGCCAGGGATTGAACCTACAACCTCATGGTACCTAGTTGGATTCGTTTCTGCTTTGCCATGATGGGAACTCCCCAGAATGGCCATTATTAACAAGTCAACAAATAGCAAATGCTGGAAAAGATGTGGAGAAAAAGGTACCATCTTATACTGTTGGTGTAGATGCACACTGGTACAACCACAATGGGAAACAGCATTGAGGTACCTCAGAAAACTAAATATAGAACCACTATGTGACCCAGCAATCCCACTCCTGGGCATATATTTGGACACAACTTTCCTTGAAAAAGATACATGCACTCCTATTTTCACTGCAGCACTATTCACAATAGCCAAGACATGGAAACAACCTAAAAGCCCATCAACAGATGAATGGATTAAGATGTGGCACACATATACACTGGAATACTACTTGACCATAAAAAGGAACAAAATAATGCCATATGCAGCAACATGGATTCAACTAGAGATTCTCCTTCTAAGTGAAGTCAGAAAGAGAAAGCCAAATACCATACGATATCACTTATATGTGAAATCTAAAATATGGCCCAAATGATTCTCCCTACAAATAGAAACAGACCCTCACCAACATGGAGAACAGACTTACGATTGACAAGGCAGTGGGGAGAAGAAGTGGGATTGATGGGGAGTTTGGGGTTGGTAGATGTAAACTACTATATCTAGAATGGATAAGCAATGAGGTCCTACTGTACAGCACAGGAAACTATATTCAATCTCTTGTGGTAGAACATGATTGAAGATAGTATGAGAAAAAAATATATAATATATATATATGTATATATATATGTGTATATATATATATATGGATGATTGGGTCACCATGCTGGATAACAGAAATTAACACAACACTGTAAATCAACTATACTCTAATTTAAAAAAAAGGCTTATGCACTAAAAAGACAGGCTATCTTCTCCACATACTCAACACACAAAGGTGAGAATGGGATAGACAAGTGTAAGAGACATTTTAATCAAAACAGGGAAGAACTAGAGGCAGACTGCAATCAGCAGTCCATAACAGTTCTGAAATGCTGCTGCATAAATGTTGTCAGATCTTCCAATATAAGGAGTATCAGGAATGCTCCTTGCTTAGGAACTGGTTCTGTTCATTGATGGAGTTGGCTTCCGAGTCCATTGTTTTTTACTAGTCCCTTGGGAGTCTTTCCTTCATGGCTTTCAGTAGCACTTGGCTTCATCTTCTGAATTCTGAGCTCTGCTCTCTGAGAATACATATGGAAAATAGGTGCTTTACAAAATAAGAAATATTTAGGAAAAGTACAGTTGACCTTTGAACAACATGGTCCTGAACTGAGCGGGTCTACTTATAACAGAATTTCTTTCACTAAGTATGTATTGCAGAACTACATGGCCTATGGGCATAAATCCATGGATGCAGAACAGAGAATATGAAGGACCAAACTATAAAGCTAATGTGAATTTTCAATTGCACAGAGGTTTGGTGACCATGACCCCTGCATCGTTCAAGGTTCCACTGTATTTTTTGGTGCCTTTTGACCACCTTAACCCATTTTGCCTACCTCCCAACTTCTGCTTCTGGCAACCACAGATCTGTTCTCTTAAAAAAAAAAAAAAGGAAAGAAAAGAAAAGAAAACTAGAGAAGTATAATGCAAATAGTATTTGGTTATGTGTTTCAGTGTGTTCTAAGTGTAACTGTCATTGAGGGCTGGCCAATACCCATGAGTACACAGGAAAAAATAACATCATTTCCTGATGTGTAAAGGTGGAGCGCATCCCCAAACATTTAATCTATTTTCTATCAGCTTTAAGGGCTCTATTTTTCCTAAGAGTGTTGATGTGGAGCTTAAACATGAAGCCATGGTGATGGGAACATTTCCCTGTTACATGGCTGTTAGTACTGTGGTGATAATTTCATTAGGAAATCAGTCTTAAAGTGCATACTTTGCTTTGCTTTATATAGAAATTGATATGTTTCCATCCTTTTTTTTCTGCAAAATACTAAATGAATGTTTACACAGACTTTCTCTGTTGTAGACGCCCACTGCTGCTTCTCTGAGTGAAAATTTCACCCATATTTCATGTCATTTTATTAGCCTATTCCTTAGTTGAATTCAAATTGTGAAAGTGATAAAATGACAAGAGTGACCAAGGACAACAGCAGATAAAGTCAAGTCATAATGGAGAGGGAAATATTTCATGATCCTATGACAATCATGTTTGGATAAAAACATATCTAACTGGATGAAATCAGATGTCTAGTCAGTCAAAATAGCCATTACTCTTTTTCAAGACATTTTTAAACACATTTTAGTGGCAACTGGTCAGATAACATACCCCACTATGATAACAATATAGTCATCTGGGTCACTGACATCCCCATGTCAATATTCATAACATTATTAGCAGGTTATGCAAATTAGCATGAGTCCACAGAACACACAGGCTATTTGTTTAAATCTGAATTGATAAATCCTTACTGAATCACTTTGTTGTACAGCAGAAATTATCACAATATTGTAAATCAACTATACTTTAATAAAACTTTTAAAAATGAAAAAAAAAATGATTCATCCTTGGAGAACAGGTTGTGTATCAGTGAATATGACCAGAACACAGGTGTGACATTTATTATATTCACTGATTCATTCGATAATACTTTAAATATAATATTTTACTCTGTTTATGTATCCATATTCTGAGTTATGTACCTGGAAAATACAGTTATCTAGGACAATTAGTGGGAAAACTTCTCAACATATTCATTCCACTCAGAAACAGTATTTCTCACAGTGTGTTCGGAGGAAACTAACCCATGGGGTTCTTCCTAAGAAAGGGATTCCTAGCCAAGTAAGTTCAGAAACCGCTGTATAATATATTCCCATACTTAAAGTTGCATAAAAAACATTAGCTATGAATAGTTCTGCATTCTGAACATCTCTTTAAGAACACCGCGTCTATGGACCTATGAATGAAAGCCAAATCTCAGTATTTCATTGAGCTTATATTTTCCAGGCCAGTTAGATGGATAAATACAATTATAGCAATTGCCTATGTAGAGATACAGATATAAAAATAATGATTGGTTGTTTAACATACCTATCTAATCTATCTACCTATCATCGATCTATCTTTATCTTCCAAATACATTTTTCCTGGTGTCTTTCCAGACACTAACGAATTGTTGTAATTATTACTCTACAAGATGAATATTCTGTAGAAAGATATCACTTCCAGTGTTTCCTTTCCTGTATCATCTGAGATATCAAATCCAACATCTTTATTTGCATCAAAATGTCATTTCATTAACTGTCAGTCCTGTAAATCAGCATTCGGATAACTTGATTATGTTAAGTGGATACTGAGTTGCCCTTTTCCTTGCATGATATATCATGACTTTTTTGCAACCAAATATAATCATGGTTGTGGAATGAAACTGTGGTCCCTGGCTTTTTTTTTCCCATTGCAACTGTTGCAAACATTCAACATCACAATTCCCGCTATTAATTTCAGCTGATATTTTCAACTCTCTTAACCCTGCACTTACATCCGACAGCTGTAGAGGCTTTCAGCCATAATAAATCTCTGCCTGACTTCCCAAAGCAAACAGTGTTGAGGAGAGTGATCCCTCCAAAAACATTTTGTCAGCTCAGATCACCACCACAACATAAGTGATTCAGACAGTCTGAAATGACTCCAGGCTTCCCAACCTCCGGTCCTTATTTCCTATTTTCTTTTACTTATGACCTGTTCTTAATATTCCAAAGACTCTGAAAATGCTGTGTTCATTCCTCAAGACTGGCTGAATGCCCATTTAACACATTTTTCTTCTCTCTCTCTCTGAGAAGATCCTGCCTTCTAACCTGCTTAGTCTAGTTCATAGGAAAACCCAGTTTATCCAGGTCTGGTAACCTTGGGGGAAAAAAAAACAAAGAAAAAAAAAAGGCTAATGGTTAAACTGCAATGCTATAAAACGAACACTTTGGTAGTAAATTTCTATTCTTCGGAAGTAAGTGAAACAAAGTGAATTTCTTCAACAGGCTTAAAATTAACTCTGGAGTTTGTGATGTCCGCACAGCTGTATCCCTTTCAATTGGGCAGAGCATAAATATTGGGTTGAGTAAATGAATGAACTTCTTTGGAGTTGAGTGTCAGGAACAGAAGCTGGGTCAAGCCGTGTGAGCCTGGTAGAGAAATGTAGATACTATCTAAAACCATGCATTTTGGATAGCAGGTAATGCAACAATTAAGACCACAGAGCCTTTGACTCAGATTCATCTTCAAATCCTGGCTCTGCCTCTATCAGCTGGACCATGAGCCATGGCCCCTGTGGCCTCATTTGTAAACTCAGGGTATCATTTCCTGCCTAATTACATAAAACAGAATTTTCTTTTATTGCTGCTAACAGTGTCTGTATTTTAATAGAGACTAAGTTATTGACTTGGGATGAAGTGTTGCCCCAAAGCAACTGGAAAACATAGTTTTCCAAACAATTCACCCACTGTGGGTTTTTTTTCCAGTTTCATTATGAAATAATTGAGGTATAACATTGTTTTAGGTTAAGGTTTACTACAAAATGAGCATATATTTATACATAGAGAGAGTGTTACCACAGTAAGTTTAGTTAACATCTGTCCACCTTATATAGTTAAATTTTTTTCTTACAAGAACTTTTAAGATTTACTCTCTTTGAACAATTCTGGCTAAAAAATGAGCATCCCTTATCTTCCCAATTATAGGCTGCATTATAAAAACATGTTTTGGCAATATTCATAATTGTATTTAAATCAAATTGCATAAGCATACCTATTATTTTTATTACTTCAACACCAAAGGTGTTTCCTTTATTAAATGATGGTACATTATAGATATAGTTTATTAAATTGTTAGACAAGCCCAGCAAGGTACATATTATTATGCCTCTTTTATCAATAAAAATGTTAAATATCAGCCAACTTAAGAGCTAATAGCTATAAAAGAAAGAAAAGTTTGAGCTAGGTTTCATACCCAGATCCAATCAATGAAAGCATCTCTTTTTTTTAAGTTATTACTATTCAACATTAATTTTGAAACAAAACTGAAAACTCACTTAAGGGTATAGGGAAGCACACAGAGTAATGAATGAGAATCTGGGCTCCTGAGCCTAAATTCTTGGATTTAAATTGCCAATTATGGAGTTCCCATTGTGGCTCAGTGGTTAACGTATCCGACTAGGAACCATGAGGTTGAGGGTTCAATCCCTGGCCTCGCTCAGTGGGTTAAGGATCTGGTGTTGCTGTGAGCTGTGGTGTAGGTCGCAGACACGGCTCGGATCCCACGTTGCTGTGGCTGTGGCGAAGGCCAGCAGCTATAGCTCCTGGTAGACCCCTAGCCTGGGAACCTCCATATGCCGCGGGTACGGCCCTAGATAACGCAAGAAGACAAAATAAATAAATAAATAAATAAATTGCCAATTCTGTCACTTACTTTGCTGGTGGACAGGTTATTTAATCCCTCTGGGCTTCAATTCTTTCAACTATACCTTAAAGATCATATCTATTTCACAGGATTTTTATAGGCTTTAATGAGCTAATACCCTGTACATAATAACAGTTGGTATGTATTATTATATTCTCATTATTATTTTTAGCAAAGGAGGACACTGACTAGAAAATTTAACATTTTTGCCTAGGTCACACTATTAGCTAATGACAGAAGTTGGATTTTACTTAGAACTTCACTGCCACACTGCATTCATTATTAATACACACACACACACACACACAAATATATCTATTATATACACAATCTATATATATTGTTTACTAGAAGCATCACACTAGGATTTTGACAAGTAATGATGAGTAAAACCAATTACTTTGTTAGATCTCACAGTCTCATTCTGGAAAAATATAATTACATAAGCAAACGACCCTGCGTGTGTGCACGTGCACATGTGTGGGTCTAGTACCTGCAACTCCCAGAGGCCAGTGCTCACCTAGAGGGACACTTACTTCTCAGCGTCAGAGAAGCTTAGTGGAAAAAAATGACCTTCAAGCAAAGAGTGAAAAAGTGAAAGACTTAAGAATAGCAAGCTACAGGCAAAGTGGCCAGGACTTCTCAACATTTGCACTGCATCAGACCCATGACTGGTTTTCCCATCTAGAAAAGCATTAATGAGCAAGGATTCTCTGAAGTGGTGAGCCTACAGATAATTCCTTAAACTCAATAATTTGAATAAAATGATTATAAAGCACATAACTTGATTTTTTTCCTTTTTCCTTTTCCTGTTTTTTTGGGGTTTTTTTGTTTTGTATTGAAGGATTAATGACTGTTTATAGAATTCTAAGCAATGCCTTTTCAAACTCAGGCCTGTCTAAGTGCAACGTGTGATTAATAACCCTGCGAGGTTAAATGTTTGATTATATGGGAAGAAAAGAAAGTTGCTACTGTTGGTACAAATGGACTTGGTGTGTAACAGAAAGAACATTGGAAAAGAAGTAAAAACATACACAGTCCCTTTCTTGGCTCCGGTTGTTGAAAGTACACTCTACTTAAAAATCTTTTTTTGTTTGTTTAAGGAACAACTATTTCTGTTCTTCAAATAGTTGATGGTGAGCATCAATGTATTCCGGTTTTGGACACCTCAACTTTTTTGGATCTCTTAAAAAATAGAGTGAGGGAGGCAAGAGAAAGCGGGAAAGAGAGGAGGGAGTGATTGACACCTGGCATTAGCTATTTGAGAAAACTAATGCTGAAGATAACAGTTTTGCTGATAGAGCAATCTGGACTTTCATCTTTCAAAACTATAGCAGTAGCGTTTTAACTCTGGGATCCTACCCTGTGGATGTGCAGCCCATCAGACAAGGCATTAACTCTGTTAAAGTATCTCAGTTTTCATAGAATATTGAGAGTAACAGTAGAATTTTCATCACATTCCAGTTCTGCAAATACACCAGGTAACTAGATAATTGAATCTGGTTTCCGTCAATGTATCCCCTTTATGTCAGTGGATACTAGTTCAATGCTTCCTTTCTTCTCCAAATTTCATGTCATTTACAGAACGCAATGTTGTTCTATGATGATTAAAAACACTTATTAAGTTTATGCCAAGTAAATAAAATAATAATGGGACCGCCCAAGAAGATTAAATAGGGAATAAGGGATAAAAATCTTTGCCCCAAGCTATACATGGTTAATCGCATGCTAGTGATGTTTAAGACTCCATCCCATTCTCCAAAATCCTTATTACATTTACTTTATTAATTTCATAAAACTAAAGTCTAACAGACATTAAATTATATATAAAGGAAAAGGTCAAATATTTCTTATTTTATATCAAAGTAACTATTCCTCGCTCTTATTTCCATAAAAGTTTAATAATAATTTGCCTCCAATGTAAAGCATATGCTATGAAATGTTTTAGCTTGTTCATATTTTGTTCCAACAACAGCAATAATAACAAAAGAGATAATACTTTTACAGCCCTCATTACATACCAGACACTCTTCTTAAGCATTTTGCATGTAACAATGCCACAATCCTTACACGATCCAATGAAGTAGGTTCTAGTTTTATTCCCATTTAACATTTAAGGAAACTGAGCCACAAGCATTAGATAAATTGCCCACTAATGTAATCTATAATGAGACTGGAGGCTGTTAATAGGTCACCTAATAAGCCAATAAACCTTGTACAAGAGTTAGCCTGGAGTTGAATCCATTGTAGAACTCACTGTTGGGGTGCTCCAGTAAAAACAGTATAATGTACTATTTGAGAACGGCTCATAAAAATGAGCTCACCTCCTTACGTTGTTCGTTCATGTTCCCTCCTAATGTAAGCCTTTCCTAATGCCTTCTTTAAAACAACCACCACTTTCCCAGCGTGCCTCTTCTCTCTCTCTGATTTATTTCTGTCCATAGCCTTTACCATGTAGTTACTACATATGCTATTTATTTTGCTTTAAAATCCATGTCTCTTCCCTAGATTACAAACCTCATGAGGGCAATATGCCTTAGCTTAAACCTGTGCACGGTGCCTGGAACAAACTAGATGCTCCATAGATGTTAGTTAGTGGAATAAATGAATGCATGGGTATGCTGGCAATCTTGCCTAATCATATAAATAAAACAGAGACTACTGACATATTGTATTGTTTATTTACCTGCCTTGATCTAGTCTTATTTTCTTTATTTAATACTACAGGTCTTTTGTTTTGTTTTGTTTTTTTGCTCAGTGATTATTCTTTATACCTAAGTAGGGAGCCTGGAATGTAATTTAGTTTATCTCATTCACTGGAAGAGGATGGACTTTGTAAATGTTTTTCTTTGAACCTCTGAAGACCTTTTCTGTCAGTCCTTTGCCAGGATCACGCTCCCCTGGTCAACTTGAACATATCACCCCCGCTAATAACAAAGAAAAATAGTGAAAAAATAGACTTGATTTGTGCCTAAGAGCCCTTTGTCTTATATGTATGTGTGTATATATATATATATAAAAAGCTGGTTACATATCTTTATATCTACATCTATATTTTCATTTATATCCATAGCTCTCTTTTATCTAACCAGCTTTGTATAATCAAACCACAGCACAATAATGCTATTACAACATCGGAGGGTTTTGCGATGCAGGAAGACTGAAGATCCAATCAGAAAGTTCCTGCTGGCCACTTAAGCAAACTATGGACCATCACATGCCTGAAGAAACCCAGCTTAGACAAGTAAATGCATTATTTTGCTCAGGGCAAAGAGAGAAAAAGTGATAGTGAGCAGAAGTGAGAGCTAGAAAGAATGTCTTTTTAGATACATTCAATGAAAAGTAAATCTGACAGCTGTGTAGCTGATCAAAATGATGTAATAATTCAGGCACATATGCCCAATAAATATTTAACTTTTTTGTTCAAATATTTCTGAAAATACTACCTAAAATGTTACCTGTTCTATTCACCTCTTTATTAAATAATTTTTCCTTTTTTCCCCCCTATTTTTCTGCAATTGATCTTTATTTTGTCTACAGATCACACTGTGAGGTTGTGTTCATAGTCCAAAGAAAATTTTCCCTGGAGTATTCCTGCCTTTTATTGGACTTCAGGGAGCACCCCTGAGTAGGCTGGGGTTCAGGCATCAGAGACACACCACCACATTCCAGGGGATTCCTGGGCAAACAGAGCAAAAGTACTGCAGAGACAACTCAGGCCTCAAACAAAGATGATTTAAAAACGCAATTTGAGTTCTTGTAAAAGTCCATTTGCTAGTCTCTTATCACAGAACAGAAGAACTTAGAGAAAGAGAAAGAGGAGGGAGAGAGACAGATAAAGAGAGCAGGAGGTCATGCCTTGGTGAAAAGTACTCTGTGAATTTGTCACCTATCATTACAGCCAATCTTTTTTTTTTTTCTATTTTTTCTATTTTAGGGCCACACTTGCAGCATATGGAGGTTCCCAAGCTAGGGGTCGAATCAGAGCTACAGCTGCTGGCCTACACCACAACCACAGCAACATGGTATCTGAGCCACATCTGTGACCTACACCACAGCTCAGGGCAAGGCCGGATCCTTAACCCAATGTTCAAGGCCAGGGATCAAACCCACATCTTCATGGATCCTAGTCGGGTTTGTTAACTGCTGAGCCTCAGTGGGAACTCCCTTATTTTTTCTTTTCTTTTTTCCGTTTTTTTTTTTTTTTTTTAATTTTCAATTATTTCAGTGTGTCAGCCAGCATCCTAGGGATGAAAAACTTCAGTCATCTTCAACTTCTGTATTTCCATCCTTACAAATTCTCTGAGACTTAGGCTATGCTTTGCCTATGATACTGACCAGAATTTATGATCTCCTATTCTTTGTACCTGACAACATTCCCTTTATTCCAAAAAAGGTGAATAGCCTGCTAAACAGCTGTACAGTGTCTCCCTTTTACTTCCTCTTCTCTAACCCACATCTTAACATTCAGTGCCTCTCTCTTCTGATCCCTAGATTTAGCTTCCCCTTCTCTGCTGGCCCCAGTGAATCACTTTTGTCAACTGCTCTCAAGGTTTTTCATGTACGTAATTCCTCTTCTGAGAAGACTGAGCTTCCCAGGAGGCCAGGATGACCCATGTCCCTTATGTGTCCACAAATGGCTCATACGGCTTGGGGGCATGGGATGAGTTCTTCATAGTAGATGTTTTTTGAAGTGTCTCCACTATACATATATACATATATATATATGTATATAAATATATATATAAATATATATAGACAAGAGGTAATACACATACAATATATATACATATATATATATAACAAGAGGTATGTTATTTCAGACTTTATTTCTATGTTTTTATATTTAAAAACCATATTTTGCTAACTGAAATCCTTTGTACTATATCTACTCTATATCTAGTTCATGTTTCTTCATCTCTCAATTTTGGAAGACCCCTAGGAATTACTATTTTAACTCACACCAGATCAATTCTATATTACTGGAGGAAGCACCTCATTCTCTCTAAATGTGTTAATTTTCTGTTTCTAGTTCAGCTCAACGTAGTTTACTTTTTTTAAATAGTATAAATCTTCTCACTATTGTCTGATCTTCACTCCTTGATAATTTTTCTTAAATTTATATTTTGGTCATTTATCCTCCTCTTTGAACATGACTCCCTCTTCTTTCCTTCATCTTTATCCTCTTTTCCTTCTCTTTTTAATACTTATTAATTATTCAATTCAAGCATTTAGTTATATAGCTGAAACAGCTGTAAATGTTCAGTGGGATGGAACTCAAGTAAAAATATTTTTTTTAATATTAATTTTGAGACTGTTTTACTCGCAGGCTGTTTTCAATGATCAGTTGCCAAACTAAGACTTTTTCCCCCTATGTATTTCTTCAATATTTTATTCGTATATTTATATTAATACTTTATTATTTAATTTTTACTAGTTAATTTTTGTTACAAACAGATAGCCCCACAGTCCCATTTATTCATTTATTTAGGATCCTTAACCCACTGAGTATGGCCCAGACTGGAACCTGCATCTTCACGGACATTATGTCCGGTTCTTAACCTGCTGAGCCACAATGGAAACTCTAGATAGTCCCATTTAAATGCAAGAGGCTTATTTTCTCATTTAATCTTTGAAACAACCCTTAAAGGTAAGTGTTATTATCATCCCCATCTCAAAGAGGAGGAAATGGTGAAGCTCCAGGCATTCAATCCCCTGCCTGAGCTCACACAGATATTACAAATTAGTGCAGGGCTTGAACTCAGCCAGGTAGTCTCATGCTCCCAGTCTGTGTAACTACTAGGCTGCAGCGCTTCCCACTTCAAGTGTGTAACATAATATAGGGTTAATCTTTCTTCTCTCCTCCTCTTTCTCTTCTTTACCTTCCCTTCCCCTCCTCCTCCACCTTCTAGCTTTTCACGAGCCACAATGAAGGATTCCTATCACTGTGGCACTTCTGCTTTCTCTGTGAGCTGGGAAAATATTCCCTTCAAGAGAATAAATATTCATGACAATTAATTATTAAACTGAGTTGATTATACTTTCCATGTTTGTTCTATCTCTAGTATTTTAGATGCACTTTACGGTAATAATCTCAATTACACGTTCCTTGTGTCTGGAGCCTCATTCCATTCAAGTTCATGTTCAATTAGCATGTATTAAATGTTTCACAATCCAAGTCCTATATGAGGCAGTCCATAACCAAGGTTTTATTTAAATCTCACACCAATCCTGGAAGAACTAAAAGTCAAGGGCTCATTCTCATTGTCCACATTGGTCTCACTTTAAAACAGCCAAAATAAATGACAAGTCTTTTTAAAATGCCTGGCAGTGTTTTCTTCCTGTGTATTTGGAAGTTCTAAGACCCAATGTGATATCTCTTTAAGCGTTTGGTAGATACGTCCTCCACAGTTGAAGTTTACATGGCAAAATAAGAAAACAGTTTACATTACGTGAAAATGGTTTTAATATTTGCCTTTAAAAGGACCACACTGCAATCAATACTCATCGAATTTTAACTTCTCTTTTTAGCAACTTTTCTCGGCACAGACAACCCTGATTCTTGTCCCTCTCAAAGCAATTCCACCTAAAAGAAAAAATGGCGTTGGAAGGTGTAATCATTCTGGAATAGAGGCTAAATGTCCTCTGAGACAGAGATGGCTCCTCCAGAAAATACTGCCTCAACCGAGTCTCTACAAGGAAGGTATTACTTCTATGTGCTAAATGCAGGTGCACGTTTACAAAATGATTCATAAGTGCATCACCCACACTCACGTCAAAGCAAAGCGCTTCTGTGAATCCCTGGCAAAAATAAGGGTGTGGCTTTAGTATTATAAAATATCAGCGGTTGGGAAAAGGATTAGTGAAAAAGGGAAAGGCAGCCAGAACAAAAAGTATATGCAGGAGATCTTATCTTCACTGATGAAACTTTCCAGTCTTTGGGCATCCAGGAGATACAATGCAAAGGTTTACAGAGAAATCAAGGATGAGGCAAGGCAAAATAAAACAGGAGGCCACAAACAAGACGAATTCATCAAAAGACCAGACGCTGCAATGCTACAGTATGAGAAATAGCTCATGGTCTATAAAAATCCTGAAAGCGAAAGTGGTTCCCTTTTAAGTTCTGCAAACTCTGTGAGGTGATGACAGCTTCCTGCAGACTGGCCTTTAGCTGATCAGATTTCAGCAGCCCATTCAGCTCCAAGGCCACGATCTCATCCTGTGTAACTGTGGAGGGTTCACTTGGACAAGAGCTCATACAGCAGGTTTTACTGTACAAAACCTTCCCTCCCTCTCCCCTCCCCATTGACTCTTCAGGCAACCAGAGGCCAGCATCTTTAATGTGGGCCTAATTCCAAATTTATAAAGATTTTCTCAATTGTAAGCCAGTATTTCCGTTAATAATGCAATGATGCACCAAGACTCAATGTCCACAATGTTAAAGCTTAAAATCACCTGGAGTAGCAAGTAAATGATAACTTGCAATCCTGAGATACCACTGGCTTTGGGTTTTTTCCTGTTATAACTTAATTTATTCAGAGAAATAACAACCTTAAATGGCTAAAAAAAAAATCAACATTCCATAATATTTTTCTAGCATAGCGTATGATGTGTTACATGATATCTTATATGATAATTAAGGAAAACCTATTTGGGGAAGAAAATACTACAAGAGATTCAATTTTATTTCATGCAATCCATGATTTTTCCCTAAGGGGAATGAAAAAAAGTGTGTGTGTGACTGTGTGTGTGTGTGTGTGTGTGTGTGTGTGTGTGTGTGAAAGAGAGACAGAGAGACAGAGAGAGACAGAGAGAAATGCCTCAGAACACATTCTCTGCATGTCTGAGCTACATCTTTCAAGATTCCCAACGATGTTTCCCTGCCTCTAAAACTTTCCAGAGTTACTATCCAGTCAAGGCACTATTTAAATGCAGAAACCACCATCACCATCTCTGGATAAAAGACCTAAAGGGTCACAATCCTTCTTGGGAAACTGTCACTTCCAGACAGGAGCCTCAGCATCACAGAGCCAGTCGTCTGAGCTTCTCAGTCTCTCCTGCTGAAACTCCATCTTCCCCTGCAGCCTGGGGTCACTGCCAAACAGCAGGGCACCAGACAGGTTACCTCGTGAGGAGCCCTTCCTCAGTACGAGAGGATGGAATTTCAGGATCGGCTCAAAGCCTTTTTAACTTGGAGATTTTACAGTAAGTCAGGACCTTGCAGTAATATGATCATTTGTTGTTTTAGAACGTTAATCGCTCCATTGAGTTATCTAGTTATTTAAAAAACAAAATAGGAACCACATTAAGATAAAGTAACTCTTCTTTCCTATGCCATGTCAAGAGTTTAAAATGATTTAATTACCAACTACACTGCTAGTTCCCATCTGACAGTTCAGGATTTCATGTTCAGTTTTGAAGTCCAAAGGAACATTTTTCTGAATTTACTCTAATTCTGAGTTGGGATCCTAGCTCCTATTTGTGAACTTGTGCAAATAACTCAAAGCTGTCTGAGGTACCCGAGTCCCATCGTTATTGTTTTTACACATAGGGAGGAGGAGGCCTCCAGTGTTTTGAAATCCAAGTTCCAATGTCATCATTGCAGCCCGTGAGAATGGGGAAAGTTGGGCAGTTGTCCCTACTTGCTGATTTTATCCCACTGACTGGCCCTGCCTGTTCCTCTGGGCTAGTTTGACATGAAGAGCAAATAACAACAGTGCTAATCCCCAGGATTTGGAAAGGAGGTGAGATTTGGAGTTCTCTTTCTCTTCAGATCTTTGCAAAGAGAGTGGCTGAGACACTGTGGCAACAGGCAGCAGGACAGGCCATTCTCGGCGGTGAGGGTCGCCCTCGGAACACTGTGGGCTCTTTGTTCTGTTCTGTTCCTTCCAAAGTGAGAACTAGTCCCCTCTCTGTGGCCAATGTGAGCAGAAAGGGCTGAGAAAGGAACAGCAAACTGGTAAAAAGAAAGTCACTTATTATTAACCACTTAAGTTTCGCCTACATGCACCTTTATTTTCTCCTGTCACTAAAGAAAGAATCTTCACTCTACTTCTGGAGTGAAGTATGTGGATGAACTCTTCCTGATTGTGGCTGAGACTAAGTCTCCTCCTGGTTTAGGAAGAATGTGTGGTGACGATCGGGCTGTGCTAGTTATGGTGATCTTAAGTCAAAACATGAATTTTTATTCTGAAGAAATTAGAAATTTCTCCAATTGGAAATATTTTCATTAAGGGTCTCCTGAGTACAAACCTGGAAATTTTGAGTATTATAATACAATTGGGGGATGCACCCTTAACCACCAATAGTTCAACGGTTTTTAAAAAATCAGATTCACTTCATAAATCACATGACTAAGTGATTTTAGAAGTTCTTAAATACACTAGGGAATCAATTAGAGCATATACGTTAAATGTTGTTTTTAAAATATTTCCTTTAAACTAACAATACAGAATAGTTTTATCACATTTCAATTTTTTCCATGAAATCTAGAGCAATAAACTGTTCAAGAAGTGCCTGAGTCTATAAATTCATGCATTGGCCTTCAACGTTTTACAATGTCTCAAAACCTGTTCAACAATTGTGATAATTGCTTACTTTCTGATTTTTGTGTCACACCGGAAGCCATTTTCTGCTAGACAGCTGCCTATTAAAATATAGAAATTACTACTGCACTGATTAACTATCAATGCCACACACATCTGCCTCACTCTAAGTGCTTCAAGTAATGATGTTTGACATCTTGATGGTTACTAAGTTGGAAACCTCCAAAACTTTTGGTCTACCCGACTAGAAAGAAGCAATCATCCTTTGGAATTAGAAAGCCAGAGATGGTCCAAAAAAGCAACAGAACAATGTCATAAATCTCTTTTTAAATTTTTTCATTGCCCTTTTCATTCATATACTTTCAAATATTGAATTACGATTTCCTTCTTGAGAAATTAGCCAAATCCCAAGGGAGATTAAAAAGTACAATATCTTGATTTCATTTAGACTCATTAAAGAAATAGGGGCACAGTTTGGAAGATGATCAAGATTTCTGAAACTTATCAACATGTTCAAAGAAAACGAATTGAGGGCCCCCTGATTCCCTACTGAGGGTACCAAATTATTTCATCCTGTGCTTCCTTTGGTTGATCATTAATAACTTCAGGAGCCTTATAAATTCTGAGAGTTTGTAGCCAGATCACTACCTGTTTAAAGGAGATAGACCCTGTAATTTGATAATACTTTTCTTCATTGTTTGAATTTAAAATCTCTTTCATGATCTAAGAGAGAAACCAACTGGGAGACGTCAAATTCAAAATGCTGAAATTCAAAAATATTGAAAACAAATCATGCCAATACCATTTTATTTTTGAAAAAAAGTTAATATTAAAGTGAAAAGAAGTTTCTCTTTCTGTCTAAAAAACATTTAGTTCTTTTTAGAGCTTAGGAACTAGATGACATGCTTCCTACAACTGAATTCACCATCTTTTTAGGCAGTTTTTTTTTTCCTTGTCATGAATTTTCTAAGTTACAAAAATTAAATCATATTCTTGAGGTTAAACGTACTATAAAATGGTAAATTTCTGTAGTAAATATAAATTAAAATTTAAAATAAAATTTTCATCTTTTTAATCTAGAGAAAATAGAAAGCATATTATGTTTTCCTCCTAAAATAGCACTCTGTAAGTAGTCTCATCAACTAATTCATCTGAATGTATTCTTCCTCTTGCTTCCATAAATATGAAATCTTAAAACCTTGTCAAAACAGTCTTAAAACACAGAGCTTTTAAATCTGCTTTGAAATTAGTTAGATTTCAGAAGTAAAGCATATTAGGCAGACACGTATACACCCATTCAGACTAGGAAGTGATAAGTTCAGCCCATGTTTGGTGCTAAAATGCATCAACCCAACTCCCTGTATCCTTAGTAGCATACCAATTACACGTAGTCATCCTCCTAACTAGCTACTTTCCAGTTTTCAGTTGAATTCATTGTTCCTCAGAGTGAGATCAGAACCACCTGGAATTTCATTCTCTGGTAACTCCTAGGTCCCATCAAACCTATAGATCAGTATTTTGGGGATGGGTCCAGAAGACTGGAATTACTGGTCTAATTCTTTTCAGTCCATTTCTATCAGTTGGTTAATATAATACTAGAGTAACTTATTATGGCTGCTGAAACTAGTATTTATTTCATCAATTGGTGTCAAATCCCATTTTTCTTAACCTTTCTCTGCTCTATTCTGACAGCACCTCCTTGTCTTTCCCTTAAGCTTGACTTTTCTCAAATGCTTCATGACACTTCAAAACCTCTACAATATTTTACTTTTTCCTGTTTTACTCAACTTCTTATGTTTGGTATGATCTTCTGATCAAATGAAGCTCTTTGATGGGAGGGATTTATCAGTCTTGTCCATTTTCATATCCACTGTGTCTAGAAAAGGACCTAGCACACATTAGCTGTTCCATAAGAGTTTGTGAATGAAAGGATGTACTAAGGAGAAATCTTTCTCTTTGTTGTTCTATAAATATAACACATCTCCTCATTAGAAATACAACACCAAAGTATACCAGATCCTTCTTCTAATTTAGCTGAGACTTTTTTTTTTTTCTAGGCACCATGGATCTAAAGATGAATAGGGCAAAACCCCTGTGCTTGAGAGGTTCAGAATCAAAAGTGGAGAGCTCA
This sequence comes from Catagonus wagneri, assembly GCA_004024745.2. Classification (NCBI taxonomy): domain Eukaryota; kingdom Metazoa; phylum Chordata; class Mammalia; order Artiodactyla; family Tayassuidae; genus Catagonus; species Catagonus wagneri. The sequence goes on from PVHT021183707.1 coordinate 5,512,893, forward strand.
TTACCCCTGTCAGCTTCCTCTCATCTTAATTCAGCACTTGACTCATATTTTGCTATTTTCTCCTTGAGCAGTATCCATGATGACTTTTCTCAAAGCCTGAGTTAGTCCTTCTACCCAGGGATATTCTTCTGTCTTTTGGCACTAGTTGCCCATAACAAAATACAGCTCATACAATTCAATCACATATGTAACTGCCTCACAAAATTTCAAAACAGGGCACTCCCCCTCTCCAGACATGATTTATTAATTCAACTGATTTTAACAAATATGTGTTTGTTATATATATAATATATAACAAATGTGTATTTGTTTCATATAAAGCAAATATTTATTAAGCATAGACAATATTTTAATATTTAATATTATTACTTTTAAATTAGTATTTTAATATTCTGCTGGAAGACAGAATAATGAGACAGAGAGAGAACATGTATAACAAAGTCCAGAAAGACCTTAGAGCTTCTTGTGGAAAAGAAGCATAAAGATAGGAGTATAACCCTGGTGAGTGTCTCACAGTGAGTAAATAATGAATATCTGCATGGAAAAGAAGCTGGACCATGTTTTTAAAAGACATGTGAAATTATCACTGAGGAATCCCTGAAAATCTCTCAGGACCTCTTCAAGGGTTTAGCTCTTTATCTTTCTGAGATGAGAATTTTAGTTCTTTTAAAGCAATATCACATTCAAATATATATATTATATCCCAATCTACAAGTCCAATTTAAATCCTTTCTCTCTCTCTTAGTGTCTTTCTCTTGGAGCTTTATTGTGTTTTTCATTTTACAGTTAGAAGCTTCTTATGAAGAGTTGGTCAACTCAAGTATCTCAAAATCATCAAAGGAGGGATGATGGAACTCATCCCTTCTTCTTCTTTTTTTTTTAAACCACTGGTTACATAGTTGTGTGTCAAATCAAACATGACTACCATAAACCACATTCTGGAGTAGCTTCATATTTTATTTTACATGTTTGCAACAATGACAGCATAGACCTCTTGACTCTTCAGCATGCTTTCCCCCATTGCAAACTGAAGGGCTGTGGATAATCTCTGAGTCACTAAAGACATCTTGGATGTGTGGGTGGCTTCTTTTCTTTCCTCCCCCCCTTTTTATTTTCCCAGAGACTGGTAAAATCGCAGTGGCTCCAGAGTTTCACCCTCATGCCCTAGCAACATAGGTCATCAGTAGCATGGAGTCAGTTTGGGATATCTCCCAATCAGAAACAAATAATAGTGACTCCTTTGGGAATCCATTGAGACCATTACAGACCTTCCAACGAACAGTTAAGCTTTGTAGTGTGCCTCCTTGAGAAACAGCTGTTTGTCTAACCTTTGAACCGACCGATACATTAATCTGAAGCATAATTTAGTTCTGTCTGAGCTTCTGGATATGGCTTAAATAGCTGGCTTGCTTACATTCTACCAGTCTCCAAAATAATACTTTTTGTGCTTGTTTAAAAAAAAAATAGTCATTTTCTCCTTCCCAATTTAATTATGTAAGATCCTTCGATAAGGGAATGCCAGAGCTGGTGTTTGGTTCCTACACTCCTAAGCTGTTCATTCTACCTCTATTTACCCTGATCCTGCTGTTAGTGACTGATATTCATCAGAACCCGTAAAACAGCTACTGCTGTTTCCGGAGCCTCTTTTCACACCAAAGAGGAGTGGCACATATGCACAAGCCCCTGAGTTATGAAGCAGCCTGTTTGTCAAATCACATTGTCGCATTTTACAGAAAACCCCTGGTTTGAGGCAGCCTCCTGAGGAGTCTCCTTTTGCAAAGCTGGAGATGGTCTGCAGCACACAAAACCATCCAATTTTGTATTCCCTTTATTTATTAGGACTAGATCCCTATCAATGCAATAGAAAGAATGAGAGAGAAATCTAGCGACTGGGAAGATGCTTGGACACCCCAGTCCCATTCTTCTATGATGTGTGGCAAAAGAAATTATAAAAAGCAGTGGAAAAAAAGAGCTTGTTACCTGAAATAGTGAAAGGTGAAGAGAAAACAGTAAAAGTACATTGTAAGGTCCTCAGAAATCTCACAGATGTAATGGTCACAAAGACTCATGAGTTTGCTTTTAAAGGAAACAAGAAAACACCAGTCTGTACAACTGAGAAGCAACCATTAGCTGACCATGAGGTACCAAAGGGTCCACAGGCCTTGCGCATCATGCAGCCAGCCAGGTCTGAATCTCAGCTCCTCCACTTACTAACTGTGGAGCCATGAGAACTTTCCTCAACCTCTCCATGCCTGAGCTATGCTGCCAGTGAAATGAGAGCAATCCTGATTCACTTATCTTATAGTACTGCAGTGGATACAGAAGAGTAACATAAGTAAAGAAAGAGACTGGTACAGAATCAATCACGACAAATTACTAGCTGATTACTGACCTTTTTTGTTCACTAGCCAACCATGTGGCTATAGGCAAGACATAGCATATTTCTGGAACTCAATTGCTTCATGCATAACATTATATAGTATTTAAAATAACTTAAATTACTTAACTTTAATAAAACGTCATGATTCTCATGAATTTTTTAAGTGTTCACAGACCTGTTGGTGATAATAGTAACTGCACACATTTGTATTGCATTTATTGGTTTACAGTAATTTTCTCATTCTTCCTTTTGATTCTTACAATAGTCCTTTGAAATGGACATTATTATATTCTCATTTTGCAAATAAGGAAGTTAAGGTTCAGAAAGTGTAAATGAGTCACTCAAGTTTAACAAACTATTGCCAGCATGGTTGTGTCCCTATTTTTTTTTTTTTTTTTTACTATAAACTCAACAACTTTGGTATACATATGGGTGACTACATTACTACAACGTGGAAAATAGATAATCACCAAAGCTCTATGCAAGGGAAATTTAATGTCTATGCTTGTGTGGAATATCGAAATAATAGATAAAAATCTTGGACCTTGATTTCACCTGGCAGATAGTTTCTGGGCCTCAGTATTCTCATCTTTGGAAAAAAGGAAGTGGTTCTAGATATTTCCAAGATCCTTTCTGGCTTCAGTAGTCTGAGTTTTTCTTCCCTCTCAGAGCACATATCCTTCCTACCTTTGCAATTTATCCTTGTGCTTTCTCCTCTAAGGTGGTAAGTCCATTCCAGCAGACTCTGTGCATTAGCAAACCATATCGCTTGCTTCTGAGGATCTGGATGAAAGACTATGGGATCCCTGAAGAATCAGTAGGGACTTCCTAGAGAAGGTTCACTCACTATTTAGTCAAATAGCCTCCCATATCCTAGAACCCCCATTTGTTTCATCTCCATTCTTTCTGGTGTACAATCTTCCTGGTGCTTTTTAAATTTCCTACAAGAAAGGGGAGTTTAATTGCTGAGGCGTTATTAACTGTCTTCTCCTAGAATATCAAGCTGTAATTGCTTTTGACAGGAAGCTTAGAGAAGGATCTCCTTGCATGAACTAATTATGAAGCACACTGGAAGTAATGGAACTTTATCTTTGCAAATAAAAGAGGGGGTGATCCTCCATGTTTTCACTGTCTAATCAGAGAGCTAATGGTTCCTATGAGATAACCACTTTCAAGCTATATAAACCCAAGTTATCAGCAACAAGTGAAGTCTTGAAATCAGTGACTTCCAGTTTTTGAAAATCCTAACGACAGCACTATTTACTTCTTGACTTTTTTTTGGGGGGGGGGACAAAACAGCAACAACCAAAAAACTAGCGAAGGACAGTTTTTAAAGTCAAATACTCAACTTCATACATCAGTAGGACATATTTACAGATTCTTTGGATCCTTCTTTAAACTCTTCTTTAAGAGTTGACATATTTACAGATTCTTTGGATCCTTCTTTAAATTCTAAACCCATTGCCTACACCATAGTTGTTTCATTTCTCTTTAATGCTCCCTATAAAATGCAACACATCAACAACAGCCTCATAGCCATCAGTTCCTTTGGGGACTGATGTCAGAAAGATGACAGGGTAGGAAATGCCAGACCTTGCTTCCTCCCATGGAGAATGCAATTTTAACGACACATGGACCTTTTCTTTTCATGAGAAATCTAGAAACCAGTTAAAAGGCTTTTGCATCCCAGCTGAGTTCAAAACCAGCGGCATCGAGGCAGTAGGAAAATCCATGGTACTGTCGCTCCATATTCCCAGCCCAGGAATCAGTGCTATGCCATTGGAAAAAACCTCCCAGTGCTTTGCTTCTCCCTGAAGGGTCAAAGAGCAGACTGGGCTGTACATTCAATGTTCTGATTTTCTGGAGTCTGCCTGAGGGACTGGCTTCTGTCTTCACAGTCTCAGAGCACCACTGTAGGTGCCTTGGGGAACAGTAGTGCATAAAAATTTATAAGTTTAACTATAATATATTTTTAATTCTGGTATAGAAGTTAAAAAACAAAAGTATGACAAAAACCCATAACTATAAAACTATTGATAATAGGTACATATTACCCATAGATACATATAAAATGATGTAAGTTGCAACATCAATAACATAAATGGTAGGAAGGGGGAGAGAAGCGAAAGCATAGGCTTTTTTGTGTATGATTGAACTTTCCTTGTTATCAGCTAAGAAAACATTATTATAACTATCAGATGTTATATGTAAGCCCCATGGTAACCACAAATAACTATAGAACATACACAAAAGAAAATGAGAAAGAAATCAAAGTTGTCACTATAAAAAAAATCAGTGAAATGTAAACACACTAAAAGAGGAAAAGAGGGACCAAGGGCTGCAAGACTGAGAGAAAATTAACAGAATGATAACAGTAAGTCCTTCCCTATCAACTTACTTTAAATATATCTGCATTAAAATCCCATCAAGAGACACAGAGGGACTGAAAGGATTAAAACAACATTAACAAAATAAAAGCCGGAGTGGGGGGGGTGTGCACACACCAAAGGCTGTCCACAAGAAATTCACCTTAGAATTAAGGATACACATAGGCTGAAAATGAAAGCAAGGAAAATGATATTCCATGCAACTGATAACCAAAAGAGACCAGAAACAGCGATGCTTATATCAGATAGTACAGCTTGAGTCAAAAACTGCCACAAGAGTCAAAGGAGGAAATTATAAAGCGAAAAGCATCAGTTTACCAGGAAGATGTAAAATTATATATGCACCCAACATTGGCACCTAAATATACGAAGCAAACTATTTGAAAAAACTGAAGAGAGAAATATATAGACAGTAACACAATGATAGCAGAGGATCTCTACTTCCCACTGTTTAGAATGTTAGAACATCCAGGCAGGGGTTCCTTAAGGACACAGAGGACCTCAAATGGACCTCACAGAACATTCCATCCAACAGCATACACATTTTTCATGCGTTCACATGAAACATTTTCCAAGATACATCACATGTTAGGTCACAACATAAGCCCAAAAAATTTGAGAAGATTGAAATCAAACCAAATACATTACCAACAAAAATGAAATGAAACTAGAAATCAATAGCTGAAGGAAAACTAGAAAATTCACAAATTTGTGGAAATTAAACAACCCGGTCTTGAACAATCAAAATCGAAGAAATTAAAAAATAAAACAGGAAATACTTTGAGACAAAAATGAAAACAGCATATCAAAACTTACAGGATGCAGCAAAAGCAGTTTTAGCAATAAACACATGTTGAAAAAGAATAATTTCAAATAAACATTGTAACTGTACACAAGGAACTAGAAAAAAAGGAAAAATTTAAACTCAAAGTTAGTAGAATAAAGGCAATCCTAAAGATCAGAGAATAAATAAACATAATAGAGAATAGAAAAACAGTAGGAAAAAAAATCAATGAAACTAGGATTTGGTTTTTTGAAGATTAACGAAATTGACAACCTTTAGCTAAGAAAAAAGAGAGAAGACTCAAAAATAAGTAACAAATAAAAAGGAGATATTAAAACTGACACATATTATTAAAATACGTACTTAAGAGAGTCTTTTCTGGTGGCAAAGGTGGGGGGGGGGATAATTTGGAGGTCAACTGCCAGGAAAGGCAGATCTATTAAGAAGCTATTGCAATGTCCCGGCAAAAAAATAACAAAGTCTGCAAGGAGGCTGGCTGTGGAGCCAGAAACAAAGGGATAGACTTCAGTGTCACCAGTGAGGTAAGAGAGCAGAATGTGATGCTTTTTTTAAGTGTGCCTCACACAGGGTAGACACTGAGGATAGAATACGAATATGATCAGAAAAGCCCAGGTCTGTACTTTCCGGCATAGTAGAGAAATAATAAACATGTAAATAAATAAATTAACAAGAAATTCATATATATTGAAAGTTCAACAAAGGAAATAAGAGTAGTACCATGAATAAATACACATGAAAATATGAAAGGTGGATTGTGTCAAAGAAAAAACAGAGCTGCGCAGTAGTTAAAGGGATGAAAACAGATTTCATTCAGGACTACTGCAACACAGGAAAAGAGACCTCACTACAGAACTGGAAATAAAGTTATCAGAGAAATTTAGTTCCAAGAGGACAATGATGGAGTCTCGCTTATTCCTTTACTCCAGCGCCTAGAACAATTCCTGCAACATAATAGCTTTAAAAAAGAGCTGGATGATTTGGATTGAAATTTTCCCTAGTTTCCAGCACCCAAACTGACTCTTGTACTAAACTTACATCAAGATAGACTTTCCCTTATTTTTTCCATTAGCCTGAAGTTGCATAGATTCACAAAGGAAAACAAAATCTACCAAAGTTGACAGAATATGTGAACAAACTATAAACATAGCAACAAATGTAAATATTGAGATGAAAAATGTCCAGCAACCAAATATATGCAAATAAATATTAATATTTAATTTAAATTTATTAAATATGAATTTAGAACGTAATATTTACTGTCCTGTGTTATGGACCTAGTGGTAAAAATTGAGTTCCAATTCCTTCTGCTAGCACTGGAAGCTAATCAAATGTTTTGGGAGAGCAAAACAGATTGAGAGATCAAGAGATATAAAAATGATCATATCCCTTGACCTAGAAATTTTTTCTATGAAATATATACATATGTATATTTAATCATAGAAATAAATATTTCAAGTGGATAGAAGTCCTATATAACTTATAATATTCACTGAATATTTTGAGCAGTTTAAGATAAGAAAACAACCTAATATTTTATCAAAGAAAAGATCTGGTTAAATAATGTGACTCTATGCTGACAGACAAGTAATGGATATTGAAAAAGAGTTTAGACCATAGAAACCTGGAAGTATTTTTGAAATATTAAGAAAATTATAATGCAAAATTCTGAATACATTATATTATAAATCTAAAGCAGGAGTTGGCAAACTTTTTCATATTAAAAGACCAGGTAGTTAGGAGTTCCCATGGTGGCGCAGTGGAAACGAATCTGACTAGGAGCCATGAGGTTGTGGGTTTGATCCCTGGCCTTGCTCAGTGGGTTAAGGATCTGGCGTTGCTGTGAGCTGTGGTTTAGGCAACACCACAGATCTGAGCTGTGGTTCAGATCTGGTGTTGCTGTGGCTGTGGCATAGGCCGGTGGCTACAGCTCCAATTAGACCCCTAACCTGGGAACCTCCATATGCCGTGGGTACAGCCACAAAATGACAAAACAAAAACAAAAACAGGTAGTAAATATGCTGGTCTTGTACAAAATACATTCCAGTCTGTGTTGCAACTACTCAACTATGTTGACATAATGTGAAAGCACCCTTCGACAACATGTAAACCAACAAACATCACTGTGTTTCAACTAAACTTTATTTATAAAAAGAGGTGACAACCAGATTTGGCCCAAGAAATATGACTGTTATGAACTAGAAGGGTCTATGTAAAATTGGAAGCCATATTTTTTTTGAAGTGGGTAGAGTTATATTATTCATTTATCTATATTTCTTAAACACTTGCTTATTATTTTTGCTATATATCGAAATGATTATTCAACACCCTCAAAACTAAGTATGTCTATATAAAAACACCTGCCACATCATAAAGCTGTAATTATCATGTTTTAACACAGTAACATGTCTCACTGGGAGTATAATTTTACATGAGAGAGAAATCCATATAGGTAAATTTATTACTGTAGAGATCAATTTAACAACATTCTTTGAGGATTTCTCCAAATAGCGGTGTAAACACCTCAGGTCAAAGTCATCCTCATAAAACAAATAATAATTATTCATCATCATAGTAATTTATAAGCATCTACTAAGTAAGTGACATTGTGTCAGGAAGTTCACGTTGATGTGCATTATTTCCTTTAATCTTCACGATCGTCTTGGGGAAGCAAGGCAGATTGGGTTAATTATGTCTATTTACAAAAACTTAATTTTTCACTTTATAAAGGCACACTGGAGGCATAATGGTCTCCCCTTCCCAAGAATTTACTTCTCTTCTCCAATTATGAGCTTGACATAAGGTCTCCTGTGTTGTTAGGAACACCGTCTCCCTGCCCACACTCTGCTGACTGGAGCGGAGGAACCTACATTGCTATTCCCCTGGGTTTCTTTAGAATTGCTAGTTTAGTTTGAAGCGATTCAAACTCTTCCTGGAGATGAGGCCCTTTGGTGAGGATTAGAGAATGAGAAAGGTTTCACTCTGAGCTATATTCACTCATTTGTGATGTGAAGGAGGAACGCTGGCCAAAAAGCATGGAGTCCCATGTGAAAAAAGACACTGGCTTCAAAATGCACCCCCCAGCCCTGCAAGCCCCAGCTCACGCCACATGGACTGGTGGTGAACACACACAGCCGAGTTCTTTCTAAATTCCAGACCCACAAATTATGGTCAAAATGACTGTCTTAAGGCACTAGGACTTGGGGTTGTTTGTTACAGGACAACAGATAACAGGACAACCTAACAGAAAAAAAAGAAGAAATTTTATGAAAGAAATATTTAAGACAGAGATATTTTGAGCTCACTGATATCTACTATTTGACTCAAAATGACGTTGAGAACAAAGGTAGCAGCACTTACACATCCTGTAGTCTAGTGATATTTATTCAAAGCCTTTCTATTACAAGACATGAAGACATGTATCATCTCATTAAAGGCTGACAAGGTAATTCTGTGAATATCACACCTGGTTACTGAATTCAGGTTGAAGCCCCTGAGCCCCAGACAATTTGGAAGAAGTACAGAGAAGAGGAATCCCAACTCTGACCCACAGCTCCCTCAATTAAGACACAGAAATTTAAAAAATAGAAAAGCAGAACACCAGCAAGAGTCTACCCCACACATAAAACCACAGTGATTAAAGGAGGAAGGTCTGGCCAGAGATAAAAGACAAAGCATGTAACTCACTACAAGAAAACATACCTCAGGGGCTAGCAACTGGTAACTACAGGAAAAGTATGATCTGAGGCTAGAACTATTTGAGAGTCATTTTGCACCAGCAATAGAACAACTTTTTATGAGGTGTTACTAATAAGGTTAAAAAACATTTTTTTTCAAATGTATTCTTTTTTTCTGCAAGCCTACATTAACAAACTTGGAGCAAAACTATGGACTTGTGGGAGAAGGAGACTTTACTGAAGGTTGGAGGAGGGGAAGACATTTATGTCATGAAGACATCCATAAACTCATCAACTTTCCCCCGTGATTCTTACTTAGGCAAAATTTCCAAGAGCCCCAGCCTCTCCCAGTCTTGCCCAACTCGCTGTGTCTCCGTCCTAGACTACCACCCCCACATAAACTAAAATTAATCATCAAAATCCCTCCTCTGAAACTGTGCAAAGCACTTCAGTCTATCCTCTCAAATTTCCCTCCACTTGCATCTTTACACATCCAGAGAGCCCTAACGTAGTTGGCTACCTTAAAGCCTGATCCGCTAACTTCGGGTTAATCTCTGCCTCTTTCAACAGCCTCTGCAAGGAGTTGAAGATAGATTTGCTGAATTATGGCAAATTCCTAAAAACTTTGTGACCCCAGTCAACTTTGTTTTTAAATGGAATTTCTTTTTTCTTTTTTCCCATGAATCTGTGACAGGGTTTTGTGTTGGAGATGTTTATTGCTGAGGTTCACAGAAATCAACACCTGGAGGCACGTGGAAGGATGGACTGATAATCAAAAAAAGGTGTGGACATGACAATTTTAGCCCAGTGCTTTTCAACTTGGGGCAATTTTCCCCTCTCCCCCAGAATATTGGATAACATGGGAGAGATTTATTTTCATGATGGGATAAGGGTGAGTGGTTGCTGCTGGTACCAAGTAGGAAAAGGACAAGAATGATGCTAAGCATCCTATAATGCACATGAAGACGCCTTTAAAAGAATTATCCAGGCCAAAAATCAGTAGTGCCAGACTAGAGACCCCCTGATTTTAGCCAAGAGGTACCATGGAACTAAAATGGCTCATCGGAATTGTGCTGAGTTGGGCCAAAATAATTGGGTCTTGATGACCCCAGCTCCATCAGTAGGTGAATATAGGCAGACAGTAAGGGAAGAGGCTGACACCTGAGGGCCGTCCAGTGATTGCACTCCCAGAAACTGGCAATTGCTCCTTCATAGGAGAGGGACATCTCCATTGCTAAGGTTCTCTGCTCTCACTCTGTGCGAGAGTACAGAGAACAAATCTCTCATGGTACTTCCCAGGAAAATCCACGCATATGCGGATGGTCAGTTCCTACTGAGGCATAACTATACGATCTACTGTTTACTGGTTCTCCCTGGCATGTAAGATGCTCTTTCTGCTCCCTCATGTCTCACATATCCCTACGTCAACCCCTGTCACTTCTGGCAACAACAAATCTATATGTATTTAATAGGATTTCCCACTCTGGACAATTCAGTGCTACATCAGATGGAAACATGTAATAACCCTTGTATGTAATGGGAAGCAAAACACAGATTTCTCAAAGTCATAGAACTTAGGAAGTAGAGGGGCCCTAGTGATCATCTAGTCCAATTTCACATGCAACCTGCACACATATCCATGGATGCTCAATGCCTTCAGCAAATTATGGTCTAATTATCTGCAATGAGATGCAACCGGCTATCCTGAATGGTAACTCATCCCAATTTAAGACGTATTTCATTGTTTCTTCCCTTTGTTAAAAGCTTAAAAGTTCTGTCTATAGTTTCTTTCATAATTATATCTATGGATGCTGGTTTTCTATATGAATAAGTTGAGAGGGATTTTATTTCCAAATAGACTGTTGCCACATATTTTCCAAATTAAAATCTTTTTTAAACTAAACATATATTTCTTTCCTTCAACCTGTGTGATTCATAAGATGTGGGCTTGACTCTGCTCATATATCTAAGATGATAAATCTGCCTTCTCCAGTATTCCTTGGTCTTTCTCTTCACTCCAACAATTTTGCCTCATTGGAAAAGAAAAAAATTGAGAGTAATATTTTTCCTTGATGGAACTAATCATAGATTGACAACACAACCAAACTTACTTGTTACATAATATTATCATTAGTTACTGTTCAACATCATTTAAAAAATAGTTACTGTGTTTATTTTTGTAAAGGTCTATAACGAGAAGGTAATATCTGAAAAATAACAGAGTTAGGAAAAGTAATGAGAATTTTCCTTTTCTCATTATTTTCATTAGGGCAGTTTTAAAATTGCCCTTGAGTATGTTTAGTTATTTCTCTGATATTTTAAGTGGTTGAAGCCCCAAATGTACAAGCAATATTTGAACATAATGAGGTTTTTCTTTCTGGAACGTAGTCCCTGTTATAAAAATATAAGTGATAATAGCAATGAATGGAATATGTTAATAATTACTCATAAGTGTTAATTCTAAGTTTAATAATTAATGTAAAATTGCAAAAAGAACACTTGGTCATATATAATATGCATATTGTAAAATGGCATGGCATAACCAGTCCAGAGGAAGTTAATGAGTGCCCATTTGCAATCCCTACTCATTTATGTTTATGCTTATTAGTATACAACAATTAATAAAATAATTGGTGATAAGAAAATGGATTATGTAAACAGTTCTCCATACATAAGCTCCTGATGATGACATTTTCTTAAGGAAAATGATTATTCTATGTCACATTTTAAGAAACCGGGTTTAGAACATCCATTTCAGTCGCCGGAAGCCACTTGTATGGAGCAGATTCAATACTCTCTCCCATTCTATTAACAGATGTGCACATGTTTCTCCCCTCCTCTCAGTACTAACAACAGTGCATCATCGGCATAAAGAGGGGATCTTTCCCTCTGCATTCTCCAGATTTTATGAACTCATCCTCTCTTCTGCCCTCATTCCCACAGGCAGGGGATAAAACCAATGGTCATTTTCAATGCAGATGTTTAGGACAAGAACTAAGGGTTTGTATGACACAGGACAGGCCAACTGCTACAATCAACAACCCCAGAGCTTAGCGGAGTCATCTAACACAGGTGTATTTCTGGGTCCTGAGACTCTAATGCAGGCTTATTGGGAAGAGGGCGGCCATCTCCAGGTGCTTCAAGGTCTATTTCATGTAGTGTGCAAAGGCGTACAGTAGATTTTCAGGATACAGCCTGGAAGTAGCATGTATCGCTTTCTCCCACAGGAACAGAACTCAGTCACCTAACCCCAGGAAAGCACTGGGATGTCTAGCTGTGCTCCCAAGAAGAAAAGAAAATAAGATGTGACAGACAGCATGGTTTCTGACACAGTAATGTGGGAGCGATTACTTCCCTCACTTATTTTTTTGCTATACTTCCCTGACCTACCTCTTTCCCACACTATACCCCTGGCCCTGAACTGTGTTACAACCTCGGGTTATGCTAGCCTCTTGACCCCCAGGCAGTTTGCAAGGAGAATTAAGAACAAAGAGGACCATTCAGAATGATGGAGGGCTACCTTGAAGCAGCGGATTGCTCTGACGGTCTCCAGAAAAGTGCCCTCCTCCCTCACCAGGCAGCCGCCACCAACAGGCAGCCCACACCCTGGTGCCTCCGTCAGCTCACCAGCCCTTTTCAGACAAAGCACACACATCATTCTGTGTATGAAGTATGAGGGAGCTGAATTTTTTATTATCTTAGGTTACCTGATAACGCCAATAGTAACTGAGACAGGAGAGGAAATGCTTTGCTGGAAGAGGAAGAAATTGATACAATGCTTAGTCAGAGCTGACTGAGATGCAAAAGAGAAAATGACAGAGTAAGTATTGCTAAGAGAAGGTAAGTGCATAAATTCTCATTAGACTTAATCAAATAATAGCAACAAAAACTTCAAAAGAAGTGAATGACAAGACCAAATGATGGCATTTTAACATGGATGCTGAAGATCTTTTGCCTACATTAATTCTACCATAATCTGTGTCAAATTGGAAAAAAAATGCTGACTCTGTGTTTGCCACGCTCAATAACTTTAACCCAATAGGACATGGGAAATAGCCTTCCCCCAAAAAAAGCCTACCTAGTTGGCTGAAAGTGGCTAATGGTTCTCTAAATGCTCACAATATAATTAATATTGCCTCTGCACTGGAACCTAAGGTATAGGTTGATGTGTTTTGTTTTGTTTTGTTTTTGCTTTTTAGGGCCTTAACTGCAGAATATGTAAGTTCCCAAGCTAGGGGTCGAATCAGAGCTACATCTGCCGGCCTTCACCACAGCCACAGCAACGCCAGATCCAAGCCGAGTTGGAACTTACACCACAGCTCACGGCAACGCCAGATCCTTAACCCAGGGATCGAACCCACAACCTCATGGATGCTAGTTGGGTTCGTGACCTACTGAGCCACAAGAACCCCCTAAGTTTAAGCGTTAACGCTACCTGTAAAGTCCAAGCCCAAGCTGGTGAGGCTGAGGAGAAAGGCTGGCGTGAGGTAAGGTAAAGGTTTGTAGGGCTGCTCACTGCTCTGATAGTGACTCCTGAGCACACACCCTGGATGACAGAGGACAACTGGGTGTTTGCTATGTTTGCTTGGCAAGCAGAACTTATTTGAAACGTTCACGCTGAGAAATCACACCAAAGAGCAGCCTATGAGGAGGGAAAGGAAGCGAAATTTATCTAAATGATTTCTTCTAGTCTTCCATTCCCCAATGTCAGATTTCACTCTGTGGAGCACTAACTCGCTCATTCTTTCAAACTGGGTCATTCAGGCCCTTGTCAGCTTCCCAGGCAAATAAATACCATGTTGTCCGTTGGGACATTTCATATGAGCATAGGAATGGAAGGAAAAGCAGCATGGACAAGTTGTTGACCACGAGAGTGAAAAGAAGCAGTTAAGGAAAAATGAGGTTTTATGAGGAGGATATGCTTATCTCCCACACGATACACATTTCTACTGCATGTGACCTTCTATGTCCCTCGAACGTGATGTGTCAGCTCACTGGAGAAATGACCATAACGTGATCTTTAAAATAACCTCAAGCCAGAATTGTATTTTTTCATTTCACATTTGCCTCATTCTACCTAGCGAACCATGGAGGCATTTCAAATCCTCAGATATTAATGTCATCTAAAACTCCACGTTTAACATTATTTTTAAAATCTGCATATTTCCCACCCACCAGTACACAGTTATCTTGGCAAATACCTATAAAATTATTCAGAGGAGCAATGAGACGGATGTTTACTGCGTATACTCACTGTGGAGCTGCAGGACCCCTGATCAAGGCAGCCCAGCTCCCCCTGCATCGATGCGTCGTAGGGATCTGGGACAACTTACATTTGGAAACTGGGTAAGTCATGACGAGTTTCCATCGCAAGAGCTATCGTTAGCCTTCTGCTAACCTACTCTTGACCTCTTTTCCCAATTACATAAAAGATATAGCATGCTATTCAGCTGTCCATCTGTCTCATTTCCATGGGAATGCCTTGACCTGCTAGCTGTCAGCACAGAACTTTGTGGGTCAGGTTCCATTTGCTACGCTGGCTCTACTTCCCCTTGTGATGATTATATCCGTGTTGGTGCTAATGAGTAACTGTCACTGCTGACACTCTGCCTTCCCAGAATCTCACCATTCCCAGAAAGAAGATAGAGGCCAGGTCAATAGTTGCATTTTCTACAAAATCCCTAACCCTACAGAGAACAGTTACTATCAAACTATCAAAGACTCCCGTGTCCATACCTCGCTCTGATAGTTTTTCACTCCCCAGTAAATGGAGGTTCTCATACACTAGAGCGTTCTGATTTCTTCTTGAATATATTGCTAAGGAAGTTCTTACACTCCTACTTTGTTTATTCCTGGCCAAGAGTGAGAGTCCAGACTTCTAGCAGCAAATACAGAAAATTATTAGAACCAAGTGCTGTAGTCCTTTCTAAACCTTAGGTCCTGATTCATGAGGTCCTGAACCTCTCTGGTTTTACGTTCCTTCTCCTTTACCAGAGTCACCGTCTCAAGACCCAGACCCACACATACTTTCTGGGTTATCTCCACTGCATGACCCAGGTCCTGCTATTACTTTTCTAGCATAGTTATTTATTCCTGGAATATGGCTTTAATTTCCCCTTTTGAGAGTGTGCCAAGACCTGACTGTCTATCTAGGTGATAGAGGTGATAGAGGGTGATGGGAGCCGTCTTGAGGGAAATGTGTCTTATCACAAGATGCTGGCCTGCTGTGAGATCATCACATTGTCTCCAGGTAAGAGGAGACTGATGGATGTTCTATGGCAATAAAGGAGGGTTGGAATTTGGAGTTCCATGTTGTCAAGTTCATTTACTCAGTGCCCCATATCTTTCACTCCCAACATTCTAATTTTGCCATCAAAAAAGTACCAAGGCTGCACATTTAGTGTCCTCTGGCTGCCTGAGGTTGCATTAACTTGGACCATTTCTTTCCTGATTCTTTGAATTTAAGATTTCAGTTCTCTCCTGCTATCAGAATTTCCCCATATCCCAATCCTTATAAATAATATGGTTTCTAAAATTGCTAAGGCCCCTTCCAATGCTTTGCCCTCCACCTGTACATCATAATTAACCACAAGTGGGTGCTTGGGTAATTATGATACCACTTAACACCAGCAGTTTTTGTTTTCAGAGAGCTAAGGAACCTAATTCCAAAGTCCCATGCTGAGACACCACACTGATCGTGTTGACCTCAGCACTCTGTAAAACAGAGGCTCAGGCCAAGAATAAAGTGCTGACAATTTACTGCAACGTTCAAGCACAGAGCTTTGGAGCACACGAGAAAAAGTGTACTTGCGGTAGGAAAAAGGCAGGCAACGGAGTTGGAGAAGGTGTACAAATATTGTAATCCCCCAGTTTTTAAAAAATTAATAATCAACATTGATTAGTAATCTTTAATATATTTTCCTGGTCATAATCTTCTTATAATCTGCATCAATGTAGTTATATTTTGGGTGTATTGTTTTCATTGCTCTGTTTACACGGTGTGAACAAAAATCCTATTTGCACATGCAAGCAGCAGATAACACATATTTAACAGCAAATTACCCAGTACCTAAAACAGATATAATCTCTTCTAGGTCATCTAAATGAGAAGCCACAGTAGTTCATATATGTACAATAAAGACATTCAAACATGTCAAGTTATACAGGAAAAGTCTTTGTTAATAGTTTATTTAGATAATATGTCAAAGTGTAAAATCAACAAAATAGGCATTTTCAAGCTATCATCTTCAAAATCAATCTCAAATGGCCCTCGTTTTTAAAACTTGCCCCAGGTAGAACCGGTTACTTCCTCATATGTATTCATTTAGCAAGTATTGCACCTTTTTATATACTTCATATCTTTCTTGCCAACTTCAAGATCATGGATGATACATTTCATCTGTTCTTATGCCTAAAATCATGACTAGTAGGTGCAATATTTTAATAAACAGATGAATCAAAAATGACATTTTTATTTTCAAATGCTTTGAGCTTGTAAGTCTTGTTCTTTCTACTTTTTTCAATAATAATTACCCAAGAGTTTCTATCACTGCTCAGCAGAAACGAATCTGACTAGCATCCATGAGGATGTAGATTCAATCCCCAGCCTTGCTCAGTGGGTTAAGGATCCGGTATTGTCATGAGCTGTGGTGTAGGTCGCAGACACAGCTCAGATGTGACGTTGCTGTGGCTGTGGCGTAGGATGGTCGCTATAGCTCCAATCCGACCCCTAGCTTGGGAACCTCCATATGCCATGTGTGTGGCCCTAAAAAGACAAATAATGATGATAATAATAATAATAATAATAATAATAATAATAATAATTACCCAGATGGATGGGGAGTTTGGGGTTGGTGGATGCTAACTGTTACATCTGGAATGGATGGGCAGTGCGGTCCTACTGTACAGCACAGGGAACTGTGTGTGACTGGGTCACTTGCTGTACACCAGAAATGGAAGAAACACCGTAAATCAGCTATACTTTAATAAAAAAAGAAAATTAATTGAATACAAAACGAAACAAAATAATTACCCAGGCATTCCTCTAGGCATCCAGGTTCTCATACTCTATTCTGCCAAAATATTCTCTCAAAACAGGAGATGAAACTTAGTTTTATTAAAATGTAAATGAGTTAAAACAGCTTAAGGATAACACAATACATAGTAAATATATAGATTTTTCAGTCTGAAATCTATTTCAAATACCTTGAAATATCCATTTCAATACCTTGGAAAATGCAAAAAAAATGACTAAGAAAATAAAAAATAGTTGTGAAGCTATAGTTATACATTGGTTTGCATCTAAGTCTGTGTGTGTGTGCACGCATGTGTGCATGTATATGGAGAAATTAGCTTTTCCCTAAACTGGAGAATTAGAATGTTTCATGAAATTAATGGAAAGAGTACCCTAGAAAGAATAAAGGGAGGTCTGGATAAATTAAAGATTTTATCTTCAACCAAACTGGAGTAATTGGCTAAATTAACTTGTCTTAAAGAGACACGAACTGAGACATTGGAAAATAAAGAAAAGATAAAAGGAAATTAGGAAGTGTAACACAGCACAATAAACAGTGATAGCTAGAAATAAAGGGAAGACAGAGAATCCACTGCAGAGGGGAGAGAAGATTTCTACCTTTGTAAGTGACAAATGTGACAGTTCATTATGAGAAAAAAAGGCTTAACATCTTTCAACTCACACATGGACAAAAATCTTGCCTTCATTTTTTTCCCCAAATTCCATAAGGAAAAAGACCAAGCTATCAATTAAAAGTAAAAACATACAAATATAAAAAATGCAAATTCCCTTGTGGCATAGCAGGTTAAGGATCCGGTGTTGTCATTGCAGTGGCTTGGGTTGCTGCTGTGGCATGAGTTTGATAACTGGCCCAGGAACTTCCACATGCCAAGGGCACAGTCAAAAAAAAAAAAAAAAAGGTAGTTCTGTCTCTCTTACCCTATCCAAATTGCCAAAACATTGTTCTTTGCAGACATTTATGCATAAAATTGTGCACAGTAAAAATAGATTTATTAAGCAAGAAGTTTAAAGTTCTTGCATTTTCAATCATGGTCTAATGACTTTGGAGCTCTTCTAAGTCTTGATTACAGAATTGTCATTATCATTAGAACTCTCCAGAATTAGTAAAGAAACAGGCATTATTTGACCAAAATTAAAGCAGTATTTATGAATCATATGAGATAGAATAGCCTACTGAGTGATATTTTTATACATGCTTTTCTCTATAAGAATCTAACAGAATGGAATGAATATGACAAAAGAAGTAATTAAAATTATGTTTCCTATTATTACTCTATAACAAAGATTCAGCATTTGCCTTTGAATTTGGACTACTGCCTGGTCGTAAGTTCATGTCCACTGTCTATCCCCTAAACAGAGTAAGGCAGGACAACAAAAATATTCAGACTACCAACTACGCACGCCTTTTAATTGATAGATGCATCTTTTTTTTTTATTTTGGTCTTTATTAGAGTACTTATTGCCTGCATATAAAATGTCTTCAGATTTCACAGAAATATTGACTTTCACATATTTTGAAATTTAAAGAACAGAAGCAATCTTGGTTATCATTTCAAATAAAAATACTTGTGATGAGTTTAAAGCATGATTAAAGGATGAGTTTAAAGCATGAAGAAAGGAAAATCATAATCAATATTTGCACTGATACATAAAATACCTAACTTAACATATAGAAGAATGAATTCAATACACAGAAGAATTCATTTAATATCTTGTCCCTTCCTGTAAAGTTACCAGCCTAAGAATCATGTTTCTTTCCTGTCCTGTCTCTGATGCTTATTACTAAGGAACGTGTGCCTTCCTGGCAGTTTTCCCAAGAATCCTATCATTCCTGTATATTTCCCCTGTGCAGGTATCACAATGGTAGCTTCTGGAGACAATGACCCAGCTTTACAATCTAATGCTTTTGTGACTCTAATAATGAGAATTTCAGTTAATGGTGGTATCATGGCATTACGCTAAGAAAGCTAACATGACACTTTTGTTTAGGGATGGCCTCCCAAAAGAAAACCTGTGAATCGAGGTATTGTTATTATGATATGAAATATCCCAGCTTTCTAGTAGGGCATAATTAAATGTAGCTTATAGAGTTCATACAGTCAGCTTCTGCCAGGTTCTTATGATGAAAAATGGATTAAAAAGTCATATGGGGAGAGTAGAAATTTGTATGGATAACAAAAAATTTGCAGCCAAAGACACCGTACCCATTAATGTACCCTTGAAGGCCGAAGATTTAGTCTCAGCCAGGTCAGGAGAGCTGTGATCACATCGGAATTCTGCAAACACTCCCAACTCAGGTGTCTGGAATATACCATAAGGGCCTGGTGCTCAAAAATTTTCAGTTTTCTAAAGCCCTTCCCTTTCCTCAAGCCTAGACAATGATTGGTCGGCAACCACAGTGGTGTCCTCAAATAATTTCATATTAAGTTTTAAATAATTTATTTAAATTCGTTTGGAATTAATTTTGCCTTTTTGCCTTAAGTTCGTATATCAGCAACAGCAAGAGGTTTTCCCTTCTTGAAAGGGGAAAAATATCACTCCCATAATATATACGTCTCTGACTTAGGGAATTGTTATGGGTTCTGACTGAAATGAGGCTTGAATATTCTAAAAACTATGTTTAGATAACCTTTTCTTTCAGTTGGACTGGAAAACAGTCTTGTCTATTCTCTTGCATGTTGATTACATTTTATATTATGAACTAGCTGACTTGAGAGATAGGAGAGATTCCATCCAGGGTTTGTGTCCGCCAGAGTGTGGGCAGCATAGCTGTAGGCAGAGGCAAGTCTTCATGTAGGAAGTGGGCAACTTATGTGGATATTGGATGGTCTCTGAGATCTACAGGTTTTCAGTTTCATGTAAAAGGGAAACAAGAAAAAAAAAAAGAGTAGTAAATTTGTGGGCAATGTACAGCAATTATCCAGCTAACCTAAAGATCTCTCCTTTTAACCACTGAACATACTCTCTCATGTGTGAAAGGGGGCATTTCTGTCATACAAAAGTCTGCATACTCCTGCCCATTTCCCTTTGATTTACCTTACACGCAAGATCATATAATCCAAGGGTGTCAAAGATACCTAATTGAAATTGGAGTTCTAAAAAGAAAACACTCAGTGAAGGCCAGGACAAGTGGCAGGGGCTTTCTTTACATATGGATCTCATTGGGAAGTCGCTGATTAAAATAAGGAGCAACGAGTCTAGAAAGGGACTTGCCCACTTGGGCTCCAGGTATACTTCTCAGCCCCGGCTGTGCATTTTTATCATTTGGTCTATGTAAAAAGAGGAGGGAAGAAAATACATTAAAAAAAACTAATGCTGGAGCCGCATCCCAGTTACACTGAGTGTTTTGCATGATCATGGCCTGGGTAATTTTTAAACCTCCCCAAGTGATTTAAAAGCACAACCAGTATAAGAAACTATCACATTCATCAATATATATTAACCATGAGCATAAAAGGAAGACAAAATCTTTCCTGTACTGGATTTTTTAAGGAGGGGGAGAAATGGGAACCCAGAAAGGAAGATCAGGAAGTGAGATGGTTTCCTTTTGCTGGCCCTTATTATGTCACAAGCACTGCATCTTCCTTAAGTTGTAGCCTCGTGCTTCCTTTAAAGACCATTTTAGATAAGACAGTAGATCCACAGATCTACTTTAAGGCAGAGCCAGGATCATTTGGTAAAAATCAAAGAGATTATTAGAGAACTATTAGAAACACATGATAAATTCCTCTCTACCTGTAGGCAACACTAGGTTAAACATACCTCTGGTGAACCTTTTTATGTATAGATATGGATATGTATTTTTACATAGGCAGAAACAAATCATGTAATTAAATAAGCTAGTAAAATGTTATGTATGTTATCCCTTATTAAAATTTGACAGTGTGCAATAACTGCCTTATTATTTAAGGTTAAAAAGTGTATTGAATGATAAATTTCCCAAAGCAACTTGACAGTTTTTTTTTTTTACATTAAAGTTAACTTACACTCATAGGAATCAGTATGCTATGGAAAATTTTGCTCAAAGAACACCTAAATCATGCAGAAAATGACACAGGTGCCAAGACAATAATTAATAATAAGCATCCTATTACATTTCACTGCAAACTTTTAATGACCCGACCCTGTCTAGTCTGTGGATGACAAAATGAATTTTAGATACTTGTAGGATTTAGTTCAGTGTACTATAAAAATTGATGGTAGAAGGTGAAGTGACACCCAACCAAGAGTTCAATGGTGCGGTCTTAGGTTATAAGAGACTAGAAGCTGGGTTTACATCTCAGATAAAAGATTACAGACCTCATGAAATTAAAAAAAAAAACTTGCTATTATAATTACTGATTATCTGTTCATTATTAGTGTAGCCACTGGACCAAAAAATGTATTTAACATTTTTTTCCATTCAGCTTTAATGAATGCTTCCTATTATGACCATTTCCATTCACAAGATAACATACTTTTGGTACAAGTTTTACAGGACTAGTACCAGCCACTGAATACCACACTGCTAAAACTCTTCAGTGAATGAAAGTAGTAACATTAAAGCCATTGCTAATGAATAACTGAAATTTAATGAGGAACACATGATGTCAATTCTCAGCTCAGATTGAATAATAAACTCTTAGAACTATTGAATCTGCTTACAAATGCTTTCCTAACTTCAGCAACACCTTCCCTGATGACACTGTTCTAGTGTCATTACAGAAGCATTTACTCTCGTCTCAGAAAGTCTACTTTGTACCTCAGAAAGCCCTCTGTACCCTTCTCCTGGCTCTTATCAACTTCTGCCTTATTCTGTAATTGGAAGAGAAGACTATTAACTCTCTGAGGACAGACACTAACTTTCGGTTCTCTCTCCTGCCTAAAACATTGACTTTTAAAACAACAGTCTTCAGTATTGTTTTAAATTTAAATGAAATGAATTAATTGTGGTCTGAGCACATAAAATATTCTCTAACCACTGATAATGCATAAATCACAAAAAGCCCATACGTGTGACCTAGCCTTTAATTTTATCTTTTCCCAAATGCAATCGCTTGGATATATTTGCACCTGCCTAAGGACATGCTTGTACGCAAGGATCCAGAAGGAGTACAGTTCATGACTCTACCCAAAATAATATTTATGTTTGTGAGAAGATATGGTGTTTTTTTTCAGAGATTCTGATGTGTCTGATGTTTTATTCTTTCAGCAAAATGTTAACTATAGAAAACTAGATAACTAAACAGCTGTTAAAAGACAACTAACAGCTGTGTGTGGCATGCCACACAAGAGAACTGATTTAAAATTTTTATCTTAAAGAAAATCTCAATATTTATTAGTTAAACAGCAGAGCTCTAGAAACACTGCTGATCCAAGACAGAGTAAATATAAATCATACTCACATTAATTAAAAAATCTGAGTAATACTGCATATGATTCTCTCCTGTCCCAGATTAAGACTTGAATTTTACATTAGTTTGTACATTAACTGTGTAAATGGAGAATCAATCATCAGATCGAAATGCTCTGGCTTACATTCATTTTTGTTTGTTTGTTTGGGCTGCACCATGGCATGCAGAAGTCCCTGCGTCAGGGGTCAAACCCTTGCCACTGCAGTGACCTGAGCCACAGCACTGACAATGCCAGAACCTTAACCAACTGTGCCACCAGGGAACTCCCTGCACTGGCTTATTTTTCTTGGTATCCTGAAGAAAATGCCTGCATATGTTTGTTTCTTCATTAATTTTGTATTATATATTATTTAAAATTTACCTCAATATTAATATGCTCACTATTTCCATGTCATTCTAAGAATATTTTTAATGTGTATAATATTCCATATTGATTTAAGGATATCTATTTTCTAATTCTAGTCTAGTTTTTTGTGTTATGTTAGCTAAGATGAATACTAATTTTCATATTGAAAAGATAATAATGCCTGTTTCCAGAATCTAATAATACATATAATATATACATACACATGTAAACATACATACTTTATATATATATATTTGTATTACATAGATACACATATATAACAGGTAGTTTTCCTTCATGAACATTGATATCACAAATGGATTCACAAAATAGTATGAGTGGGGAGACTTGCTTATAATTTGTTGCCAAAAAATATAAGGGTTACACTGAGAAAATTTTGGTAGTATAATGGAATATGTACTACTAAAAATTATTCAGGAAAAAAAGTAGTAAACTGAAACCTATTGCTCCAATTGTAAACTTCAATTCTTTCATTGTTGCAGACTGATAGGAAGTAGATTAATTCCAATAACCTTATCAAATTCTCTATATGTATGGTCATAGGTATATGCTACCTTTAATTTAATAATTAATAACATGTAACTAAAGAAAACATCATATTTGGTTTAAGGCAACAGTAGCAAATATCAAAAGAAACCAAAGGAAAATTACGTATTAATTTTCTGCTGTATGATGAAGAATAAATATAGCACTGTTAACAAGGTTTTCTCTCCCCCTCTAAGATCATAGAGTACTTTTAAGCAAAAGTTAATTATGACTGCAGCATAACATCACCACCCAAGGCAATACACTTCTTGTGCTCAGAGTAAATATCCAGTGCACACTAAGTAATTTAAAATGCAAATAGTGTGATCATTAAGTGGTAGTTATGCATCAGTAGAAAGGGCATTGTGGGAGTAATTTAGAAACTAAGTTAAATGATTTCTCTTACAAGACATATCTTCTATTTACCTAGTATTTTTCTTGGAGAAGTTCAAATATTTTAAACCTAACAAATATCATCACAGAGTATCCATTGGGTGAAAATGTGTATGAATGCCTCTTATTTTATAGAGTAAGAAAACTGGTCTCCGCTTCAGGTCACTGACTGAGTCAACAAATCCTTCAGTATAACACAGCAACCTCTAGACTCTTCTCCACTGGTTACCCTTGTGTTTGTAAATGCTACTACGCCATAAGTTTAAATTCTATTACAAAGCAGATCACATAGAGGTTCCATTCTTTCTATTTTAATAGAATATTGATAGCTTTACAGTGAGACATCAGCTCTCTCCTTGGTGTAACCCACAAGAATAAGGAAGAAGGGTCTTTGTGAGCTGGGTGTATGGCTACTTTAAGAGGCAATCCCACTGGTAGGTTATTATAGAAAAGAGAGATTCAACTTGTGGTAATGGTAGAGTCACCTGATCTTTCACAAACAATTATACAATCTAGAAAAAAGTATTAAAATCAGTTATTTGGAGCCGCCAGAGAATGACCAAACTGAGCATGGGTGATCGATTTTTGAAGGAAATGAAATGTGTTGGAAAAGATTTCAATTTACACTTTCTACCTCAGAGGTTCCCAGATGCTAAATGGATGAACAAAATTGGTCAGAAAGCTGCAATCCTACCAAATAGGATCTAAGAGTAGAAATCATGGGCGACAAACTGCTTGAAAGTTAGTGTGTGTGTGTGTGTGTGTGTGTGTGTGTGTGTGTGTGTGAGAGAGAGAGAGAGAGAGAGAGAGAGAGATCAGGGAAAAGAGAAAAAGAAGGAAAACACACAGAAAGTAACCCTCAAACTTTCATTTAAACTATTAACTGAATTGTGCACACATGGGAGAGAGTGAAAGACCGACAGAAATCAAAAGCTGGAAGTCTAATAACCTGAGCAACAATCTTAGTTGCTGCCCAAAAAAGGGGAAATAGAGGTGGGAGTTTGAGTGTA
Source organism: Catagonus wagneri (assembly GCA_004024745.2). Lineage (NCBI taxonomy): Eukaryota > Metazoa > Chordata > Mammalia > Artiodactyla > Tayassuidae > Catagonus > Catagonus wagneri. The sequence goes on from PVHT021183707.1 coordinate 5,537,862, forward strand.
AACAAGTGAAATGCCTGCTAGAACACAAATCAACAATCTTAAAAAGAAAACAGAATTCAGTCTCTGTAATATATTGGCCATAAATATTCAGTATATGATCAATATTTGTAGACACACAAGTAGGCAAAAGTAAGCCAAATCAGAAAACAAATACATTGTTAGTAGAAATAGACCCCAAGATGAGACAAAGGTTAGAATATGAAGAAAATTACTCTGTAGCTATTAAAATATGTTCAGAATATTAAAAAATATTATCATGCTGACAGAACATAACAGGAATCTCAGCAGAGAGCGTAAAAGTAAAGATGTAGAAATTTTAAAAGCTAAGATTTATAGTAAATGAAAATAAAATGAAAAATAAACTAGATAGGCAACAACAGACTGAAGGCAGTAGTTAAACTCAATGAACTTTAGGTTAAATAATTTCTACTGACAGAAATTATCCATTTTAGAGAAAAGAGAGGAGTTCCCTTGCGGTGCAGCAGGTTAAGGATCTGCCATTGTCACTGCAGCAGTTTGGGTCATTGCTGTGCATGAGTTTGATCCCTGGACCAGGAACTTCCACATGGTCAGCCAGAAAAAAGGTGGAGGATAATATTTTTATTGAAATATTCTATTGAACAATATCTAATATATGTGTTCTTGAAATCCCAGAAGAAGAGAAATAAGACAAAAATATTTTTGTAGATATAATTGTCAAAAGTTCCAAGGTACAAAGTAAGTCCATAACAAGATAAATTCAAACACAGCTATACACAGACATGTTTTAGCAGAAAACGTGTTGAAAACCAAGGATAAAGCAAAGGTCTCAAAAGCACCCAGAAGAAATTAAAAACACATTACTTACAGGGAAACAATGGTAGAGAAAAATGCAGGACAGAATTCAACGGATTAAGTTCTCCAAGTGCTGAAAAAAATGTTAACCAGAAATTCTATGCCTAGTGAAATTATCCAACAAAACTATACACAAAATAACAATTTCTGGATATAAATGAAAGGTTAAAGACTGTATTGCCAAGAAACCCACAGTACAAGAAATGCTAAAAGGAGTTCAGGCTGAAAGGAAATTACATAAGATGGAAATTCTGAGCTACAGAAAGGACTGAAGAACACCTGAAATGGTAAGTGGATCAATAAAAAAGACTACATATTTGTACTTAAAAAATTTTAATACATATGACCACTTGAGCAGAAAATTATATGTGTATATGTGTATATATATATATATATATATGGAGAGAGAGAGAGAGAGAGAGAGAGGGAGGGAGAGAGGGAGAGAGAGGAGAGAGAGAACCACAAAAGAGGAGGTTAAATGGTACTATACAGTTGTAGGAATATTACCTTTAGTGTGAAATGATAGAATTTCAAATCCAAGTGTTAGGTTAAAGGGTGATATTATAAGGATTGTAATACATGAAACAACCAGTAAAAAATAGTACAGATTGCTGTGACTAAAGAGACAATACATTACTTTAAATGAAAAAAAAAATTCTATTAACTCAGAAGGTAAGAATGGAAGAAATAGAGGGGGAACAAAGTAGATGGGAAAATAACAAATTGGCAGATTTAGACCAAATGTCAATAATTAATAAGTAGTCATATAGGCTAAAAAAACATTATTAAAAGGCAAAGAGTGTCAAATAGAATTTTAAAAAAGAACAAGATTCAGCTGCTTGATTTGTAAAAGAAATTTATTTTAAACATAAAGTCATAGATTGACTAGAAAAGATATAGTGTACAAGCAGCAAGCATAGGAAAACTGAAGAGACTCCCCTAACATCAGAAAAAAATGTTACTTTAAGTTAAAGAGGAATGTGAGAGATAAAGAGGAATAATGTCTTTTTTTAACCTAAATTGTGAACTATGGAAGTGGCAAATAGTGCTACAAAATGCATGAAGACAAAATTGAGAAATAAAGAAATCCAAAATCATTAAAGATTTGAACACTCTTATTTCAGTGATTTGCAGAATGAGATGATATTTTTAAAGCTACAGAATATTGGAGTCACATTTGTCCATCACCTTGACCTGACTGAAATTTATTAAATGCTAAACCAAACATCTGAAGAATACACATTCTTTTCCGAAGCAGGCAAAATGTTCACCAATTTAGACCATATGATGGGCCATAACACAAGTCACAATAAATTTCCAAAGATTAAATGCTTACAGATAATGACATCTGATTATCATGAGAAAGTAATAATAAAGATATATGTGTGTGTGTGTATATATATATGTGTATATATATATATATATATATATATATATATATATATATAAAATCCTCAAATATTTGGAAAGTGACTAACATACTTTTTAAACAGTACATGAGGTAAAAGAGCAAATATAAGTGAAATCAAAAATATTTTGTTAATTACGGTGAAAATACACTATATCAAAATGTGTAAAATACAGCTTAAGAGATGTGCAGAAGAAAACTTACATCTTTAAATATTTTGGGCCGAAAAGAAGGGAGGTTTAAACTCAGCAGTCTAAATTTTTAAGTTAAGAAGCTAGAAAAAGATTACCAATCTACAGTAAGTAGAAGGAAATAAATTCTGCAGAACAGAGTGGGAATCAATGAAATATAAAACAAACGAGGGAATAAAGCAAAAATTGGTGGCTTTAATAATTTTAATAAAATTAATAAACCTATAACAAAACAGCTAAGGAAAATCAAAGAAAAAATATAAATCAGATATCAAGAATGAAAGAAAGAATATTTCTAAGATGCTACATACATAAATTGGTGCAACCACTGTGGAAAACAGTATGGAGATTCCTCAGAAAACTAAAAAAATATAATTACCATTTGATCCAGCAATCCCACTCCTGGGCATCTATCCAGAGAAAACCATGATGTGAAAAGACACATGTACTCTAATGTTCATTGCAGCACTATATACAATAGCCAAGCCATGGAAACAACCTAAATGTCCATCAACAGAGGAGTGGATAAAAAAGATGTAGTACATATACACAATGGAATATTACTCAGCCATTAAAAGAAAAGAAATAACGGCATCTGCAGCAACATGGATGGACCTAAAAAATATCATGCTAAGTGAAGTCAGACAGTGAGATACCAACATCAAATGCTATCACTTACAGGTGGAATCTAAAAAAAAGAGACACAAAGAACTTTGCAGAATAGATACTGACTTACAGACTTTCAAAAACTTACAGTTTCCAAATGAGACAGGTTGGGGATGGGGGGATGCACTGGGGTTTGGGGATGGAAATGCTATAAAACTGGGTTGTAATGATTGTTGTACAACTATAAATCTAATAAAATTCATTAAAAACAAAGGCAAAAAGTTAAGCACACAAGTTTAAACTAATGCATTTTAAATCTTAAAATGAATGCAAATGAAGAAAATCTGAGGTAGGCATAGATCCATTAGAGAAAAAAAAAGTGCCACAAAAGGGAAGAAAATAACCTCTAGGTTCAGATGGTTTCCCTGGTGAATACTGTTAAAGATTTATGTAATAAAAATACCCAATATTACAAAGATTTTTATAGAAAGGAGAGAACATTAGATAATCATTTCCAACTCATTCTATTAGGTTATAATAACCTTACTAATAAAACCTGATAAAAATTTATAAGAAATAAAATTCTTTTATATAGTTTACTTCTACATACATGTTTTGACCACAGTGTACTGTAATTATATCCTTTTTACATCAGTTTTGTATCATTACTATATCTTAGCTTTCCTCACATATTTATATCGCACGTTCTTCATTCCTCTCAGTATCTCTATACTTCCTTACTGATTAATTGCTTGTAGTGTTTTACTTCTTTAATGTGGCTCTGATGGGGACAAATTCTGTTTGTCACTTGTGTGAAAACATCTTTATTTCACTTAATTTTTAGCAAGATAACTTTGCTAGATATAGAATTCTAGGTTGGTAGCTATATTTCCCCTGCATTTTGAAAAGATGATTCCATTGTCTTCTGTTTTTCATTAATTTGGTTGAAAATCAGTCCTCACACTTATTCCTCATTTGAAGTAAAAGCAAAAATTTTTGATAGCTTTTATTTTTTTAACGTGTTCTACATTTTACTGTCGTATGCCGAAATGTGCTTTTCTTTTAACCTGCTTGATGTGTGCTGACTTTCAAAATTACGTCTCAAAAGATTTTTTTTGTTTTGGAAAGTTCATTGCTATTATCTCTTCAAATGTTTTCCCACGCCATTTCTTTTCTCCTCTGTTCTTATGACTCCAGTTGTACATATAATAGGCTTTTTTTATCTTACCCAATTTTTTTATTTTATCTATTTTTTTACTTTGTATTACCATGTTTCAACCTGAATATTAGACACAGACACACAGATATTTAAACAACTCAGTCTCTTTTGTTGTTCAATATATCTGTTAGGTTAATTCCAGTTACTGATATTTCAGTTCTAGAATTTCCTTTGTTTATTTTTATTAGTTAATGAAATTCTCCATTTTATCATTTAAGTTCTTAAACCTATTAACTCTTGTCATCCATCTCACTGTCTGCATCTGATAACTCTATTATCTGGACTCCTATGTGTTTGTTTCTTTTGTATCTTGTCTCTGCTTTCATTCAGGTATTGTTTTCTCTTGTGTTCAGTTATTTTTAAGGAAATTTTGGATATTTCATATTAAAAATTATAGAGAGAATATGAGACCTTGGATTACATTACCTTCTCCTGGAAAGGATTTTTACTTTTACTTTGTTTATGGAGATAGACCATGGGTACTAGCAATTCCAAATAAATCTAGGCTACTAGAGATTAAAATGATTCACAAAGGGGCTTTAATCTCTCTAGGCACTATTTTATGTCCATTTTATAACACGTATTCCTTTGGTAAGCACTTCACAGCCTAACTGAACCCCTGCAGTGCTTATGGCAGTCCCCTCCTCTTGGCAATAGTGGAACAACTTTTGTCCCCCCTGTTAATTTCTCCTCAGCCCTTCAGCCTCTTTATCACTCTGGCACAGTTTCTCAATCTACAGCTTTTGTTTTGGAAGCAGAAGATGCCTTTTAATAAACAGCAGTACTAGGAATAGACTGACTACACTTTGGGATTTGGAATCTTGGACCTAAAGTCTTTATTTCCTTGGGAGTTCTCCAGTGACTTCAAACACATTTAATAAATAATCCCCTCAACTGTTCCCATACAGTACAATGTATGCATGCATATGAAGCAGAAGTATTAGAATATGGTGGAAAAACAAACATCAACTTCGATATCATTGCTATATCTGAGAGAGAAGAATAGTACAGATGGCATTTCTTAATCTGGGATTTTTCCTTTTGATTTCTTTCTTTCTTTTTCTTTTTTTCTTTTTGTTTTTTAGGGCCATACCCACAGCATATAGGGGTTCCCAGGCTAGGGGTCTAATCAGAGCTGCAGCTACTGGCCTATACCACAGCCACAGCCACACCAGATCTGAGCCGTGTCTTCAACCTACACCACAGCTCATGGCAACGCCGGATCCTTAACTCACTGAGTGAGGCCAGGGATCAAACCTGCAACTTCATCATTCCTAGTCAGATTCGTTTCCCCTGCACCACAATGGGAATTCCTACTTTTGATTTCTTAATGTGACAAATATCGCAAAATTTTTACATTTGTTATTTTTTCATCTATTTTCTATTTGGATGATGTGTGCTTGAGTGTGTGCTAGTACTTATCTCTCAACATGTTTCTGTGTATTTAACATATTTAATATTTTAAAAAACTAGACCAAAAAACTAGAATTTATACTTCCTTTCTTTTCATACATGTACAAGGTGAAAATATTTCAGTAGTTTGTCAGCAACACTCTGAGAAGAATGTCTGACTTGAAATATTTCATGTAATATTTCTATTAGTTATTTGTTGATATTCCAGAGACACAAACTTTTCTAACACATCAAAACGAAGCATCTTTGAATTAACCAGGAAGAGGTAAACTGAGATAATATACTCAAGCACTTAAGGTACCATTCAAGGTGGTATTCTTAACTGATTAGAGGCCTTGTTAAGTTATAAGACATTATACCTGGGGGGGAATCAGTCTATTTGTTTCCAACTGAAAAAGATCTACAATCTCTAAATACATTAAAACTGTAACTTCTACTTTGGGATCAGTTCCCAGCTTAACAAGTTGACTTCTCTTTCATTGTGGATAAGATGAGAGCAAGACATAATTAAAGATTATATTCAGAGAGAGATTGATAGCTGTGACTCACCCATCCCCTACAGATTTTTACTGCAAAGTTTTTTTTTTCTTCTCTTAAAGGAACTGTCCACGCAAATATTTTAAGATTATATAGAATATGGTGGATCAAAATATATTTCTCTGGAAAATATGAGGAAGAATTATGTTGCCTAAAAAACTAGCTTACAAATTTCACCACTCTCTTAATATACATCTCTCTCCACTGATACTGTTTTTAAAACATGGTTTTCACGATGTGTGTAACATATACTCCAAGTTAATGTAACCTACTTTTATAATAAAGAGAATAGAGGGAGCTTAAATGTCATCTAGTACAGACATTACTATACACACACACACACACACACACACACACACACACACACACACACACACACACACATATTACAGGATCTAAGATCTAAAAGAGTTGAAAGTCTTAAGATTTCATAAGAAGACGTGATAAAATTTGCAGCTGCAAAGGCCTAATTCCCTCTTACTTTATTCTCTTTGCTATTGGTTACTTTGATTTAAAAAATTCCAGGAATTTTTAACTTCAGATATCTTTATTCTCTGTCACTTTGCTGCCTCCAGCGCTTCAAAACATTTAAGATCCTATGTTTCTTTACTGACAAATATCCATTTACCTTTAGAATTTTAATGTATCCAGAAAAAAAAAGACATTTACTATGAGAACGTGAACAAAATATCTCCTTTAATCTTTTTTAAGTCTTTGCTTTACTTTTTCATTTTTTTCCAAGTGAGATATTTCATCATTATATAAAAATACATCCTCTGTGCAATAAAGTTATGACTGAGTACATATATTTATGCACTTATGAAGTATACTTGCTTGAGGTTTTTCAAAGATGAGATAATCAGTGCTTCTAGAAATTTTGGTATAGAATATTCTAGTAATAAAATGTTATAATGTTCTCCTCATAGATGCAAATTGCACTTTTACTATTACTACCTTCTTTCTGCTGTTACTGGTACTTGTTACCATGTATATATTAAGTCTGGAAATTACCTAACTTTTTTTTTAAGCTACTCTTATATAAGGTAGTTTGGGCCTTTCCCTCACTCCCATCTGCTAGAAAGCTGAGCAAAGTGAATTATACTTCTTTAGATGAGTCAGATGGTCACCTTTATATTAAAACAGTGATCTGGGAATTCCTATGGTGGATCAGTGGTTAATGAACCCGACTAGCATCCACGAGGACACGGGTTCAATTCCAGGTCTTGCTCAGTGGGCTAACAATCTGGCGTTGCTGTGAGCTGTGGTGTAAGTCGCAGATGTGGCTTGGATCCCATGTTGCTTTGGCTGTAGGGTAGGCCACCAGCTACAGCTCTGATTCAGCCCCTAGCCTGGGGACCTCCATATGCCACAGGTGCAGCCCTAAAAAGACAAAAGACAAAAACAAACAAACAAAACAAACAAAAACAGTGATCTGTAAAAGCTTAAATTAACTTATCTACATCTGCTAATTATTTGGGGATAAACAAAAATATGACCCTATTACCTTGCGTTTGCTTCTGCCCTCCCTTAGAGAAGTTATTAAAACTTAACCAAGGCTCATGTACAGATTAATATTAACTTTTCTATACAAAATTTTAAGATGGCTTCTTATACCTGAAATGTTTGTCTCTTAAATTAAAAATCTTTTAAAAATAATCTTTTAAAAACAAGCACTATTACATGCTGCTTTATTATCATTAGAAATTTGCCTTAGAATATGGATTCCTTCAGGAATCTATATGCAAATGGTTGCACATGAAGCACACCATAAGCCCCCTCTGGGCAGCAGTTATCACAATCACAGTAAAGAGGCTGATAGTTACTGAGATCTAAAGAGCTTCCACGTCATAAACCTTCACGGCAAATCCATTCTGACACCAAAACCACCTCCTTATGGCCTGAGTATAACATGGACAATAAATCATATCAATTCCCCTTTTCAATGACCACTATTAAAGGGATAGAAAAAAATGGTCTTATGAGACATAAATCCAACCACTAAAAAAACAAACTCATATATCCCTTATATAGACAATCACAAAAGCAAAGGAGAAAGCATTGCAATTGCAGTAGGATACAGTGCTTAATTAACTTGTAGATATTCAGATCCGTGTGATGAGGGTATGTGATTACTAACGGAGGAATGCATGGGATGGAAGTGAAGTAGAAACTGGATAGACAGTTTCCTATTTGGAAGCAGTTACAGTACAGGAAATGTCACTAACCATCAGAAAGCATACCTTTTTAATTGGATATATTTGATGTTACGATGTATAAATTTAAGGTATACACTGTGTTACTCTGATGCGTGTATATACTGTAACTTGGTTGCTCTTGTACTAATATTTTTCACATTACACACTTACAGTACAACATTATTGTCTATATTCAATGTACTGTATACTAGATCTCTATGGTTGATTTAATACTTCTTACAAGTTTGTTACGCTATCTCCCCACCCCCATCCTCTGGTAATCACAGTTTTACTTTCTTTCCTCTTTTTTTTTTTAAGAGGCTTGACATTTTTAGATTTCTCATGTAAGTAATATCATACAGTATCTGTCTTTCTCTGACTTATCTCATTTAGCATAATATGCTTGAAGTCCGTCCATGTTATTACAAATGGAGGAAGGATGTTCTTTTTCAAGGCTGAATAATATTTGCATTGTGTAGATATGCCACATCTTTTTAATCCATTCATCTGTTGATGGGCATTTGGGTAGAAAACAGGAATTTAAATCTTGCTGTTTTTACTCAGAACTATCTACTTTCTCTGAATAGCAGCTTCACTGTTTGCATGATGTTGACAAGGTCTACCCTATAATGGACTAAAGTTGATTGAGATCCTGCAAGAGAAATTCCCCAGAAAAAAAAAAAAAACTCATACAATGCATGTTGACAGACTTCTTTTTCTCTGTCATCAAGCATCTATATTGCACAGATTCATTCATGAACATGTATAATTTTTAAACTGATCCTTTTGGTGGTATAATTTTTAAACTGATCCTTCTGGTTTCTTATATTTCTTTGTATCAAGTACAGGCCTTTCAAACCTGAGCCAGCGCCATCCCCTGACTTGGATGAAAGGTAGATATAGCCTAAAATCAAAAAATAAAAACCCTGAACTTCTCAGTAGGTTGTAAAATATGTAACAGGGATAATGATGTGCAATACAAAATACTTATCATTTCCATACACCACATATTTGACAGAGAAGAAAAACTGTAAATTTCTAAATTATTTGCTCGAGTTCCAGAAACCAAACCTGGCAGATTTGGGGCACGATTTATCACATAAATCCCTAAGTAAGGAATGATACCAACAATTAATAGTAACCTTTTCATGTGAAAGAGTGTTGATGTTTTATAGCTAAAATGTAAATAGTGTCAGGTATTTGCCAAGAAATTTTCTAATGCTTCACATATATTCGCTTGCTTAAATTACCTCCAACAACCTGTGAGGTACAGGACATTGCAGACAATATGGGTTCAGTAATTTGCTCCAGATCATAGAGCTGCTAAGAAACGGATTCCTTAACAGGGCAAGATTCAAGGGCAAGCAGCCTGACTCTGCAGTTTTAATCTCTACATCTGACTGTTAGAACAATGTTTCTGGCTCCAAAATGACATTTCACCAAGAAGGAAGGAAGAGGATCCAAGGGATACATCTAGAATTCAGGTTTAAACAGGCTCCTGAGAAGGACTGTAGCCCTCTAGGTGAAGTTCCAGGGGGTGTAGGGAGCCACTGGGGGGTTGTAAACACTACTGACAAATTTAACCATCCCAGAACTGTCCTCCCAGAGCCACCAGAAATCACCCTGAGATACCCCACATGAGATCCATCAATTGGGTAGCTAATTGAGATGCAGGGAGAAGAACTCTACAGGCAGCCTTGGGGAATTTCTTTCATCCCCTTAGGATAACGTATGATGAGGAAGGCACAGCATCTGGTAAGATGTGTCAGCCAAACCGAGTGAGCTGAACTGTCCCGCCAAAGAAGCCACTGTCGCATCATATTCACAACCTTGCTGTTGGGGCTATGCGTTTAGATGGTAAGCTATAGGCCTAGGTTCCTATTACTATCTTAATTTCTATTTCTCAATAATAAAAAGTAATGAGCTCAAGGAGACTGCTCATCTGCTGTCAAAATGAGACACTCTATATCAAAACACACAACAGCTAGTTATTCCTAACCCTTCTGCTATTTCAGGGGTGGGGGAAAGTGACATACTCTGTGTATAGGTGATTATCTGAATGTGCAAAAAAAAAATTAGGTCTCCATTCTACATAAAGCCTAAACTCAGACTGTTACTTACAAAATATTAGTGCTTCATTTCCAACATCTGGTGTTTCAGGACATGTTAAGGTACCAAGTATAGCTGACAAATTCAAAGAAGACATTTTTTCTATTAAGTTTTACTGTTTCTCATGATACTTCATTAGAATTGACAAAACTCAATGTTTGCTCAAAGTAGATACTACAAAAAATTCTACTAGCAGGCCATGGCAGCCATGCCTTGGTTCTGGGTATTGTTCATGTCAATTTTTCTAACTCCTTCTCATCTTGGGCCCATTTCAACTCCATCCATTTTAATAACATTCCTTGATTCTTCTGCCCTCCCAATTTTGCATAAAGTTTGTAATTAGTTTGTAGTTCTTGAAAGATAAACTGGGACTCAAAGAGAGATATTTTCCCTTTTAACAAATACTACTTGTGTATATTACAGATATATCTTATTACTAGAACACCCAGGACAGAGTTCAAATCTTAACTGTTACTATATTCTTCCCAATGTGAATATAGCTGAAGGTTATATTTTCAACTAAATTTGTCTGTCTACCCACATGAACAAAATAGAAATAAAGCAATGATCTTAATACTCTGGGTCACAAATTTTTGCTTAAATGCCTATAAATATTTTGCTAAAATAGTAAAAGAGATTATAAGGGATGTAATATATTTGATTTCATCATCAGTGTAATTCCCTTTGTTACATGAACTTACTTAGTGTGAGCATTAAGAAATTCCTAACTGGGCCATAATTAAAAATTCTCATGGCTTAAAAACACTAAATGATTTGGAATTTTAATATTATCACTGTGCTGATGAGTTTATGAGATTATACACACACATATATATATTTTTCCCTAAATCCAGACTCTTTTATAGGATGACCTACTATGTCTCTAGAAATAGTAAAGGTAACAGAAGTGACTCTGGAGGCTTGTTTAGTCAGCTTCTGAGCTACCAAAGGTCGGAAACTTTCTAAGAGATGCTTTGTATTACCGCTTTAAACTTTTTTTTAAAAAAACTACAGCTACAGGTTTTAAAGATTTCTTTGAAACAACTGAAGAGTGAACTTTAATTCATGTTTTTTAAACAAAGGTTATATGAGACTTACAGCACTCTTACAAAAGAAGAATATCAGCAAGAATTGCACATTACGCTCAGAGTGCAACTGACTTTCAAATTTCTCTACAGGTATTATTTCCCATGAATAGGAACAAAGAGCAAAAACAGTTAAAAAAGCATATTCAAATGTGTGCATAAAAAGGCATGGTAAATGAATACTGTTTAGTTTGCTGACATAATTACTTGAATGTAATTTTTATGAGTCGTAGAAATCTTGGCATTTTCACTGAACCAGATAATTAGACTCTGAATAGAACAGGGTCAGAATAATTAATACATCAAAACTAGATGAACTTTTTCTAATTATTTTTATTTAATCTCTATTATAATTATTGTTATACTCTGCTGAGCATGATTGCCTCATGTTCATAGATTTGAATGCAGTCTTATAGTTGCATCCTGGGACTTTGTGGAATATTAACAAACCGTGGCATGGGGAAATTAGAATGGTGTAGTTTCATGATGGAATTCTAAATTGGAATTTCATATTTTTCTATAGAGTTGCACAAAATTTGTCCCATAATCATAAAAAATATGAATTTTAAAACAAAAGTCTACTTTTCTTTCAAGTTACACTTCTTTAAAGTTCAAGAAAAATTATTTTCTCAGTTTTTTTTTAAAGGCGTATCATCAGCTATTCAATTCATGTGAAATTTTCTGAAAGGGGATATCATTAAGTTTTTCATTATGTGAGAATTTTTAATATCATGATAAATCTTAATCATTAAGAGTAAATGTACCAACAGGCAGTAAAGACCATGACCAACTATTACTAAAGACTTTGAAATTTGTATTAGAAAGTAATGGTGTAACTTTCAGATGATAGCTGCCTACTTGTGTCAGACCTTTGATACACTCATGAAAATAGAGAAACAAATCATAATAGCAGATGAAACCATGAATACTGATAAAATATGTTTAAATCTCAGGTCGTAAGATTATATAGCCCAGTTACTAAATTACTAGAGACTAACCTATGTCGAAATACATGAACTACAAATGCTATAGTACAGAGAGAAAGGTTTTATCAAAATAACATCCAATAACAACTGTAATCCAAGGCATCAATGAGAAAGTTTGAGGTTACTCTTAACTCTTAGTCCTCATTTCAGAAGTGGTCAGAACTATCCCCTTCTCACCATGTCATTATCTAGGACCAGTCTATGGAAGCCCATAACTTTCCCTTATATAGGACTGAAAACTGCTGAATTTAAGAAGCATGGCATTCTTAGATATAAAGAAAAAAATCAGGGATTAGTAGATTACAGTAAAATCCAGAAAATAATTCATTCTGAGAATTTACAGAATAGTTTTTATTACCTAGGGACTAATTCTTCTTCTAATATTTACAGTAAAAGACAGGAGGCAGAGGATACAATTCTGCCTAACTTTTGTGTAACCAAGATATTTTAAATGTTTGCTTGATTCTGGAATTTGGCTAGGGAAGATACACATCCTCAGAGAGAGCAGATAAAATGATTATGAGGTTCTAGAAACACAAAGATACAAAGTGATATCCACCAAAGGCAATGATGTCTTTTGCAAATATCAACAGTGATAGAGTTTACCTCATTCAAAGATTAAACACACACACACACACACACACACACACACACACACAAACACGCACTGACCTTAAGCCAATACATGAAGTTTCCACCAAAGAAAAAAAAAATGTATATCATAAATATGTCAAACATACATAAAATGGGAATAATAAGAGAATAGGGAGAACACTGAATTGTAAATGTCACTGGCAAATATATGAAGATAATATGGGAGATAAAAGATATAGCAGTGTAAAATTAAAATTGGCTTTAGCTGTAGTAAAGAGCGTAATCGACACTGCAGAAAATGAAGTCACTAGTAAAGATGACAGCTTTCTAAAAATAAAGAAAAAATATACTACTACTAATACTAGACTCTAAAGAGGAGAGGAAACAAAAAGTAAAATACATAATAATCAACATCTGTTGGGAATGAATTAAAACAAAGCTAAAGAAACATTCATTAAAAGAGAACACTTTTCATGACTTTAGCAAAAATAAACAAAACAAAACAGGAACAAACATTAGTTGAGTTCACGAGTCAAAGAGTTCACTAACCTGCACCAATCTCCACCCACCTCACACACAAATGAAGTGACTTAGAATAAACTTTAAAAGTTTTTGATTCTTAAGTTTAAAGAAAAAAAATTCCCAATTTCCCAACTATTTGGGCAAAAAGTAGAAATAAAGTCATAGCAGTTTCAGACTCTATTTCACTCAGAGTACTCAAAATACAAGGTCATGATGACAGCAAAGTTTTAAGAGAAAAATATTGTGGCACAAGAATATTGTGACCAAGCACAGAGCAGTTAATGTGCTGAGATAACAAAACGACTTCCATGCTTAGATCTGCAGCATCCAGGACATAACCTGCTCACAGATACACCCTTTGAAACTTTTATTTAAAAATGCACATTAGCAGGATAGAGATAAATAATATTTAAAAATTGAAAAATGGAATATTTGTATCTAAAATTCCTGTGTTGTATATTGATGTTATTTTAAAACATATTTGCTCATCAAAAACAAACATGCTTGGAGTTCCCGTCGTGGCTCGGTGGTTAACAAACCCGACTAGTATCCATGAGGACTTAGGTTCGATCCCGGGCCTCGCTCAGTGGGTTTAGAGATCCGGCATTGCCATGAGCTGTGGTGTAGTTTGCAGACGCGGCTCAGATCCTACGTTGCTGTGGCTGTGGAGTAGGCAGGCAGCTGCAGCTCTGATTTGACCCCTAGCCTGGGAACCTCCATATCCCATGGGTGCAGGCCTAAATAGACAAACAAACAAACAAACAAACAAACAAAAAAAACATGCTTACTTAGAAAGAAATAATAAATTAGGTCTGTATAAATGCTTATAATATAAATAATAACATAAGTGAAACAATAAATAACAGTTTAATTTGTTTTACTAGTATATATATACTTTACTCTATGATCATGGATATATTATAAAACTTACATAAGCAGATGCAATATTCATCAAATAATTCTGGGATACTTGGCTCCTTAGAAAATAATTTTTAAACTGGACCCTTATTTTACACTTTAAGTCACAATGAGTTTTTAGGTAAAAAAGGGATACAAATTTATAAAATACATATTTTTTAGAAAAGATGAAAATATAAATGACAATATTTCTGTTCCCAAAGCTATCACAGAGCTTTTAAACGTAAGCACAGAAAAATTCACAAAGAGCAAAATTTAATGAAATGTTCCTCAGGAAGAAACCTATAAAAGTTTATCTTACTAAAATGAATGAGCAGATACGTGACATGGGTTTTATTAAATAGACAACAATATACCATTAAATATTTTACCCAATGGTCCTGTATCATATCTGTCTAAACATACAGGCATAAAGTGTGTCAATAGCACTATAGAAAAAAAAGATAAAATTAAATGCACTTTAAATAATATATAACTTTTACCATTATAAACTTCATCGATTCCAGCATCATCTTAAGAGTTTTACTTTCATAATCTGATTTTGAATTTGCAACAAACGTTTTAGGTATGTGTTATCCATTTTTCTACCAATGGATAAAATGAAACAAGATACATGATAACATAACTTGTAGGAGTTGAAGAAGGATTTGAATTCAGATCTAACTACAAAATCTGAGTACTGAATCCATTGTATACTACTTTTTAAGTATATTATATATAATGTAAGGTAGTTTTTTCTGTTTTTCTTTTCTTAGCCCCTTGGCTTAGCACAGTGGCTGGCTAATTATACGCACTCAATAAATAATTGTCACATGCTGAATATATGTACATAAGATATTATATTCAAACCTAAGAGACATAATACTGAAAACGAATGAAAATTTTACCCCAAGAAAGCTCTCATTAAGGTTTGGAAGCATAAAGGAATGTGGGGTGTGACCAACACAGAACGACAGGGTAAACAGCGCAGACTCTCAGAACTCTGAGAGTGTGTTGCACAGTGTGCGAGAGGAAAGTGCTGTCCTACAGGAAGGAAGGCTGTGACCAAAACTAGATAAGCGCATCGCCCATTCAAACTGTTTTCAACATGGCTTGGCTATTGAAATGTCCAAGAGAGCTTTCCTGGATGTTTTTCAGACATAAATGGGTGAAATAAAGTGTCTTCGCTTACCTGAGAGATAATGACATAATCAAAATTTCTGCTTAATTAAGAAAAAAGATTAGTCTAGATTAATCTATTTAACAGTAAAATTAGTGTGTTAAACTTAGTGTGTTAAAGGTTCTTTGGAAAAAACCTTAAATTAAATTAAAGTAATCCGAAAGAATTAATGGCTATCCAAAGTAATACCAACACAAAGGAAACATCAATAGGCTCTCAAACACTCCTTCTGAATAACAGGTGAAATACTAATACTATGGTATTCAGCTATAGCAGTATCTTTAATCCTTGCAGATGTAAACTTAGGATGTGATTATGTATAAGACTTAAGTATTATGTCTTAAGGTAAATAATATGAAATCCTAAATAATTGGAGGGAAATGCCACCCAAGAAAAAACAGGTTCAACCTACTCTGGACTTTGAATACATTCAGATTTTTATTAAACCATATTTCATTCTCACGCTAAAAACTCTTCTCTGTTTCTTCCTTCATATGCTTTTTTACTATCTTCATTTTACTGAAAAAAAATCTTGTTTGTATATTTAAAGCATAAAATTGAAATTGTCCATCTGAAAGACATTAAATGGCTTTATTTCTACTTAGAGTATAAATTCACCTGCAAGTTAAGAAGTATTTAAAGTTTTGTCTTTGTTCTAATTTTGCTGGTGTTTTAGTCTCATTTAATTGATTTGTGCAATAGAATCAGATTGGAAAAAAAAGGCATACATTGTGATATTTTATCGTAGTTACACAACATCCGCATTTGCAGTTGTTTTCTGTTGCCAATATCTGGCGGTTCATTCCATTGTCTCAGATGCTTGATGTGCTTCCTGGCATTTCAGTATTTTATCAGTGAGTATTAACTTACAAGTGATAAAAGAAAATGGACTCAAGAACCTAGGTTTTCCATTTGGCAGCTCTTTTATATTGGTGCCCATATTTGAATTGTTGACTATTCCTAAAATCATGACAGGATTTCTATGAACCTTTTTAATGACTTTAGTTAAAAAGTTTTATTTACGTTGTTTGGAGGACTATAGAAGTGGAATTTTGGAAAGACTGGTTCAACATAGAGAATGAGGAAGTAACGGAGAACAAATATTAACCAAGTGAAATAAGTACTATGAAGGCAAAGCAAGAATAGACGCAAATTATGGAATCTGTGCATTTAACTGGATTGAAAATTTCCCTTTGTCAATGCCCAGGGAACCCTGAGGACTGGCAAAGGAGAAAAAAAGACTGAAAAATATAAGTTCTTTTTATGAAAAGCCATCCACTTACCAAAGATTTTTCCTAATATGAAATATGTTAGAGCTTGCCTGACTTTTATCACTTACTTGCATCAGAATTTGAACTCTTACCTATGAGCTTAATATTGAAATACATAAACATCCTGTAAAATAAAATCTAAAAATACAGCCTTCTGGAATCTGGAGATATGTCTTTTTTCTGTTCGTAAAGAACTTTTCTCAAATATTATCCACTACAATTACCTTATTCTGACAACCACGACACTGCAACACAAACCAAGGTCAGGATAAGAAGATACAGCAAAACGCAAACTGCATGCTTGTTGTTTGTTTATTTTCAGTTAATATATATATATCTTATACCTTACAAAATATCCAGTCCCTAAAATTGATTTCTAATTTGAATGTCTGTCATAATTTCAACAGTAACTGGGAGATACCGAAAGATGATCATAATTTTGATTTCAATAGCTAAGGAACTTCTTTAATACCAAATAAATAACGCACGAAAAGTATTTAACACATGGTCATATTCAATGAATATTAAACTTCTTTCTCTTTCTCCTCTTCAGTATAAAGTAGAAAAATTGAAATGTTCATTATTTAAAGTTTGTTTGGAACTATTTCATAGAATTACCAAATTTTAAGCAAACAGTGGCTTCAGTATCCTTATCGAATTTTTATAACAAAGACATGATTTAAGTGCTGTTCATAGTCAGAAGTCTAAGAATTTTTTTCCAATAAAAATTTCTGGTTCACCTTTCATTTAATAAAAAGTTGCCCCCTTGCCTCCCCTTCACACCTAAGATTATCTTCTGCCATCTGTCTGTCTGTCTAACTATCATTTATTTCTGGAAGTAATAAGTTCAAGTTAACATTCACATAACTATTTTTCATACTGAAGTGCGTATATTCACAACATACAGATTTGGTGGGAAAAAGTCATGCACAGACGGGACTGGTTTTGAGAGTTTTCTATCTGAAAACTTTTGTTGACTAGTGACAGAATTCAACTTTTTAAAAAATTGCTTCTAATACACTGATATTTGCTTCCATAGGGATCTGGATATATTTATATTATCTACAAATTTTTTGTTTTTTTCTAGATGTAAGGTAAGTAGTTATTAGCATATACTTTGTCAGGTTTTCACTTTCCGTTTCATATTCCTTAACATTCTTATATAAAAGACTTTGGGAATATTTCCTCTCAATGATTGAAGCTGAAACCTAAGACTCCAGAATGAAAAAAAACAAAAAAAAAACAAAAAAAGGAACACCAGGACATCATTCAAGTTTCTGGTTGATAAATTAATACAATATATACAGTCAGAAGAGAAGATTCTGGTCTCATTAGAGGAACTGCTTCAGCTTGGATTCTTGAATTATCTGTTTTCTATGAAAAAAGTATATGTATTTGCAATATTGCAAATATATTTTACATCATGCAAAAAAACTGTTTAGTCAGTTAAAATGGAAAATTAAAACACATTTCAAATAATTCAGCTCTATTCATTTAGATCTGGCTATGTCATGAAGAGTAAGTTAGTTTTAAAGGCTAGTGATTTTATACAGTTTGGTTATCTGAGAGCACAAAATAAATAATTCAGATTATTTTCAAATGCTACTAAATTATGCCATACTTTTCTATGAGAATGTAATAAGCTATGAAAAGAGAGAATACTGCCCATTGCTGGTTATTTAGAATTTCTTTTCCCAGATGTGCTGGACTGATTTAGTTGTCTCAGATCTATGGACTAGGTAAATATATATTTCTGGATATAGATATATCTGGTCTACAGATAGGGGTTGCTTGTGGGAAACAAAAAGTAAATATAAAGAAACCATCTTTAGCGTGCTTTATTGCAGAACCCCAAATATACCCTTATCCTGTATATATAAAATATATCTCTGTTTAGTGGCAAAATTCATTCATCTTATTTTAATAAAGACTAAATCCCTACCCCTAACATTGAATAATATTTTCTTACTCAGCTAGTGTTTTTGTATTGTTAAGAAAAATAAAACAATTGTAAATCTGACGAAGTTTAAATTATTCTACAGTATGCCTCAGAATTCCCTTTCTGGTATTGTCTGTTTTTGTTCCCGTTGCTATTCTGTAATATTTTAAACCATTTCAACTTTAGTCAGAGATAAAAAAATCATTTTTAAAAAGCAAATAAAAAACATACATTAAAGTTCTTCAGTATAAATTGTCACTTTGCATAGATGTCAGCTAATTGTATAGTATAATGATTAAGCTTTATTAGTAAGAAATGCACAGTATAGTATAGGCCAAGGTTTTTATAATTTAAAATTGGAATACATAGGAATAAATAGATATCTTTTCTGAAACAAGGGTATTTAAATTTATCCGTATTGAGTAATTTCATATACTTATAAAACAGTTCATCTCTCTTTAACTTCCTTAATACAATCACATAATCCTACTCATCAAATTAATAATCTGAGGTCTTTTACCTCAAATAGGCCAGCAAAACTATTCAGAATCAAAGGCCCTTATTCAAGTGAAGACATTTAAATCTTTTCTTCCCTGAAAAACAAATTACTTCATCATTCCAAGCTATGATAATATTTAATACCTTCATAATTATCATTGATCTTTAAATTGATAAGTCAGGTATTTACATATTTTAATCTACTAATTTTTTGTAACAGTTTTATTTTATTTTTTTTGTCATTTTCCAGGGCCACACCTGCGGCATATGGAGATTCCCAGGCTAGCGGTCTAGTCAGAGTTGTAGCCACCGGCCTACACCACAGCCACAGCAATGTGGGATCTGAGTTGCATCTGCGACCTACACCACAGTTCACAGCAACACTGAGCGAGGCCAGGGGTCAAACGTACATCCTCATGGTTCCTAGTCAGATTCGTTAACCACTAAGCCATGACAGGAACTCCATGTAACAATTTCATTAGTCTAGCTATATCTTAACATTTTTTTAAGAATTATTTTTTGTATTGTCAATCACAAATCAATTCACTCTGGAAAATTAAACTGTCATAAGTTAATTGTCCCAACCACTTATTTGAAACATGTATGCGTGTTGGGATATTCGTTTTGTGTAGGTTATTAATTTAGATCATAAGATGTTGAAGAAAATTCAGGAATATTTTCACACACACAATACATATAATAGCAATTATACGTGTATGTATATATGTATCTATATATCTGTACATACATATCTAGATAGGTAGATAGATAAATGTTATTTGGTTGTGCTCTGAGCTTAGCATCATTCAGTAGCAGAGGGGAATCTGGTCCCCTATTTGTATTTACTCTCGCCTCCTTTTTTTTCTCTTCTTTTCCTTTTTTACCTCTGGCAAACTTGTGCTTCTATTGACCATCAGCAAGTTCCTAAAAAAAAGGAAGGCAATTAAAGGAGTTTTATCAGCTGCCTTAGGATGTGGTGGGTTAGGGGAAAGATATCCAAAACGAACGTGAGCTGGCAAAGAGGAGGGGAGAGTCACTCAGTGTATTTTTACACTTGATGTCCTGAGTCTCCAGGCCAAGGGTTGTGCCATGAAGCTGTATAAAGGGACAGTGAGTACTGTGGAGACAAAAGCTGTCATTGCCACCCAGTGGCGACATCAGTTATTGCATGTTCAGCCAAGCCCCATTTGTTTTGCCTGGAAACTAAACGGAGATGGACAGCTTGCCCAGTCTGTTTAAGTAGAGAATAAAATACAACTCTGTTTATTTTACCATCTACTTTAACAATTAAAGATATATTATGAGCAAACAAAAGTAGTTTTAAAACTATATTTTGTGGTAAGTTTGAGTTTTACTATTTTCTCTTCAGGGTTGAGGGAGAGTGCCTAAGACAAACAGATTTTTTGGCAAGTCAAAGTTTGCTAGTGGTTTTGAATGGATGTTAAAGTACTTTAACTCAAAATCAATGTATCTTTATACCTCAGAAGACTGCCACTGATTTTAAGATCCTGCGGTTTGGTGTATTCCTTTTCCATACGATTGCTAACACAAAGCTGTGCGGACCCTCATCCACAGCAAGGTTGTTGTCACACGGATGAAAGCTATCCAGTAAAAGTGGAGGAGGGTATAGTTGACACATGTGTATTTAATAAACATACAAACTGGAAAGGAAGAATCAGAGGTGGAAGAAAACTTTTCCCCTCTTTAATGTAACATGACACGTGCTTTATTTTATCATTTTGCTGACTTCGGTATTTATTCCAACTTCTGGGTAACTTGCAATGGAAGTCCCACTCAAGTTCTTTGGTTTTTAATTGTTTAACAATTTAAATTTCCTTACATTTCAGCAATTTAAAAATATACATATATAAGCATTTTGTTTTCCTTCAAAATAAAAGCTCATGTCTTCCCAGGCCTTCTAAGAACTTCAAATTAAGGTATGTTTCTAATTGATTTCAATAGGGTTATCCTGCAAAATGATACACGTTCGGTTTTTTTACCCCTCTCCCTTACCTAATTATTGTGTATGATTAATTCCTACATTTTTATGTGTGTTGCATACTCTGTAGATATTTTACAGGTGCTGATTTTCAATATTGCATTGCTATTTGTTTTCAGCAGGCTATAAAGAGAAATGAGATCTTATAAGAAAGGTTATGTTCTGCATGTCTTATGTGAGTGCAGTTATTCTACCTAAGAGAGAATGACTATCATGTGGAAAACATATTTATAGTATTCTACGTGAATACAGATTTATAATGCATTAAGGGTAATTCACAAAGTTGAAATAAAAATTGACTTAATCTGAGGTTTGCTTTCTCGGTGTTCTTGCCAATCAGGCTGTGGAGGTCTGGCACATAAAAAACTCTCAGATTTATTTTGGATTCAGTGGCATCAGCCATTTCAACAAACCATGATCTGCCAACAAGCTTCAAGACTTAAAAAAAAAAGTATCTATAAAAGGTATGTATATATTCACATCTTGACTTACAAATACCTCCTGTATTTTAAGATAATTTTTATAAAGCAGAATCAAACGTAAAATTGAATGGAACATCTTCATGTATATTCATCAGTTAAAACAGTTTGAATATTTTCCTTTAAAAGGAAAAAAAAGTTGGTATTTGTTACCTCTCTGTTTTTCTGTTATTTATTTGCTTGATATGTAAACGAATGCTTTCTTCTAGAAAAGTTGGAATCCATCCAAATAACAACAAAAACTCGGCACACAATTATGTATTCTTGGACGCTCTATCCACTGCACCCTTTTTCCTGTTTGGACTAGAGTGCTTATCTCCTGCTCTTTAGGCCTTCAGCCTGCACCCTGAGCTGTGTTTGTGTGACAATCTAGTCAGTTTAACTAACGAATCATGTTATTATTAATCACGTTAACAATGCATGTATACCATTCATATTTCTGTACATATCTCAGGTGCTGTTTAGGGGAGGTCTGAGTTCATGAAGTAGAACATTGTATTGCTATTCCAGATTCAGTGTCATAGTAACAGTTTAGCAGTTTGTGATGGCTTTGTCATTGGCAAAGGCAAAAGGCAGAGAGTAACAACAGGAAGTAAGGAAGTGCAGAAAGAGCTCTTAAGACAGAAAGCAAGGCAGTGGATCTACATTGTCCTTTGCCAGGAATTATTTTCACGTGTTCAGTGCTAACTAATTTTGCTACTGCCTTCAATTTTGGATGCTGACATGAGACGTTTTCATACTTTTCTGGTTGAAAACTGTCTTAAGGTTTGGTAACTTGATAGTCTGAGTTAAGGACAGAGTATAGTAGTACCCTTCAAAAAAAAAAATACTTCAGTCTGGATTATTTTCATTTGTTCCACAAATACATGTGGAGAAGTTACTGATGGAGAGTTAAAGTGGACTGGTGTACAAAGGTAAGTCATTTAACAGTAATACTCCAAAAATATAGGGATTTATAATTCATGATTCTCACTTTGTGCTTTCACTTGAAGCAGCTTCCTACAATTCCATCCACAGATCTTATCCTTCACATGTCCATGTTTCTTACTGAATTCAAAGACTGAAGTGAAATGAGGGCAACAGAAATAACTTGAAAAGATAGTTCACTATTTGTTGTACATGAAAACTAAATTTAAAAAATAAGGCTGGATTTAAAAGAAATTAAAACTTAAGCAACATTATACGATGTTTGGAAACATAAAAATAAACATTTTTTATTGAAAAAAGTTATGACTGTGATAAAATTGCCACTTATTGACCTCATATATAACTACCTCCACTGTCAAAGTTCATTAAATTTAACTCTTTACTACCTATATATAGTTCTGATTAAAGTTAATGAACATTTACCTGAATTTACATAATTTTCTCTAATAGTCAATGTGGTCTAGGCAGAAACCACTCAAAAAAAAAGAAAAAAAAAACTTTAAGAAGTCCAAGACAGCT
>PVHT021183707.1:5564399-5582649 GCA_004024745.2 Catagonus wagneri
CATATATAACTACCTCCACTGTCAAAGTTCATTAAATTTAACTCTTTACTACCTATATATAGTTCTGATTAAAGTTAATGAACATTTACCTGAATTTACATAATTTTCTCTAATAGTCAATGTGGTCTAGGCAGAAACCACTCAAAAAAAAAGAAAAAAAAAACTTTAAGAAGTCCAAGACAGCTGATCTAAAAATACACTTTTAGTTCTGATTAAAGTTAATGAACATTTACCTGAATTTACATAAGGACACTTTAAAGGCTTCTTTTTTTATCTGATGTTGATAAAGAATTAAAAATATCAGGACATGAAGACTGAATTTTTTTAAAAAACATCCACACTAATTCTCTTCCCATGAATCCTCATGACTTTCAAACATGCAAAGTTGTCATTCCTAAACAATTCATTGCTGCCTTGTTTGGTTTGTATAATATTTACTTCCGCCACATCCTCAGGATATCTGAGGACTAACATTAATCATAAATCTCAAAAGTGACACAGGAGGATGCCACCAACTCTCCCATTCCTTTCCACGGCCTCTTACATTCCACAAAGGAAATGGTGAAACTGTTGACTGTCTTAATATGACTGGCTTTCCTAATTACATCAAACAAAATTCAGTCAGGAAATTGACTCCATCCAGTAACTGCAACAGGGAAGGTATACACTACAAATTTATTAACTCTAGCAGAGAATCGTCAGAGTAACTGAGATTTGGATACTGAGAAGTAAATATGGCACAAATGAACCTAGCTGTGAAACAGAAACAGACTCAGGGACACACTGAACAGTCTTGCGATTGCCAAGTGGGAGGGGAAAGGGTGTAGGATGGACGGGGAGTTTGGGGTTGTTAGATGCAAACTATTACATTTAGAATGGAGAAGCAATGAGGTCCCGCTGTTCAGCACAGGGAACTCTATCCAGTCTCTTGGGACAGAACATGATGGAAGATAGTATGAGATAAAGAATGTGTGTGTGAGTAAATCAACTATACTCTAGTAAAATAAAAATAAAAATAGAAAAAATAATGGGAAAGAATGTGTGGGTGGAAGATCCAGAGGGACAGATCTGGAAGACGCCCCCATCCCCAGGCCTGAGATGACCTCCTTGTGAGGGCATGGCTATGGCCCAGTGGGTGGAGGAGAAGTCAGCTGAGGTCCCAGGCCACAAGGAATCCCTGGGAATCTGCCCTCTCTGATGCCAGGAGGAAGCTAACCATGAAAAGGTGGCCACATGAGACTCATTCGGAATCTGCTGGTGGGGAAGGTACACTGGGAAACCTCCCTGTGGGTGTCAGGGGAGACTGCCCTCAAGGGGATGCCATGCACTGCTGGCTGCCATACACCGCAGGAGCCTGCTGAGAGAGAACACACACTGGAGCTAGGATGAAGAGCTCTTCCGCTCCAGGTTCCCACCAGCACCCGGGCTGCGGAAACACACTCAGGGCAATGAAGGTTTACTTAGAGTTGCAAGGAGACAGATTGGTACATTAAGTAATCTTACACGTCATCAATACCAATACCCTACACCAGAGGATGTATTTGTTGCAACTGATGCATCTACACTGACATCTTGTTATCACCCAAAGCCAGTTAGGGTTCACTCTTAATGGTGTACATGCTGTGGGTTTGGACACTGTACAATGAAGTGACATGATAATGGGAAATGCCCATGTTAGGGCTGGGAATATATGGAAAATCTCTACTTTCAGCTCAGTTATGATGCGAACCTAAAACTACTCTAAAAAATAAAGTCTATTCACTAAAAATATAAAATTAAAAAAAACCCAATGTGACCAGACTTTTCTTTTTGAACCGATAATTGTGGTATGACCACAATGCGAACGGTAAATTGCAGTGTATGCTTATTTTTAAAGTGGTAATTTTTTTCATTATGAATACTGTATATGGCAGAAGGTGCTAAGGTATGCACAACAGTTTCTTATATAATAATTAAACTCTCAGGGCACAGTCTACTGAGTTAAAAACCTTCCTTTCCCAGACTCCTTTGGAACGAGGTGGGTCCATATGACTCAGTTCTGGTGGAAAGGATGTGGGAAGACGCAGGAT
Source organism: Catagonus wagneri (assembly GCA_004024745.2). Lineage (NCBI taxonomy): Eukaryota > Metazoa > Chordata > Mammalia > Artiodactyla > Tayassuidae > Catagonus > Catagonus wagneri. The sequence goes on from PVHT021183707.1 coordinate 5,566,469, forward strand.
GTTCAACTTCCAAGTCATAATGTTTACTGAAGTGGAATGATGTTTCCCTGTCTATTTCCTCTACTTTACAGCTGGAAGGCACACCTGGTATGAACCATCACAGACCACGTGGATAAAAGTAATTCCCTAAAAATGGTGGAACAACAAGAGAAAAGGAGCCTGGGATCTTAAGGACGTTTACAGAGTTGCCACATTAGTTCAAGTTCTGTGTGAGAGAAAGAGAAAATTTTATTTAAGCCACTATTATTTTGGGTCTTTGCTATCATATCCTTTATGTTCTCCTGTCTCATCACCATACCTTCCTTGACTGGAAAGCAAATGTGTCATATATAAAGCAACACAGACCTATTAATCAAAAAAACGCTCACCTAGAATACTACCATGTCAAACTAAAAAAATGCAGATATTAAACGAAAGTGAAAAATAATGGTTCCCTTGGAATGTGGGATGTGCTATATTCATAATCATAAGTTAATTTTCTGAAACATTATTTTCCCAATGTTTGAATAATAATAATAATGATAATTAGTCTTATGCTTTGTCAAAGTATTTCATTATACTGTCATTTTTGAATACCACTTCACTGATTCCAACCCCTGTTTTTATAAAAGACACGTGGGAAATTCTGGTTTTTATTAGGAACAGGATACTTTTGTCCTAACCTTAATGTCTTAATTAGTAAAACATCAGTGAATATAGATAGGAGACGACAAGCTTTTTAAAAGGATGTTTCTTATTTGTTTGTTTCAAAGAAGTCACTGAAAAGCAACCATGTTCAAGGTGTACTGTGTGTTCTACTGCATAATGATCTGTCAGCTTAAAAAACATTCATTTATTTCCTTATTTTAATATATACTAGCAACTGAGCCTCAGTGACAGGAAAGAGATTATTATACTTTGCTAAAATGAAATTCTCTTTTGCTGTTTATTTTCCCAAATCTGATGTAGAATTATCTAATTTTACGTAATCACTGCATATATTTATTTGTTTAGGATGTATTATTATGACAGACCATGAAACATATTTAGTAAGCATTCTGCTTCTTAAATTATTTTTAGTGGTAGTAGGAATTTACTAATTAACTACAATGCAAAGGGAGAAAAAGTTAGAATGATTAAAAAATTTTAAACTTTATTACTTTTAAGTGCATCTGAATGACCAACCAAAACATCAATCTAAATTTATGTAATAGAAAATAATTCAAAGTATAATCAATTAATAATATGCTACTTAAACAAAAACATAAATTGAAATCATATAAAAATAATTTTTAACTCAAAGCACATATTTTCTACTCAGAAAGACCTGAGTTTGGATTAAATGCCACTTTTAGCCAACTAATCATTGAAAACTCAATCGACCTCTTTGGCCTACGGTTTTAGCATAAAATGTTTGGATAATATGATTTATCCCATGAACATCTGAACATTAATAGAAACAGCACCCTAGCCAGATCACAATTCCTAACACACAATAAGCACATCTAAATGATGTTTTCATTCTCCTTTGGATACAAAATGCTCAGTTTGAGGCCTCAGTGCCCTTCCTTTTAAACTATAACTATTTTTTTTTTCCAATGTATGCACACCATCTCTGAATTGTTGCAAAACCTAAATTAGCAGGATTGGAATCAGAGGGATTAGCTTGTATTTTTGTAAATCATATATTTTACAGTGACTACTCTCCCCAATAAAATGTAACTTTGATATTCACTCTGTCTCAAATTTAAAAGTTTTGAGGATGCATAAAAGATTGTTTAGTTGTTGAGAGTGATGACACTCTTACCAAGTTCAGATGGATTATCTCTGGCCGTCTCATGACCTCAGTCAGTAAAAAGTCTTGAGGAATTATGTAAGAACAGAAAAAATTTAATACACATTGTTGTGAACAATAACTCTACAAGGTAAAACTATTTCAGCATAATTTGTAGCTTAAATGTAAAGTGTATTCATACACTTTTATTCTGCAAAAGAAAGTAATTTAAATATTTATAAAATGTGATTTACATGAAAATACCATCCCACTTTTCATTTACTGTGCTGTTCTTCTGTCACTCAAAGTTGCCTCCTTTAAATGTACATTTGGAAACAAATTATATTATGATCCAAAATACAAAAAAATAAATACAATGTGGAATACGGGAGCTTGAAGGAGGAAAAGTGACTGCAGGCAGAGTGAAAAGAAACTAGCTTGTTGAATTTTCACACCCTGAACCACTGAGCAGGCTTATTTAAATCTATTTTCCTTTATGAATTATACATGGCTATCATCACTGAGGTACACTCCCAGGGTAAAAAACATTTTAAACGACAACTTACTGATAAGCTGTCAAATAGGAAAAATCCACTCATTTTTTCAAATCTGTAGTTGATTTTTTATTAATGTTTTAAATGATTTTCTGGCAACGCATTTAGGTTACCTTTGACTTCCCAGGAAGAAATATATAAGAGTGCTTGATCCCACTTTTCACTTTCCATGTATACCAAACCTGTATACATGGTTGTGGAAACAAAAAGAAAGAGTTTGTTTGGGGTCTCTTTGCAGAGTACATGTAGGCTTTTCTACCTTCACCTGCCTGGACCAGCAGGTAAGATTATGCAGGTGTTTGCCTGCAGGAGAATCCTACTAATTAGGGAACAAGCTAGGCAGTGGAAACCTATCTGCAGGTATTTTCAGGTAAAATTGTTGAAGCAACAAGACTATGGAATGATTTGCAGGGTTTCAATAATGGAAAAGTTTTCATCTTTTGATTAAACTCTCATTCTGCCCAATTTCTACTACAGATGAGGTATAAACATCATATGGCAGATGTGGTCCCATATTAATATATTTGGATAAAAATACTAAAAACATCAAAAATGGTCATTATAATCATAATCAGATAGAAAAAGAGTCAAGATAAAGCCAACTTTCATCCAGAAAGACACTGCCCTTGATGCCAGTGGGAGAGCCAGTATTTTTCCAGAAGAGGAAGAAGGAGAGTTAAGCTTTAGATCTTGTCCTTCTGTGGCCCTATTTTCTAATGACACAAATTCTTAGCAGTGCAGTCTCATCCATCATCTCAATTATTTGTTTGCAAAGTACACCAAATATTTTCTGTACTGGGTTAAAGAGACATAGCTTCTGCCCTAAAGGGCTGTATCACCTGGTGCAGGAGTACCACCATTTCGAAATGTCAATTCTTCCTTAATTGCTCTGTCTAATAGACCTGCATATAGGCAATTTCCTGGTGTGTCAGCCAGAACACAGGCTAGAGTCTAACCTTAAAATAAAGGTATTTGAAAGGTCCAATTATAATCTGGGGACTGTAGTGTCATAGAGCAACAACTGCATTGCTTCCTATTCAACAGATTGTCCCTCCACCTTTTTCTAAAAGACAAAAATGAGTGAGAGAGATTTTAGAATTTCCAGAACAATGAAATGGCTATAGAAGGAGGTTAGTAGTGATGACGAAATATAATCAAATTGTAGAAAACCAGAATTATGAGTTTACAAGCCAAAAATGTAGTGATAAATATGTACTAGATATATATAAAAAAACTATATACTTTTATACGGTACATATTTATACATATGCATATATATATATAATGATAGCAAAATCATAAATACACTAATATCCTTCACGAATCTCCTTAAAAATAGTAAACCCAGCAGTTTACTATTTTCAATCGTATTTCCCAGTATACAGATAAATTAATATTAATGATACTTGGGTGCATTATAATACATTTCATTTAGTCATCCATTCTATTTCATATAAAATTCTATGCGGAGGCTGGTAGGTTCAGTGAGAAAATAACGCAGTGTTTAAATTGTGACTGCGACTGAAAGTCTGTCACTTTACATCCAAGAAAGAAATTCACCCCTTACATACAAAATAGAAAAGTATGAAATGTGATAGAAATGGATGAACTAAAGCCTACATGTTTTCTTTTGAAATAAGCTTTTTGTTCAGACATACTGAATGCTACATTAGCTAATATAAATAAACTCTCAGAAGATGACAATCAAAATGAAGTGACCTCAGTAATATGTATTACTATTTGCTTTGGAGGTTCTTAACAAGTTTAATAAAACTTTTAATGTCTAATTTTCAAACAGATGCAATGAGACTCTGGAATTTTCTTTAGCCTATTTGCTTCAGTCCCTCCAGGCTGAAGGCCCCAGAAATGACAACCTTAATTATCTTTGGCCTTAGTCAGCACCAAGGAATCAAAACGCTTCTGAGTTGTCCCCCATTCAAGTTGACTACACAATCACAGATACAATTTAAGAGATATTTCTTGACTAACCTGCAGCTGGGATTACACAGTGGTTATACTTCTAGGGGGAGTGTTTTGATCGAAGTTGCTGGGATTACATGAAGAAGCATATAGATTTTAAAAAGTAACATGCTTTATTTTGGGTAAATTTTGAAAACAATATACCATTTAAAATATCTTAAAATACTTCTAAATATTAAAATATTTCTACTTATTTTTATTAAAAAATTCCAGTAAATTATCAATAGTAAACCATTTCCATCTTGTTTTCTAGCCACTGGGTTTATGTTGTCTTCTTGAGGTTTTGGAGAGAGGAACAATGGTCACCAATGAGGAAAGAGTTTATGTGGGGTGGTACCTGGACAATGAGGCAAGAATTAACTCATATATTTGGAGTTGGATGGCGTCTGTGTACTGAGATGTTCGTTACTTGGGTTTCATACCCCTCGATGGTACACTGAAAACAATAATAATAACAGTAGTAATAATAGGCCAGGGACAAGTGTCTTATCTTTTTAGCATCATGAGTGTAGAGGGAAAGGAATCTGGAGGAGATGTGCTGAGATTATATCCAGAAGCCCTGAGCAGTTGCTCCAGTGGGAGACGTGGGGGAAGGTGAATGGATTTTGCATGGGGAGGGGACGTACATCTTGGTGTCGAGGATGGATCATGTAGACAGAATTTTAAAGTGAAATCCAAATTCCCAACACCTGGCAGACTATACAATCCCCCCCCACCTTGAGTGTGGAGGGGCTGAGGGAGGGCCTTGAAGATGATGGGTATGACTCTGTAATTGTTCAGCCACGTGAAAGGATTGTGCAGATGAAATTAAGACCCCACATTAGTTGATCTGGAATTAATCAAAAAGAAGATTACCCAAGGTGAGCCTGACTTAATATTGAAAAGCCCTTAAAAGACGGACTGGAGCCTTTGGTTGCAAAGAGACACTCTCCCCAGGCCTTGAGGAAACAAACCGCTAGGTTGTGACTTTCCCATGGGAGAGGTGGTCTCTAGGAGCTGAGGGCGTAGGTGTTGCAACGCCAAGGAACTGCCAACCACCTGAAGGGGCCTGAAACGAGAACGCCTCAGTTGCGGTCTTGTGGAACCTTAGGCAGTGGTCTCAGCTATAGCGTGCCTGAACCCACAGAAAGGTGAGGTCCTGACCGTGTGAGAAACATGAGATCCTGGGCAGGAGTAGAGACAACAGTTTTAAGTGACAAATAAAGAGTTGAACGTGGCGAAACAGGGAATTCTGGGAGCAGAGAACACAGCACCAAGCTTACAGGGCTGCGGGCACCCCTTCCTCTCCACTGGCATCATCTGCCCAAGCACACTGTGATTCTAGGAATCACCGCAACTTCCTGATTCTGACTCCAGCTTTCTCACAGCTGGTGTCGCCTGCTGGTCGGTATGTCGCACAGCAGTTCTACCCATTTGGAGACCTGGGGAAGTGGGGCTACATGTTACCAGCGACATTTCGGGTGCCAGTGAGCAGCTTGCTCCTTCTGTTTGTGGAAAAGTCAACAGAGATGCTGAGATGTGATACGCGACAGGGGAGGGAAAAGACAGAGGAATTCCACCGGGTCAGCATGACTGGGAACTGAGAGTGGGCAGCAGAGTGACTGCCCAAAGTTTCCACTGTTTTATGGGCATTTCCATTTATTTCCTAGAAAATACCGCTAATCTGATTGTGCACTGTTTGTAGCTGTCCTTATCCTTTTTTCTGATAAGAGTGGTGTTTATGTTTTTCCTTTCATTTTTGATTCAGATTCGGTTATCTTGAGAGTCTAAAACATCTCCCATATAAATGAAAGTTATTGATGGAAAGCCATAGTCGTAATGAGAGATTTATAGTGTTAGAACTGTGCAGATGTTTCTTTCTCAGTTGTAACTTTTACATTTGAGGAAAATAGTGCAGAAATACCGACCCACTCTCTGATAAAGGTGTCAATTTCTAGCATAATTTGTATTTTCCTGCATCTTGCAGTTAAGGAATCTAAAAACTGTACAGAAGGCCCCAAATGATGAATTCTGAAGTATAAATAGTTCCAAAAGTCACTTTTAATTTACTGGTATTGAGAGCGTCCCTTTGAAAGATCCTTACAACCGCATCAGTTGCTCTTAACCTCTCAACAGTTAGTGGGTACCCTGCCAACAGGTATTCTCACCGGGTTTCTAGGGGACAGCAGTGGGTGCTAAGGTACTAGTCCCCAGGACACCCAGTCACACACAGCACACCCATCACGCACGTGGACACTCACCCTCACTCTGACCTGGCAGAGAGTGAACACTAGCACAGAACTGTCACAATCCTCGCTGCAAGCGTCCTGTTCTGCCTAATTTAACAGCTCTGCTATTGTGTGCCCAGGAGAGGTAAACAGTACTTGCTGTGATTCCAAGTATCAGGAATAACTCCTTTTGACCTAAGATACTTGCCTCACCTATTCAATAATGCCTGAAATTCAATAATGGTAAAGCTTTTCAACCCACAGTTAATCAATAAGTTTTAAATAAGCCAATGCAAAATGACATTTCATAGCCCTGTCTAATAAAGCAGTACTCTCTTCTTTGAGATTTAATTTCTTCCTTACAATCTCCCCACGTTCCAGACAGAACAAATACATTTGGTTTCATTGGACAAATACAGAAGCTGAAGCTGAAAGTTCTTCCTAGAAATAATGTTAGAAAATTTTAACCCATCTTACAACCCTAAATCTTATGTTCTTTTTATTTATTATCTGAATATATACATATACATCCATATACAGTGTTTTTGACACATACACAGAGTATAAAACTGATTTCATATCCTCTGAAGTCGTTTCTTCTTTTTTTTTTTGTCTCTTTGCCTTTTCTAGGGCCACACTCACAGCATATGGAGGTTCCCAGGCTACGGGTCTAACAGGAGCTGTAGCCACTGGCCTATGCCACAGCCACAGCAAGGTGGGATCCGAGCCGCATCTGCAACCTACACCACAGCTCACAGCAATGCCGGATCCTTAACCCACTTAGTGATGCCAGGGATTGAACCCGCAACCTCAGGGTTCCTAGTCGGATTCGTTAACAACTGAGCCACAACGGGAACTCCTGAAGTTGTTTTGATAAGATGGAAATTAAAAGAAAAAGAGCCACTGGGGGAAAAAAATCAGATTTGTATTATATTTTGGCAAAACGGGGAAAAAGAAGTGAAAACTGGGGTAAAACATGTCAGCTTTGTAATTTTTCTGGCATAGTGGAAATCGTAATCACGTCTAAGGCAAATCTGGATTCAAATCCCAGCCTGATAGCTTATTAGCTTTGTGACTTTAGGAGAGTTTTGTGACTTTAGGAGAAACCACCTTTGTAAAATGCAGATGATTCTCCACACAACATGAGTATTAAGTGAGAAGACTAACATAACACACGTAGCACAATGGCAATTGCTACATAAGTTAGCAGTCATGGTGGTAGCAGAAGTACTAACAATATTAGCCGAGCAATAATGGCAGTAATAGTCATGGTAAAAATAAAATTAACTAACATTTGTAGGTGGCTGCAGGATGTCCAGTGCTGTCTACCAATGGCTGACATTATTCTAGCACTAATTTTTTCTGACGCTGTTCCATTCTAAATATGCTATTTGGCATTTGCCATTTCATGACTTATGGTTCATGACTTCCACTCTCTTTTCCTTCCCTCCCTTTCATTAATAAATCCTCTAGCCTTGCCACCTTTTCCTAATGACTTTTATATTCAGTTAATGTAAATAAATATACTGAGCTTTTTGGGAGCACTGTTTTATGAAAAAATTAGTTGAAATGTAATAATGAAACTTCTTGCTCCTATAAAAGTATAACGTCCCTAAAATATCTCTGAAAAGCTAATTAAAAATAAAAATAAAAAGTGAGGCTCTCCTTGTCAGTTTGTAAGGCCATCCATGGTAAAACCAAGGGGAGATTGTGTGATGTATTGCTTTTAACTAGAAAATCTTGAAGCTTAGAGCAAATGCTGGAGTATATATATACACAGGTTCACTGATGTAGTTTCTAAGCACACTGAAATGGAGTAAATAACTGAAGAATTTCAAAATGCAAGGCTGTCAGAACTCCAGAGCAGTCCAGGGAACTGAAGTTAGGTGTCTTACCACTTGTTTTATTTAGTCATCAAAATTGACCAAGCAAGTTCCTGTCTCAGATACTTACTTTCTTAGGAGTCTGAAAGACAAAGATATTAAGACAGCTTTCTGAGGCTTTCTTGCTAAAGTTCCAAACTTTAGGGAAAACAATCAGTTAAACCAAAATTTGAGTTTATGCGAGAATAGAGCCAAATAGCCCAGTGGATTCGATAAATCAATCTCTTGATAAAAAGTATCGTGTAAACTGAAGTTGATCACCATGAGAGATTATACACCGCTGCTGGTTCTTTGGCATTAGTGAGAAACTATGTGCTTGAGTCTGAATAGAGGGGCCTAAACCTGCACCAATTTCAAACTCTGAAGGTTCGCTCTCAGAAATTTCATCCTTAGCACTAACCAAAAGAATATCACACCTCTCTATCCAGAGTTATTTCCAGCAGTGATCCACAAGTCAAAGGGTGCTAGTGACTAACGAAGAGATCAGCAGAATATGAAAACCTTGTGAGAGAGAGAGAGAAAGACGCACTGAGCAGAACAGAAGAGGAAGAACGAATGGATGGCTAGGAGTGGGAATGAGGACAGGCAGAGAGTGCAAAGGTAAGAGTGTGCCTCGTTCCCTCAGACTGCCCAAGGACATTTACTTTGTGCAAGAGCACAGGGATAACGCAGCCTGGCACCTCTGAGATGAAGTGATTGCTCATCCTAATCACAAAAAGGCTAGGTTTTGAATCCTATCTGACAAGGAAAGCCTCACTTCCTGTTTTAAAGAACCATCAACTTTTCAGAGAGATTTTAGCAAAGCAACAGTTTTTACAGAAGCAAAAACTTTAAGGTTTTCTAAAGCTTTTTTTTTTTTTTTTTTAATGGCTGCACCCGCAGCATGTGGAAGTCCCTGGGCTAGGGAATGAATCCAAGCCACAGCGGCAACCTAGGCCACACCTTTGGCAACCCCGATCCCTGGATCTGGGCCAGGGATTGAACCCAGGCCTCCACAGTGACTACAGCCGCTGCAATGGGATTCTAAACGCACTGCACCATGGTGGAAACTCTCAAACTTCAATTTTTCCATTAAAGATTTGGAGAAAACATTCACCTCGAAAGGATTAAATGGTATAATGTGTGTCGAATTTAAAATAACAGCATGGAAGAATTTTCAGATGAAAGGTGGGTTAAAAACACCAACATATGTACTAAATAATTGCACATAGGTGGTTCTAGCAGATGTGAGGCACACTTTTGGAGCAAAGATGACAAAATTCATAGTGAGATTAGAATGTATCTCCCTTTAAGTAATTTGATAGGCATTTCTACCACTGATTTGCACACTGAGGATATCCAATACTTTGTACTGAGTATTCCAGTACAAAGAAATCTCTCTTCAGAGGATATAAATACTTTAAATATAGACTCTAAAGTTACCAAGGCTTTTCTCTTAGATTGTTTAGATCTGAGAGAAAACTATCTGCCCAGTAACTTGTCATAGTTTGACTAGTCACACCAATGTGCTCCACCAAAGAGTGGCAGGGTAGCAATTTCTCTCCCCCGCTCCCCAGGGCATGTGACCACAAAGCCCACATGTCCAGAATTCCCCCTGAGCCTCACTGAAACACCCAAATCCAACCAACCCTATCACCAGTAAGGTACAGGGCAGAACTCGGTGGAACGCTATGTCCCGGCTGCAGGGAGCAGGAGCATCACAGGACAGATAGCAAGCCTTGGGGCTGCAGTGCAGGTGCATGTTGGGACTCCTGATCCTGGAGGGTGATGACTGGAACAAGACACTTTCTGGGTAGCACCCTGTCTGTCCAGATCCAACCCAAGGGATCATTCTTGACTCTCACACTGTGTCCCTTTTCACACAGAGTCCTGTGGACAATAGCTCCTTGTTTATGTAATTGGGTCATTACCCAGCAATAATCCCCTCACAAATAATAATAATAGCAACAAGGGCAACTAACGGACTGTTAATGATAGCTGAGAACTTCAGATAGAATGGCGACAGCTGATCAATAGTTGACTGGTCTTTGTAGTTGACAAGCAGTCTCCAAAATCTCAGTGATGGATAATCTGATGGGCCTTTGGGACTCACAATAAAATCTGTAAAACTACAAAAAACTAAAGTTCACTCAGTTTTTCTCAGTTTAGATATAGAGTGGTCTCAGTGGTTTCATGAATTCTTTCCCATTTCCACCGTTAATTTTCCATACAACTTAAGAAGCGACATAACATCCTTCTGTTTTAGAAACTGTGTGTGTGTGTGTGTGTGTGAGAGAGAGAGAGAGAGAGAGAGAGAGAGAGGAAGAGAGAGAGAGAGAGAGAGAGAGAGAGGGAGAGGGAGAGGAAATAACAGCATCCATTTTCTTTGGGATATCATGAGAAATAGGCCACATTGAGGTCAGATTTCTAACTTATTTGGAATGATTTGCAGCAGATTTATTGGAGATCTGGCTATGTCAAGTTCACTTTATCATTGTACCACCCACTCTCCTCCCTTCAGGGCTATCATGACTCACTCCCAAATTATTTGTCCTTGGGAATATTGTTTTTCTTTATCTCTTTTATTTTAACTCCCTTTGATCTGCTTTAATCAATTTAATATCCTTAATTGTTTTTTATCTGGAGACATTCATTGCATCTATTTCTCCTGATATGGCCTATTCCCAGTATGGCGCTTTAATTTCCTTACAAAATTTGGAACAAAATAAGAGGATGTTGCATGTGAGCTACAAGAGGAACTAGTGCGGCTCTGAGAAATTAAAACTGTTTTATTCACAATGTTCTAATGCAGTATATTTGGACTTTGATGCTTCCTGACTGATAGCTCAAAAGCAGACTTTCTCATGATTTTTTTTCCCTTTTTAAATGGAATCTGGAGTAATCTTTCATATATGGAATTAACACTGGACTAAACTGTTCTGTCTCTGTATTGAAATAACCATTTACTTATTTTATTTTCTAATGTATTTTATTTTATTTTATAATGTATTTTAGCTTATAAAGTTAACTAGTACACTGCCAAAATACAGGGTGATCTAGCCTATCTAAGTACAGGAGAGGTTAAACTTTACTCACAAATGAATTTGTTCTGGTTTAAAAAAAAAAAAAGGAGTACTTGGATCTTGAAATACTGAGATATCAACAAGGGGTGGGGTGCATGGCAGGGAAAGCAGGCACAGGGTGGGGCTATGGATTCCATATGATCCTCTGAAATGAAATGGATGTAACTGCCTCATATTGAGAGACTGCTTTAGGAATTACAAAAACTTGAGAGATTCCTTTACTGCATGTCCAATGACCAGTGATGAAAGTTCTGGGTTTTTCAGGATCACCCAACCTGAAGAAACCCTCTTCCTGCCATGGCTTGTAGAGATTTCCTGCTTTGTTCCCTGCAACAATCTTGGCAGTATTCACAAAACAGCACTGAGATCCCCGAGCTTCTTTGAAGGATGTTCTTTTCCTGGCTTCATGTGGAATTACTTAGAGATCTGGCAGAGGGAGGTGTCAAACCACAAATAAAACTTCCCTTGACACGTGGGGAGAAAGGTAGCGATTTCCACTTGACCTCACCAACTGAAAATACAAATTCTGCTGTTCTTGTGTCAATCATTATTTCTTAAAATGCACTTAAGCATGAAAGCACTTTACTCATTGTATCTGTTCACCATTCAACTCTGCAAATTTGCCATAAGCTTTTTAGTGTCATGTCTTCATTGTAAACTAACAATAGTAAGAGTTACGGCTTCATAATTTACTCTGTACTGGACCTAACACAGGAACACTAACAAATGAATTTTGATGGTATTGAAACTGATCTGACTTATTATTTTTATTTCCTTTCACGCAGCAAACACTAAAGACTTCTACACCTAACACTCTGGTGTTTTTCTGTTTTTTTTTTTTTTGGCCGTTATGCTTTTCTTTGACAACAGAAACATGCTTTGGTAGTGTTGGGTAGTTAACTGAGGTTGAAGTAATTTGCAACTGTCTCTCAATTTCAAGGGAATCTTGAAAAGACAGAGTGGCAAACTCCTTTACTGGACTGGAAATTCTGATTTTTGTCTGTGTACTTAAGCCTTCCAGATATAAATGGAAGGGCTGTCCCTTCCACATTCCTTTCTCCACAACACTAATCCTTTTTAGCAAACCAAAGAGTTTATGAGTTCACAGAGCAGCATTTCTCTATCTTTAGACATCCAGTAATGTCCCTTTCAATACTTCGTCACAAATTAAGCAGAGTCTCCTTCCTTGTTTGCTGATGCATAGATTGAATTAGGAAATACTCCTTTACCAGATCCTAACACACACCAGCCTCCTGGTCTTAATGCGACCCAGCCAGTGCTGAGATAATTAACAACATTCACTGCTTCAACATGGTTCTTTATTTTTTTTTTTCTGTCCATGAAAATATTCTTGTATCTAGTTGTTCCTTATTGGTTGATTTATTTTCACATGCATTAATCTACCAAGTGTTCTGAAGTGTCTGCTCTAGTCCTCAAGCTGACCCAAGTCCTCAGGAATAAAAACAAATAACTAGAATCTCTGGGGAAGCATGCAATATTGTAAGAGGTAGAAGATGCACATTTGTTTTATATACATCAAGAGAGAATTAGGCAACCGCCACATTATGATGTAAATAGTATGCATCAGTGCTGTAGAAATGCAAAGTAAAAAAAAAAGGTTTGCCATGAGCTACATGTGACAAAGGAGAGGGCACTTGGAAGAAATGGGTCTTATGCTGAATTTCAGTGAAGAACTAGTGGAAAAAAAAAAAAAAGAAACAGAAAAGTGTGGAAGGTAGGGACAATTTCATGAGGAAAAGAAAACTGGTGGTAATTCTCATTTTTATAAAGCCTGAAGTCTTTTTTTTTCCTCTAAATCTCAGTGCCAAATGTATTTTTGACTGTGGATGTCTTGTTTCTTAAGAATAGATTCATTAGATTTCCTACAGTCTTAAAACTACTCTACACTTGGTTTACACTGTATAATATAGTTTCATCCTCTTTGGTGTCTATTTGAATATAGTCCCTCTCTCCACATTCATGACTGTATAAGAAATGTGGTTACAAATCCTATTTACTGGACATTTCCAGATACAGCTCTTAAGAACCACATTCATTTTATGATGACCATTAAGTAGAGCAACATTGCTCACTGGTGCTGAAATTAAGCACCCACTGTTTGCAGGTACAAGCAAACAGTGGGCACTTAAGACATACCTGCTTGAACATGCTTATTGTCTGCACAGCATATTTATAAGACAAATTAAATAATTAGGTGCATTGACAAAAATATCTTAAAATTCACCATCACATGAGTAGTAGTGAAAGTCAGAAGTCTGCCTGGAAGAGGTGAGATCTCCAAGGCAGAAAACAGGTAAAGAGAAGAATATCTAGTTGGGGCAGAAGTGAAAAATACCTATTCAAATACTTGTTGAAAAGGCTCTGGATCAGCATCAGAAAACCCTGTGAGAAATTACCTAATTTTCTAAGCCTTCTTTCCCTACCTGCTTCCAGTCCATAAATGGGAATGATTATATCACCTTTCCGTGTTTTAAAAGGATTTTGTAAAATATGATGAGATCATCCTGCCCATGACCACTCCTCAATGCTCTACAGCGTTGTGCAAATATGAAGTGCTTTTAGGAGGCAGAAAAATACAGCACTGAAACACAGTTATCAAACGAAGACTCATTATGGCTTTCAGAATGCTGTTCTTCTTCTCTCTGACCACTGAATTTAGAAACATTCAACGAGACAAGTTGAGTACGAGTTTCCTAGAGTTCCAAAGGTCAGAATCTAGACAGAAAAAGTAAGAAAGGAAGTGGCTAATTTGACGATTCTCCTCCCACCTTTCCACCCTCACCTTCTCAGCATTCACCAGGCTTTTGGTGATGGTGGGAAGGGCTTTCATGCCCACAGTCTAGGAGAGTCTTCAGGCTTACATGGATGGTCCACGTCATCCTTCCTTGACCTGTCTGAAAGTCAGAGGTTGGCTATTCCATCTGGATACAGTTATTAGAATCACTCAGACTCCACCCTGCTCTACCTTCTTCTATTCTCTATCTTTTCATAATCGATAGCAGAGAAAAATGTGCTTCCCCTCTCCCACAGGATGTATCACTAAGATTTGTACTGAACAAATAAAAATATATTATGAGATAAGCAAGAAAATGTGTGGCCACCATCACATTGAATAAAGGGAGTGTGATCCCAAGTAAGAGATTTGAGGATAGTTCCTTGTGCCTTTTGAGATTCCATTCTGAGATCTGTGTCATTTGTACCTGCTCTGGATTGATAGCGCCTGGGTGTCTTATCTGTCTCTTCATCTCTGAAGTTTCATCCACAAGAAGTTATTTTATCAGGGAACTTAAATTTCAACCTCTAAACATGTTACAGAATCAAATTAAACTGCAGACAATTTTGTTCTGAAAACTGAGTGTCATCTGTAATTGCAATATTGATAGGGGGAAAAAACACCCTAATTTTAAGCTTTTTGTTATGAGTCCATATCTTCTCTATGAAATCAGGATGTCAGTCTTGCATCTCCTGGAACCAAATAAAAAAAATGTATCATGCAGTTACACAGGATATGACACCAACTCAATAAGGCACTGGGGTGTATAAAAAAAATCACGGGTACAGAAAAAAAAGGATGAAAGTAATATTGGCCAACATTTTCTTATTATTACTGTTCTTTTTAATATGGAGCATTTTATGTCCTTTTATATTGGTTCAGAATCTTATGATCAACAACATTTAAACAAACTCTGAATTACATACTCACGGCCTGTATTTTAAATGTTTGGTTTTTAATTTTCTTATCTACTCTTTTCTCTTCTTTTAATCATTTGCCTAATTATATAATTTGACATGTAAGACTTTTCCAAACGAGACACGTTAAATAAAGTTGTACTGCTTCAGTGAACAGCTAGTTACACAAGCACAGGGTGAGCTAGGCCTCACTGTTTGCTCTATTCTCATGTAGCACATGCAGTGTTGTACATGTTACTTCACTTTATTTCATATTTATGGTTGTTATAAAAATGAAAAAATATGAAACTTGTAGTATTTGTCAATACTTAACATTTTAGTACTTCAAAATTCCTTTTTAGTATTTTGATATGAAAATTATTTGTAATTGTCTGGTATATCATTTGTATCTTAATTTCTTTATTCATAAATACCTAACAGGATTTTCATGTTTCTGTTCTCAATACATTTAAATGTTATAAGAATTAAGCAGTCAGATAAATACAAAGTTTTGAAAGATCTTATCAAAATAGTTTTATTTTGCTAGAAGTTTTAATATTAGTACATTTATAATTTTTCAAAATAAAAGTGCCTATTTTCTAAATATATGTCCAAAGTAGTATTTACTGTTTCAAAAACAACGCCCTTTGTAACTATCTCCTATGAAAAGCTTAGATAGTAAGAACAGCAACATTTAAACATTTTTTTCAGTCCAAAACCAAAATATTTCCTTCTAAGATAACTCATGGTTTTTGGCATACACAGTTTTGAAAATACACTTAAAATACTCTAAAGGCCAGTATTATTTAACTTATACTCAACAAATTTAAAATCAGTTTTCCAAATCTTTTATGTGTTTTTCATAACTAACAAGCCAACTAATATTTATAAGCTATTATAACAGTATTATTTAACTTATACTCAATAAATTTAAAATCAGTTTTCCAAATCTTTTATGTGTTTTTCATAACAAGCCAACTAATATTTATAAGCTATTCCAACTCCACCACTGATCACTAACTATATCACTTAATTAAATACACTTAAAATAC
>PVHT021183707.1:5583649-5745226 GCA_004024745.2 Catagonus wagneri
ATACTCAATAAATTTAAAATCAGTTTTCCAAATCTTTTATGTGTTTTTCATAACAAGCCAACTAATATTTATAAGCTATTCCAACTCCACCACTGATCACTAACTATATCACTTAATTAAATACACTTAAAATACTTAAAATACTCTAAAGGCCAGTATTATTTAACTTATACTCAACAAATTTAAAATCAGTTTTCCAGATCTTTTATGTGTTTTTCATAACTAACAAGCCAACTAATATTTATAAACTATTATAACAGTATTATAAACTAATATTTATAAGCTATTCCAACTCCACCACTGATCACTAACTATATCACTTAATTTTTGCAAATCTCAGTTATATAAATGCAAAGACCTCCAAACATGAGACTGAAACACAGGTGAATGTTTGGGTAGGTGGATAACCATGAAATATGAGTCCTAGGCACAACACAGACACAGATGGTTATTCGTTTTCAGTTAAGAATTGATAGGACCTTATAAGACTGGATTGTAAACTTTGACAACAGCACTAACACATTTTCTGTTGGAAGAATAGAAAGAATCACATGATTAACAGCCTAAGAAATACTATAACGAAGAGAATTAAACCCTACTGAGGTTATGGTTCAACATATTAAGGTGCTGCATTTTTAGATTCACCCATAACTAAATGGAAGAGATACATTTTCATACGGTTTAATGGAAAGTGGTTAAAATATACCTGCTTTTCATTTTATTTTTTTAATTGATGAAAAACATTTCCCCAAAATTATGTCCTTCTAAACACGAAAAAAAAAAATAAGTTTGTAAACGTCTACTCATGGAATGCTAAAGTACAACTTTAGTTACTAGCTTGATTTAACTTACAAAAACTTAATTCTGAAAAATATGCTGTGCACTTTATGTTTGGGGCAAGTACTATTTTGAGGATTTTGGTAATAAAGTTACTGAGCATTTGCTAGTCTTTCATTTTTATAAGTGTACATCACAAAAGCACTAAAGAAGGAAACTAATCAAATCTGTCAAAAATGTTTATTTTAAATGGCAATGTGATTCTTTTTTTTTTTTCTTTGAGAGGGAAAGAAACAGACTATAAGTAGAAGAGTTCAACTGAATGGGCATATAAAAAAAAATGTGTCCTATTTTCTGTTCCATATTCATTGAGCCCTACAATTAATATTTTAACTAACACATTCCATATAAGTAAAACTAAATGTAAGAATGAGATGAAGGTTACAATGATATAAAGAACAAAATTGCAAAGAGTACTTTTTTTAATTTGTCACAGATGAAGTAGGATATAATTTTAATCCTAAACTGTGTACAGAATAATACGTCATAAAACTATATGCAAGTAACATTCTATAATACTAACATAAAACCAATGGTTAAAATGCTTGAATAACCCTAATGAGCTATAGGATATTTTAAAAACTTCACATGGTGATCGATGTTTTAGCAATGTTGAGAGCTATATAGATTTTTTTTTAAATGAAAAAAACAAAAAAGTGACCTTGAAAGTTAAACTCTTAGATCAAACCAATTTCCCGAATCTGAAACAAAATCCAAATAGTAGAGATAAGAGGGACAGCACCCGCCACAGATTTGGTTTTATGTATTTCAACCAAAAGGAAGGAAAACAAGGTCTGGTGCAGACTGCCAGATTCATTTCCACAGGAAAGAGCTGAGGGAATATGGTTCTCCTTAATTTAATGGCTAAACACTCTCCTGCCAATTTTCCCACAGGTGAAGTAAAGTGCTTTGCAAAATCACACTCAATAAGAATGCCCCTGTCATAAGAAACCTACAAATAATGCTTCTTAGATGCCCAAGAATCTTCTCTGCAGCAAATGATGGCCCTGTGTAAGTTTAAATCCAACTCTGACACATTTAATGGACAGCTCACCTCAGGGACATGGAGAAATGTGTGAGTGTCAACACACGACATACCACAGGAGAATACAGGCCTGATACCTGTTTCTGTGCCTATTTGTACTTTATTTTGTTTGGTATTTTTTAAATTGATATATTCAAATTTAATTTAAATTTTTAAAAAGATATAGCCATATATAAATTCGGAGACTTTTTAATACCAAGTCATAGGAACACATCTTTGTTAAAACCAAAAGTTATATAATTTCATTCCTGCTTTAGGATCATTGGTTTGGGACGATAAAAGAGAGATTACGATAATCTGACTAGATGAATATTGAAAAGCCACTGCAGAAAAAGGCCTTTGTAGGAAACAGTATCCATTTGCTTTTTGAAACAGACCCCAGGATTTAAAGAAAGGTCCCTATAGGTAATGTTGACTTACAAATCCTTAAAAAGGTTCTCTGCATTTGTACTAGAGAGAGTGAGGAGACACGAGTTCAGTTTCCACTCCACTGCAAATTATCTGTGCTGTCCTGGGCATCTCGCTTCATTTTTCAGGGACTTCAAATTTAAAATTAAAGAATTAAATTATTCTCTAACTGTATAAACTTTTAATTCACTTTAACTTATCTGATAGATACTATAGTAGTTTCTATACCTTTTCTATAAGAAATAATATCTCTTCATTTTAATTTCATTTTGCTTTATTTTTACTTTATTATTTTAACTTAAAAAGTACCTATAAGTAAACGCAGATGTTTATTCATAAGTTTTATATGATAATTTTCCCTACTTTCCTCGCACCTCTCTGGTCACACGAGTGTACTCATTATCATCAGCTGCATTAACTGTTACAGTTGTTGAAATACATTATATTTGAACTAACAAAGTTAAAAAACTTATAAAGCCTTCATGGTTTGGTAGTTTACCTAACTGATTTATACCTGTGTACTGAATCGTTTGGATAAATTTTTCATAAAGTTGAGCTTTGACTGCGACAGTTAAGATATTTCTAGAAGATAGTAATCAGAAGCTCAGGGATTTTAAGGATCTAAGAACACATAAATGAATTCTGGTCCTTTTCAGGTCCACGACATGATAAATGGCAATTTTTTTAATTTAATCACATTGATAAAATAATTTGAGAACGGGATAGAGAGACCACTGGGCTAGATGGAAATGGAGCTTTCAGCACTAACAATGCCAGTGACCTCTCTTAAAAAGTTTGGTGAGTTCCCACTGTGGCGCAGCGGAAACAAATCCAACTAGTATCCATGAGGATGTGAGTCTGAGCCCCGGCCTCTCTCAGGGGGTCAGGGATCCGGCATTGCCGTGACCTGTAGTGTAGGTCGCAGATGCAGCTCAGATACTGCACTGCTGTGGCTGTGGTGTAGGGCAGCAGCTGCAGCTCCAATCTGACCCCCTAGCCAGGGAACTTCCATACACTGAGGGTGAGGCCCTAAAAAGCAAAAAAAAAAAAAAAATTGTACTAGGGTATCTTTCATGTCTGCCCAAATCCAGTTTGTTATGATTATCATGAATGTATGATATCAAACGTAAGAATATGGACAAAGCCCTAATTATTTTACTAAACAGGAAACCTACTCTCTAAAAGCTGACTTGAGAAGAGGGATCTCTTAGGGTAAGACTATCTTTTTTTTTTTTAATGTAGTTCAGACTACTTATGGCTCCAAATTTTTTTTAAATGACCTCCTGCAATTTGAATATTACTTCTAATTGGAAATTTGAGCTTATATATTTAAGCACTCGCTACTTTAAAGATAAAAATAAGGGAAATTATATACAGTGGCAGTTTGGGAAGAAAAAAGAGTAGAAACAAACCTTTAGAAAACCAGTAATTTAGCAAACCAAATCATTTTTTAGAATTAATCAAATATATAACATGGGGATATATGTGATAATTAGCCTACTGTGACACTGAGTTCTACATTTTAGAAACATAACGGAGTAAAGATTATCCTGCAAAATGAGCATTTTTCTCACTGGTTTATTGCAAATGGTTAAAGTAAAATTTGTTGAACTATAAAAACTGGTATTGATCTCTATGACAGGGGTAAATAGTGACCAACTGACCAGCTATTCTCACCAGGGGATAATCAAAGTTACACCTGCTAGTTTTTTAACATGCTCAATGTCAAAATTAAACTATATAGCTGATTTCTAAGTCAATAAAAGAAGAAGGCAACAGGGCTGACTTGAAGACCTGCATTCCATCATTATCCCGAAGTTGGTATTTTAGTTTCATCAAAGCAGTCTAATCAGAGACTTTGTGTTTCAGTTCAGCTTGCTTTTCAATTTGTGTGTTCCCTCTTTCATTGCTCTTCCTACAACCCGGGGTGGGGGGGGGGGAGAGAAAAAAAAAAAGACCAGGCCAAGAATAATGGAGATGGTTTTCTTTTAAGCCTTGGCAAAAATGCATAAAATGCACCCAAGAAGCAATAAAAAAGGTAATGCACCTTGCATTCTCTTCTAAATAGAAAAATAAGAATGTTGGGGAAAGAAAAAAAAAAAGAGGACAGGGGCAAAGTGCGTGCTAAACCCCAAGCAGACTGGCGCCACTCTAATGGAGCCTTCCAAGGGACAACCTGTACGGGCACTTGATGTGGCCGGCTTGTGAATCATCACTGCCCTGGAACCCTCAAGGAGTGTTTGTCAAGAAAAAGAGAAAAAAAAAAAAAACCTCCATGAGGCTGGGTGGCAGTCACGCACATCTTGCCTCTCTCTCACCCAGCGGTGACCTTGGTATATTTTCATGTTTATCTAAAAAAGATAAAAGGTACGACTCCTCAGGAATGAAAACATGGGTAACATTCAAACAGAGGAAAGCAGAAACAGCAGTTTAAGACGATGAGGGAAATGTAAACCAGCCCTGAGAAACATTTGACATTGCCTCTCGCTGCACAGAGGTCATGGTTATATTCTATTGAAACAAATAGGGGCGACCAGGCAGACGGTTTTGATAATGGGGAGCGGAGTTTTCCTAGCTTCATGTCTTACTGTCAGAATTTGTAAGATCCTAAAACTAACAACGTGGTCCCAGCCAGGACAAATGGCTTCAAATTTTCTGAACGGCAAAGAATTATTAGATTCAGGGATTTAGGCCTCACACTAGTAAAAACACAAGATTCGATTAGGCTCAATGTATGTAATGTCGTGTTATGCTGCAAAAGGGATTATGTAAGGCTCCAGAAAAATGTAATGAGGGGGAAAGGGGAGCCTTTTATTGTAGGAATTTTAAAAGGTAAGGCGCTAAGGAAACATATCGTTTGCCTAAAAGAAACTAAAAATCAAACTGCCTTTGAATCCAGATATTGGGTTTGTCACTTGAGGTCTTGGGTCACATACACTTTCGGTGGTCAATCAAAGTTAATTCTGACCATAAACGTTTCTTTGTGAAACAGCATACTAAAACATGTCCAGCTGAAGTTGCTGAGAAAGAGCCTGAGGAAGGGTCTCAATATCAGGGGAATATATTGTGGTTTATGCAAAGTTTCTTCAATCACAGATCTTCCATTGATGAACAACAACAAAAAAGTAGTTAAATAAAAAGATCAATTTTTCATTTGACACAAAGTAAATCATTACTTTCTTCTGGGATGTGCAGTACCTTTTCCCACTGTTGGTTCCATTTCCCATCATACCCTTGACCTTGGAGGTCAGCTGTCATTGGAAAATGAAGCTCTGAATAAACAGAGAAGACCCTGTGGTGTGTCTTATCTCTGCATTTTGCCTCAAATCTCCGGGCGGAGCTTTAAATTATTCATCCACTCGTGCTCTCGGAGTTACACATCTCCATCACCCACTCCCCCTTCCCCCTCCTGGTTTGTGAGTGAAGGCGGTATCCTTGGGAACCTTATCAGAGATCACAGATTCAGGCTCCAGAAATGAAATAAAAGAGGAAATTGGCTGTATTAGCATAAGAGGAGTCAGCCTGGAGTTGAATACACACATCACCCAGCAGCACACTGGCTTCCCTTATCAGTAGCATTTGATCACTACTTTCCTTTTTTTTTTATATATACATTCTTTAATTCCATCCAGCCCACTCCTTTGTTCCAACTCATATGAGGGAACATATGAAATAAGGGCAGATGGCATAAGGTCTGAATAGTTTTCAACACTTCCAACCTTTCCTAGGTTCAATAAAAACAGCATAAATAAAATGCTCATTTTAAGATAGCTTTTACAGCCTAACCTCTCTCTCCTACCCCCAGGAAAAGAGTTGTTATTGCGATTTCAAGGGGGAAAGAAACTGTAAATAGTTAAAAGTTTGATTTGTTGGTTGTTGCCGCAAAAGCCAGAGTATCATTCAGGAGCATAATCTAAGATACAGGTTAAATACAGTAATGCATTCTCCATTTTCAGCAGAAGCACAGGTAGCAAACTGTATTTTTTTTTTGCAAGAAAAATGAGTTCATCCTCATTGTATCCTTCAAAACTATTCTTCAAGACAAGGCCCTTAGAATATATTCTTATGAAGGATGTTATCATAATCAGTTAATTTTATCTAAACAAATATTTTATCTAATTAAAAACAGTAGCCTGAAATCACAATTTTTAAAGATGCATTTCATTAAAGTGTTCTATACACAGAGATGTACATCATAACAATTAAAGACACCATATTTTTTGTAAGTCAGTTTTTTCTAACTTTCTTTGGAATGAAAGAATCAATAATCTTATGTCAATATACATTTATTTCACGCTCGATATTCCTTTCACCAAAACTCATCGGGTATCACCTATAGTTTACGCCAAAAGAATAATTTCAGGTAGACAAAATATGACATTGATTACTAAATCGAGTTTATGAAAACTTAAAATTTTTTTCAGTCTCACTAACATTCTACATTATTTATTCATTGCCACAAATGCAATGGCAGGTAAAATGTTCTGGGTTTGGTATTACATGATAATTCCTATTATATCTTTTTTCAGATTTGATTACTATATATTTTCTAAGCAGAATAATAATTGGCAATGTTCCCTTTTACGTCTGGGCTAAAACGTTGCCTTCCATATAATACTTGACTTGATGTAGTTTCTAATTCACTTGTACATGCTTATTTTATTTAAGCCCTTTACAATTCTTTAGATGATGATGATGATGATTTACTCCTTTCTACACCCCTCCTTGTAAAAGGAACAGATTAAGTTTCAGATTTATTCAGCAAATGATAAAGACAGAACTCCAGCTCAGTCCTTCCCACAAAGGGCTGTTGGAAACTTTCATTAAACTCCTTTAGGGACGTAGTCAGAAGAGCCATCACCTTTATTCCCAAATCATGTGCTAAAACTGGCGAGTGACATAATGATAAACAAAGAAGCTAGTGACAAGATTTAGCAGAACCCAAGAATGATGACCAAATTTTCAGTCATGTTATGTAGTTCTTTCTCAGAAAGATTCCTATGAGATACAGCGAAATGGTAAGTGATTTCGATTCTGAAACAAAACAAAACACAGCATGTTGGCTGAAATGAACTGATAATATTTTCCTCCATATAGCATTCTGATTGTTAAAGTAAAGAAGGAAATAATTAAGTTATTATTGTGGTATGAAAGGTTTCTAATCTAGGCTCTCAAAGTATAGTAGAAATTTATTTTCAAAGTCAGTAGAGAGAGTAAGATAGATAATTAAGATTCTACAGATTAGCCCCTCATAATCAACTCACCCACAAATGTTTACTCAATGCCTATTAAGTACAGGCCTAAGAGATCCAGAATAAACACAGACAATGGAAACAAGTTTTCAAGGAAGTAATTTACCTACACATGAATATGTTTAGAAATTAAATAGCACAAAAGAACTTAAATAGAAAGGTAAAAACATTCCGTCCAACATGATGCCCAGTCTTGCTCTTCATGAACAACCAGTTTTCATTCATTCTATTTTTTACTGGTCTACATGTTTTAAATTTTTTTTTTTCATCACCATCAAGTCCTCTAAAACTGTGATAAATCGGCCTACTTTTCAATGTCCTAACAACTCTCACCGAGTAATTACTCTGTGCCAAGCACTGTCCTAATCACTTTGTATGTATTAGTATAACTATTTCCAAAAGTCTCCATACAAGATAGGTTTAATTATTCTGCCCAATTTACAATGAAGAAATTGAGTTTCAGCACGCACTTTGATAACAATTATTTAAATTCAGTTTTTCCATCTGTAAAATATTTTATACATAAAAACTGTGTATTACATACTTTTTTAAAGGAGTTTTTTCTAGTTTTAATAAAGTGTGTGTACATGAAATCAGTGTGAAAAACATGAAATCAGAAAAACTGATTTGTCATGCTTATGTCACTATATATTTAAAGATTTTTGTAAATATATAATCACTAGTTTAAGTAAAGGTGGATATTTTCAATGAAAGGACAATGTTCACAGATACTTACATAAATTATCATTTTAAAGCATCTTGTATATTATAATTGTCCTGTTTTTATCTGCTTAATGTGATTTATACCCTTTTTTAAACACAGTTATTTCTCAGCTCACTGTGTAATATATTATGATGTATGACTGCATGTCATCGACCTTCTCAGTGGTCCACCAGTTGGCTCACAGTAACACGATATGATGCTATTCAATTCATCCAACTTGGTATTCAGTTCTTGTAATTCATGCTCTCAAGTTTCTTTTCTGCTCTGAGTAATATTTATTATTTCATTGATAATTTTCTCCTCATCCATTTTGCCTGCTTTCTTCCTAGAAGCCCTAGTAGTTTTATGCTAGGTCTTCTGGATAGCCTATATTTTCTACTCTTTATCTTATACTTTCGGATTCCCCTTCAATTTCTTTTTTTTTTTTTTTTTTTTTTTTTTTTTTTTTTTTTTTTTTTTTTTTTTTTTTTTTTTTTTTTTTTTTTTTTGCTTTTTAGAGCCACACTTACAGCATATGGAGGTTCCCAGGCTAGGGGTCTAATGGGAGCTACAGCTGCCGGTCTACACCACAGCCACAGCTATAGCCACACCAGATCCGAGCAGCATCTGCGACTTACACAGCTCACGACAACGCCAGATCCTTAACCCACTGAGAGAGGCCAGGGATCGATCCCACAACCTCATGGTTCCTAGTCAGATTCATTTCTGCTGAGCCACAACAGGAACTCCGACCACTTCATAGTCTAATCTTCTTGCATTTATCTTCTAAATCTACATGTGAAACTTTTAATTGGAAATTTGCTTCAAATTCCTATGTGCTCCTTTTCCACAGCATCCCATTCTCTTTCATTTGCTCTTTTGCTTTGTGTTTTGTGGATGTCCATGCATATGTGTATCTTCTCATAATGCTCTGAGAATACTACAAAGTTTTGTTTTTTTTTTTCATTATTTCCTACACCTACTTTATTCTTTACTATCATGATAATGGAATCCTGGGAGTAATGAGAAAACGAAAAGTTAATAATGGCTCTAATGTGTAAGAAATAATTTATCTAATGTGCAGGAAGGAATAATAAAAGAAAGGTAGGGGAAACCCTTCAGTTCCATAACAGACTGATCTGAACCAATTGTTTTTCTTAAATTCAATAAACATATATTTAGGTACCCTAAGTAAAATTCTGAATAAAGACACTGTGCTATCCAGATACCCATAATAGGTAAATATCATTACCAAAGGTCAACATC
Organism: Catagonus wagneri; assembly: GCA_004024745.2. Taxonomy (NCBI): domain Eukaryota; kingdom Metazoa; phylum Chordata; class Mammalia; order Artiodactyla; family Tayassuidae; genus Catagonus; species Catagonus wagneri. The sequence goes on from PVHT021183707.1 coordinate 5,593,161, forward strand.
ACAACTTTCTAAAGCAAATTACTAAATAAAATAGTCGTTCACTGTAATCATCCCCTTAGAGGATTTCTTTCTACAGATACACAGGGTTAAAATGTAACTGAGCAGGACACTGTGGGGTCTTCCCGGGACAGGCCCTTCCCCCAAATCCTCTGCTTCAGCTCCTCTCTGAGGTTTAACGTGTGCCTTGTCTGAGCTTTACAGGGACATCCTCACCTGACCTCTGTGGACACCTACAAGAACAAAGGATTTCTGCACCAAGAAGTTTGCAACAACAATCACGCCCCTCCCTCACCTTGCCTTTAAAAATGCTTTGCAATTTTGGTCCCAGGAGTTTGGGATATTTTGGAGGCATGAACCACCTGTCTCCTTGCATGGCCCTGCAATAAACAGTTCTCTGCTCTAAACTCCAAGGTTTGGGGTTGTTTGGCCTCACCTTGTGCAGGAACAGGGACTTGCACTGACAATATTGTTCAATGATTACAATATGTTATTAAAGACAGAATTTGTAAGTCATTAATTAAAAATAATAGAAAGATAGGTATGCTCTCTTTTGTGTCAAAGAGCTGCATCCTATGTATAAATAGCAAACATAGCTGCATTGTAAGTATAAATAACAAATTACTGTATTTCTATGGGTACATAATAATTATCATAACATCAGTTAGTATAAATGTATCTATGTTTCTCTTCATTTTATCTTAATAAATTATTGGGTTTTTTTTTCATTCTTTCTTCATTTCAATCCATTAAGGGCTGGCATAATATCGTGGGAAGAACACTGGATTTAGGAGCAGGAAGTAACTGTGAAAATTTTCCATTCTGCCACAATAGCTGAGGGTTCTTTGAGGGTCATCCAAGCTTTATACACTCTTTTGTTCAGATCTGTAAAATGGTTTATTGGAAATACCTCATGGATTTATTAGCAAGTTGGAATGCCATCATGTAGGTGTCCACATTTTACAGCCTATCCCACATAAATCTTTTGGGCTCCTCTCATTAAGTTGTAGTACAGCTCCACCACAGAATATAAGAATTAAGTCTTACGCTTTGGTGGGCTCAGTATTTCAGGTAAAACTTAACAACTTTTCATAGTATAAAATAGCCATATGGGACACCTTTAGTTGAGGGGAAAAGATTCTCAACTTTCTGAAATTTATATCCCAACACATTAATAAGGAAAAAATAGTGGGTTTTTTTATTGACACAGAGTACACAGAAATTCTTCAGAGCATTAGTTTATGCCCCACATGTCAATAAAACTTCTCTTGCTCACTGACCTAGGAATTCATGTTTCATATCTTTTAGACACATTACCATCTTCATCACCATCCTCCATTCTAGCCTTCATTCATTCATCCGTCATTCATACATTTATGTACAAATTCACTAATGTATTCACTCTTTCAGAAACACTTACTAAGCTCTTCTAAATGCCAGACACCACCCACAGTACAGAAAACAGCCCTCGACAAGACCTACGTGATCCACTTCTTTATGAAGCATAGAGACCAGCTTGAAAAACATTCATTCCAGATTCAGTAAGTACTATGCATTTGGACTAAATCATGTTATGAAAGCATGTAATAAATTGGCCATTTTTTGTTTTTACAATATTTACTTGCCTCACTTCCATGACATCATCTCACTTGCTTTCCTCTTGCCTTTTGGACTACTCTCTGGTTCCTTAGTTAGATAATCCTCCCACTATCTCTTGAAATAGTGGAGTTTCCCAGGGCAGTGTTCTAAAATCAGCTCTTTTCTCAGTCTGCACTCTCCATGGCTAGTCTTATGCATTTCTCCAGGTCTACATCCTGACCACACCTCATCACTCTCCACATATCTGACTCATTGTCCTGAGGTGTCCACTTACATGTCTAACAGTTGTCTGAAGCTCTGTATCTCCAAATTTGAATGAAAATCCCCTGTTTTAAACACTTTTATTCTCTTTGTTCCATTTACCCAGTATTTCAAATTCTTTCTAATTTTGTGCCTTAAAACACTTTGTGTCTGCAAAACCATCACCATTATTAGTCAGGAAGTCAATTAAGCATCATCTGAAAATAAGAGAATAATTGGGTCAAATTGTTCAGTGAACATTTATGTAAAATAACTTAGTACAATAATGCTTCCCTTTTTATAATTTTATTAAAATTGTGGTAAACCAAAGTTACCCAAGTATCATGGTCTGCAGACATGAACCAAAAATGGCACTTTGCTTCAGTAGGCTTGAATTACATAAATCATGTATTATTTATTTAGAACTCTGCTCCAGTTTGCAACCAGCCTCCCCAACACAAAAACACAGACACACCACACACACACACACAATGATTACACAACTCATAACTGCTAATTTCATCACCAATGTCAATTGTTGGATCACAGATGATGAATCCTATAGCATATTTCAAATGAGAATACACTGCCTAAATTAACAATCTGCTACGTAATAAGTTTTGCAAGTCTAACTCAGTTTTCACATGTTAAAGGCTAATGGATTTTGTAATTCTTACTTATTCACATATGCATTTTCACTACAATTTAATTATTAATGAAGAGTACTGATGAAGCTTATATTTGATCTTAAATAGATCAAATGAATGTGTCAGAATAGAAACTTAGAAACAAAAATAAGAAAACAGAACAAATTCGAGTGTAATTTTAGGTTTTAAAATATGTCACTGTGAAATATAACTTCAGGAGACAAAAGTATGGGAGCAAAGATTCCCAGATCCTCCTAAAAAGTAATCACCATTTATAATTTGTCATTGGAATATTTACACGGAAAAGAAAAAAAGGTGTTGTCACGTTTCACCCACAAAGTGAATTCTGTGCCTTCTTGCTTCTTTCTCACCAAAGACTGTCTTTGTGTACTTAACAAAATAGACCCCTTTGGCAGAGGAATATTTTTATTGTAGTAGCATTTGGAACTGAAACAAAGAAAAATGGATAGAGATATCTACCCACAACATCAAAGTTTCTTTTTCTTATTTATGGACATTAAAAACATTTTTTGTAATGTTTAAACAAAGTTAATGCTTGGGAAGACTTAAATTTGACACTACTGTCCATATACTTTTTAATTATATTAAATTAAGCTTTACTTTTCCTGAACATATGCACCATGTTGGAAGTCTGTCTAACAGAACCATTTCAAAATTTTACGATCGTTACCTAAGGTTCTAATTGGGGCTACATGAAACAAATACCCCTTCCCCCAACACATGCACATACTTCCTTCTCTGTATTAATATGGAATTAAATGCTGGATATTTGCCAAAAAAATCTTATGAAAGAGACAAATATTTACCTTGGGTCATAACATTCAACAATGTCTGTGGTAGAAATTCAGAACAGAGTTCAGACTCAGCGAAAAACTTTTTTTTTCTAATTTATAAGCCAGCATTTTTTTTTTCTAATTTGACAGCCTTTCAATGCTTCATACCTCTTCACACTGGTCTTTTAAAAAGGATTTCAGAAATTTGCTGTGCCAGGACACATGCAAGAAAACACAAAAGTACTTTCAAATCATGCTTTTTTGGATAGAAAGTTAATACTAATCTGCTTATGTAAAATTTTTAAAGCAAATATTAACATATAAATTTGCATTTTGTTTCTCAGCACCTGTAGAAATGGATCAGTATTCTAAATAAACTTCTCAAATCCCATGTTAATTAAGTGGTTGACCTTTCAGGGAAATAGATCTATATATACCCTATGGCTGAAATATCCTATTTTCTGCAGATTTCATTTTATGAATGAGGAGATAAAGCAATCAAACTAAGTAAATTTTAACAGAGTTAAACAGAGTAATGGCAGAATTAGCAGTATAATGACAGTAGATACAGAAAAAATCATGTATCTACTCTAAAAACTACTCTTCAGAATTATTTTTCAACTGTTTCTATTGCAGGATAACATTTATTTTAATACAATGCAAAGTGCTGGAATTAGGTTGCCTCTGGGCAGATCCCTACTTAAGATATAAGACACAAAAGACTTAAAAGGAACTTCATTACATGGACGTTCATGAAGAAAGAAATAAAGGAATAAGGAAGGGGGGAGGGAGAAAGAAAGAGAAAGGAAAAGAATCAAAGAAAGGAGAGAGAAATGAAAGAAGAGAAAGAAGGAAAGGGAAGAAGGAAGGAAGGGAGAGAAAGAAAATGAAAAAGGCAATCTCTGCTACTAAACAACCAATGGATCACTGAAGAAATCAAAGAGGAAATTAAAAAATAACTAGAAGCAAAATGACAACAAAGATACAACATTCCAAAACTATGGGATGTAGCAAAAGCAGTTCTGAGAAGAAAGTTTATAGCAATACAAGCCTACTTCAGGAAATAAGAAAAAAGCTCAAATAAACAACCTAACTTTACATCTAAAGCAGCTAGATAGAGGAGAACAGACAAGACCTAAAGTTAGCAAAAGGAAAGAAATCATAAAGATCAGAGCAGAAATAAATGAAATAGAAATGAAGAAAACCATAGAAAAGATCAATGAAACTAAAAGCTGGTTCTTTGAAAAGATGAACAAAATTGATAAATCCTTAGACTTATCAAGAAAAAAGAGAGAGGACTCATATCAATAAAATTAGAAATGAAAAAGGAGAAGTTATAATGGACATCACAGAAATACAAATGATCATAAGAGACTACTACATGAAACTACATGCCAATAAAATGGACAACCTAGAAATGGACAAATTCTCAGAAAAGTACAATCTTCTAAGACGAAAGCAAGATGAAATAGAAAAGATGAACAGACCAGTCACAAGTATTGAAATTGAAACTGTTATTAAAAAATTTACAACAAATAAAAGTGCAGGGCCAGATGGCTTCACAGGTGAATTCTATCAAGCACTTAGAGAAGAGCTAATATCTATCCTTCTGAAACTATTCCAAAAAAATTGCAGAGGAACGGACACTCCCAAACTCATTCTATGAGGCCACCATTACCCTGATACCAAAACCAGACAAAGATATCACAAAAAAAGAAAATTACAGGCCAATTGCTCTGATGAACATAGATGCAGAAATCCTCAACAAAATACTAGCAAACTTAATCCAACAATACATGAAAAGGATTATACATCATGATCAAGTGGGATTTATCCCAGGGATGCAAGGATTCTTTGATACCCACAAATCAGTCAGTGTGATACAGCACATTAACAAACTGAGGAATAAAAACCATATGATACTCCCAATAGATGCAGAAAAAGCCTTTATAAAATTCAACACCTATTTCTGATAAAAACCCCTTCAGGAGGTTGGCATAGAAGGATCTTCCCTCAACATAATAAAGACCATATATGACAAACCCAGAGCTAACATCACTCTCAATGATGAAAAGCTGAAAGAATTCCTGCTGAGATCAGGAACAAGACAAGGATGTCTGCTGTCACCACTACTATTTAACATAGTTTTGGAAGTCCTAGCCACAGTAATCAGAGAAGAAAAAGAAATAAAAGGAATCCAAATTGGAAAGGAAGAAGTAAAACCACCACTATTTGTAGATGACATGATACTATACCTACAAAATCCTAAAGACACCATCAGAAAACTGTTAGAGTTCATCAATGAATTTGGCAAAGTCATAGGACACAAAATTAATACACAGAAATTGACTGCATTTCTATATACTAACAACAAGAGATCACAAAGAAAATTAGGGAAATAATCCCATTTGCATCAAAAAAAAATACTTAGGAATAAACCCTCCTAAAGAGAAAAAGACCTCTACTCTGAAAACTATGACACTGATTAAAGAAATCAAAGATGACACAAACAGATGGAAAGACATACCATACTCTTGGACTGGAAGAATCAATATTATCAAAATGACTATACTACCCAAGGCAATCTACAGATTCAATGAAATCCCTATCAATATACCAAAGACATTTTTCACAGACCTGGAACAAGATATCTTAAAGTACGTTTAGAAGCACAAAGACCCAGAATAGTCATAGCCATCCTGAGAAAGAAAAAATGGATAAGAGGAATCAGGCTCCCTGACTTCAGACTATACTACAGAGCTATAGCAATCAAAACTGTATGGTACTGGCACAAAGACAGAAATACAGGTCAGTGGAACAGGCTAGAAAGCAGAGTTAAACCCATGCACCTACAGTCAACTAATCAATGACAAAGGAGGCAAGAATAAACAACGTAGAAAAGACAGCCCCTTAAATAAGTGGTACTGGGAAAATTGCACAGCCACATGTAAAAGAATGAAATTAGAACACTTGCTAACACCATACACAAAAATAAACTCAAAAGGGATTAAAGACCTAGATATAAGACCGGATACTATAAAACTCTTAGAGGAAAGCATAGGCCAAAAACTCTCCAACATAAACCACAGCAATATCTTCTCAGATTCACCTCCTAGAGTAATGACAATAAAAACAAAAAATAAAAAAGTGGGACTTAATTAAGCTTAAAAGTTTCTGCACAGCAAAGGAAACCCTAAACAAAACGAAAAAACAACCCACAGAATGGAAGAAAACGTCTTCAAATGAGGCAACTGACAAGGGATTAACCTCGAAAATTTATAAACACCTCCTGCAGTTCAACATAAAAAAAAAAATACAACCCCATCCAAAAATGGGTAGAAGATCTAAACAGACAATTTTCCAAAGAAGACATACAGATGGCCAAAAAACTCATGAAAAGATGTTCAACATCATTCATTATTAGAGAGATGCATATCAAAACCACTATAAGGTACCACCTTACACTGGCCAAAATGGCCATTATCAAAAAGTCTACAAACCATAAGTGCTGGAGAGGGTGTGGAGAAAAAGGAATCCTGTTACACTGTTGGTGGGATTGTAAACTGGTGCAACCACTGTGGAAAACAGTATGGAGAGTCCTCAGAAAACTAAAAATAGAATTACCATTTGATCCAGCAATCCCACTCCTGAGCATCTATCGAGAGGAAACCATGATTCGAAAAGATGCACATACTCCAGTGTTCATCGCAGCATGCTATACAATAGCCAAGACATGGAAACAACCCAAATGTCCATCAACAGGAGTGGATAAAAAAGATGTGGTATATATACACAATGGAATATTACTCGGCCATTAAAAAAAGAAATAATGGCATTTGCAGCAACATGGATGTACCTTGAAATTATGCTAAGAGAAGTCAGTCAGATAGTGAGACGCCAACATAAAATTCTATCACTTACATGTGGAATCTAAAAAAAAGGGACACAATGAACTTTGCAGAATAGATACTGACTCACAGACTTTGAAAAACTTCTGGTTTCCAAAGGAGACAGGTTGGAAGGTGGGGAGATACACTGGAGATTTGGGATAGAAATGCTATAAAATTGGTTTGTGATGATAGTTGTACAATATAAATCTAGTAAAATTCACTGAGTAATTAAAAAAAAAAAGAAAAAGGCAGTCTCTACTCATCACCAGATCGAATGTCATGCGTGGGAATAATGGTAGAAACATATTTTTATATTTGAAAATATCTATATCTATTTGTATGTACCTATATCTATACATCTATATAAATGTAATTATAAATATGTTAATACAGACATATACACAAAGTGGCTGAAATTTTGTATTCTCAGAATATTTTTTTAAATTGTTTATTCTTTTAAGCAATACTGAATCCACACAGCATAACAAATCTTAGCTTCTGTTACCATCAGAAATAAGGGCCAGAGACTTTGTTTCATATGAGGGGACTTCATGTCTATGTTAATCCTCCAATAGTTGGCCACATATGATATCTATAGTCATTAATTAAGGAGTCATACCAGTCTATTTTATATATCAGATTGTCAATTCCGATTACTTAGTCTTTACCAATCCAGATATAATCTATTACATTGCGACTATGAACTGCTTTTTCTTAAATTCCTAAAAGGAATTAAAGAAATATCTTACTCTCTTTTTTTGATTACTCTCCTCTTATTCATGATAGTTCAAATGATTAATAACACACATTGCTTATAGTGACAAAATAATAATATATATTTAAATACTTTATTTCTAAATATAACTGACTTTTGTTCCAGTTTGTTTTCTATCCTCACACCCAGTTACCTTCTCTGTTACAACATTGATACTATTGCCTAAATAGCACAGCACTATATTATTTTAATGAACTACTGCCCTCTCCCTTTGGGGCATTTTTCTAGAACAGTGTGGAAAGTCTATCTCGTGCTCCAGACTGTCATTCCATGAAATATCATAGGAAGCACAAGAACTGGCTAAGCAAGTATTTGGAATCAAGCAAAGAATCTACACATTTTGAGAAGGGTGAATGCAGTGAAAAAATTGGAGCATACCCTGTCAATACTCTAAATCAGTAAGGAAGCAGTGAGGAGTATCATGCCAAATAGTGCTATTTATTTGGACTATTTTCCATTCAAAAGAATTATAAAGCAAAAGAATAAAAATATCAGTTAGTGTGGTGACCACAAATAACACAGGTAGTGAGAAAGGGCATTCAGAAAGGGGCTCAGATCTGAAAAACAGTATATATGGGGCGGTTACTTGGGGCTGGGTAGTGAATGAATGGAATTAGAAGGAAGTCTATCCAGAGAAGAGAATATATAGGAAAAGCATGGCACCCATTAGAAAGGGTGTCTGTTAAATCAGCTTCTCAGGGGTTGGGAAGAGTCTAAAGGAAGTCAATAGGCAGAGACCTAGAGAAACGTGTGGTTAAGAATGAACTTAATCTCCAGGCAGAGACTTAAGAATCAACCTTTAGTTACTGGGGAACTTGCAGAGAGAGAAGGAAAAATTTTAATGCAGAAAGAACCAAGGTTACAAAGCCATTTATTCATTCCTTCCTTCATTTTTTTTATTGGACAAGAATTTACAGAAATCATATTTTAGATACACACTAGTATCTAAACTGGCTGGAGACACTAAACTCAAAGGACACACAGTCTAGTCTTGGAGACTAGTCCTAGAGTCTTTTGCTAAGTGATGTAATGGACTAAGATGAAAGGTCAAAGGGAACACAGTGAATACAGCACCTAACTTTAATTTTCTATCTAAAGAAGATGGTAAACTTGAATGGAGACTTTAAGTTAGAAAACTTTCTGCATAGATGAGGATGGAACAAAGTCTATGCAGAGAGAAGATTAATACCAAAAAAAGAAAGAAAACGCAGGGTCAAAGTGTAAATGATCTTGTTTGCCATTCTAGACAGTTTATATGTATAAATAAATAAATAAACAATAAAGTAAATAAATAAGAGAGTGTGTATACGATGTAGAACTACATATGTTGCAGGAACCATGGCAGCAGAAAGAGACCAGTGGCACTTGGAGATGAGGAATAGCCAGGTTTATTCAGCAGCAGACTCAGAGGAGTCGCCTCCAGAGTCTGAGCTCCAGGTCTTTGCTCTGGGTAGCTTTTATACAATACAGACTTCCGGGTCTTGTTTTTCCTGTTCAAGCAGTCCAGCCCCACCCCCCGTCTCCTGAGCAGACAGTGTTCCTGCCTAAGATGCTGAGTAAAAAGATTACAGAAAAGAAACTGCTAAACAATGCATGGAGCATGGCTAGCAGAGCTGCTAGCAAGGATATAAGGCACGTAGTTGCCACAAGATTATAAGAAGGGTGGTATGGGGCGAGCAAAGCTGCTGTCAGGCATGTAGCTGCCTCCTCAGCCGGGGGTGTTGTTTCTCTAGTTAAAACTCTGACTATATATATATATATATATATATATATATATATACACACACACACATACACACACGTGTATATATATTATGTAGAACTACTATATAGAACTACTATATAGTTCTAGAGCACTGCTGGAATTTTTTTGAGGACAATTGTCTTTATTGGTCAGAAGGACCCCTATGGAAGCAGTGAAAGATTCTGCCAAGAGATGGAGATTAGGCAAGAAATTATCCAGTGGTCGTAAGGTTTAAGTCTAAACTCAAGCAGCAGCATGGCAGGAGAAAGGAATGTTTAGAAACGGGACAAGCTTACAGATGAGATAGTTGATGGGATGTAGAGCACAGATCAGTAAAATGTAAGAATTACATATCCCAGCCTTTGGTTGGGAAAACCAGATGGAGAGAGGTACTAGATGAAAAAAATAAGAAGTAGGGGGGAAAACCTTATTTTAATCTTTAGAACTAATCTTATCAGGTTATTCATTTAACTGAACTTTAAACATAACGTAATTGTCCACTATCTTGGTCTTAAACTGTAACTGTCCATTTCAGTGTCTTTAAGTTCTTGTGTAAGCAGAGTTAAGAGTAAATGGAAATACCAAAGTCTATGTGGTATTTTAGGAGAGTTTCCTTTACTATAATTTTAGTATTTTTTCTATGAAACAGTTCATTATTAGCAGTGGGGGTCAATTTGCAGTAGTCCTGAAAGTAAGAGTGAAAAACTCTCAAAATGCCTTGAGGAGGAAAGGTCAAGGTTGCAACTGATGATAACTAAAGTGAGAAAAGGACGTTGAGCCAGAACATGAAATAAAACTGTTGACCAATAGCATGGAGGGGCCCCTGTCATCAGTCAGCAGTGGCACCATTCGGAAAGCCAAGTAATTTCACTCACTTATTGTTCCTCTAAAATAATAAATGAGAACCACTAAAATATCTTCTGGATATTACAGGCAGTTCTTAGGACTGTGTCAGAACTGGAAAGTCCTCGAGAATGCTTCCATCAGGTTATTTTCTACTGAGTTCTGTGACCTGAGCGACCTGCTTCTTTGGCCCATGGGATTCTCAAGACTTTTAATAGGATTTTGAATTCTTATAGAACTCAACAAACATTTTGCCAGAAATACTTTGGCCTTAAGTATTTAAAACTTTAAATTTGTTTTCCTGTGACCTCTTATCCTAAGCTTTATGTTTCACATTTATTTTAATTTCAATAAAGACAAAGATTCTTAGATGATCACTTCATTTTTCCAATTTTGCATCATTTTGTAGTCTCTTCTCCCTGCACCATCAAAAATAAAATATAAAAATTGAAAACGGATTTTTTTTTACTTTCTTCCACTAGAAAGGTTTAATGTCCATTAAATGTCCTGGTGGCACAACTGATATATTTTCTATAATGTACTGTACATTACAGAAAAGCTACCCCTTTATGTTCACATACATTTTCTACTTGCAATGTCTTAACACATGTAGGGTATGTGCCTCAGTGACTCCTGCCTTGACTGGGTATTTCCTTTGAGAATAGCACTTCAAAAAAAAAATCATATCTGCCATTTTCACATTACCAGTGAAAGCTAGCATGCCCTGTAATATTCGTACCATTAGAGAGAGAGAGAGGGAACATAAGAATAAAAGTTCAAGGATATTGACTTGGTTTTTCCAGTCATAACTCCAACCCTAACTATTCTTGATAGAATTATACTTTTCCAACAGCTCCTCAAGAGGTTTTAAAAATTACCACATATTTTAAGGGGATGCATGCATCCACTACTGGCTAGTCAGTAGAAAGCCACTCTATATGGATGAAGAAATTTTGGAAAAAAAAAAAAACCTCTTAGAAATAGTTTCAGATACCATATACCAATATGTGGCTACAAATAAATATTTCTACTTGAGGTTTTAACTGCCTTGACTTTCATATTAGGGTGCTTGTGTACACTTTTCTAGGATCCTGCATAAAAAAAAATATTATTTATAATACACTGAGGCTGTCCTTCATACTACCCTTTGAACTCTTTCAATGGTTCAGGAAACACACACCATAACATAGGAAAAATTATATCTTATTAGAACTTCAGCCCATGTAACACCACAGACAGATATGTTTGATTTTATGGTATAGGTTCAAGTCAAAATCCAGCTTTTAAAAAATTAGATTAGTGGTGTTATGCCCAAGAGTCTGATGTGTTAATTAAAGTGATCATGGATTAGGACATATGTGTATTAACACCATCTGATAATAATTGCTGGAATGCCACAGAAAACATGGCCTCTGTTTGGAAAATTAGGATCCAATCAATTGGAAAATATCAAGCAGTCTCAATGCTTTGATCTGTACCATAGTTTCTTTTCCTTCAACAAGCTCACTCATTGCATTATGTAACTGAAGAATTCAGCTGTTCTTATAGAAATCTGGCCACATCAATCACACCTTGTTAAGGTAGGATAAACAGAGGACTATTTTTTATCCCACTACTTAGAGTTAGGGTTGCTTTGACTTGGACATATATCCCACAAATAAATTACTGGGTTTTAAAAATTGGTCTGCCTGAAGAATATCAATAAAGTATTATAAAACTTTGCTTGGAGAAGGTGATTTTTGCTGTATCTTCATACTCCTAAGACCCCTCAGTATAGGAAAGAGAAGGAAGTTAAAAGGAGGAGTGTTAGAGAAGCGATAGAGGAGCCTGAAGGAGAGAACATATTCTCCCCAAATTGAGAGGATCACAGCAGAATCTTTGGAGATGGCCTGGACACCAGCACATCCATTTCTAAACAACATTTGCTCCCATGACGTGGCTAGGCTGACCAGGCAGAGGTAGTCAAAAGAACACGAGAAGATCCTAAACTCTCTCCTTGAAGTGACCTTGACTTCAGAGAGAAAATGTTAACTGAAAGGTCTCTCAAAATTAAAACACGCTTGCCATAGGGTACCACTGTGCTCACAGAGGACCAGCCTCCAGGTAGGAGTGATTTTCTACTATTGAAAAGAATGCTTTCTCTGCTTTTCACTCTCATTCCCCTAATTTGTTATTCAAGATCCAGTATCTTGTTGATATGTGGGTTTGAGGTAAGGTTCCCAGTGTCTTGGTCACACAGCAGAATCATATTACCACAGGAGAGATAAGGATCATTCCAAGTCTGCGTGTCAGCTTCTATAGCTAACTTTTGAACTGTGGAAAGGTGTGTTAGACCCACACAAACAGAGTCAATGAGAAAAAAAATATCATAAGGTTAGGAATTTGCCAACTCTAGGGATCACTCAAGTGGAATAAGAAGAAGATTACAGTCTTAATTAAAATTTTCCCTGCAGTTTAATATTTTTTTAACGAAACAACCTGTATGTAGGGAAATATACTGGGGGGATGTATTAAAGTTGATCAGTTTCATTTCAGTTTCAAATAGAAAAACTAAGATTTTGATTTCCACTTTCATAAAGATCACCCTTTGACCTAAGGGAAATGACTAAAATTCTCATTGCTTTGGGACTCTTATTTTTACATCAGGCTCTATAAGGACTCAGGCACTAAAATAACAAATTACATTAATTTTGCAGCAAATGCATAGCAACAATTGCATAAACCACTGTGTCATAGTCGAGGCTGCTAATAAACCAAAACTTTTCTTGTCTGGTTTATCCTTCCATGACGATTTAGTTCTACAGAGCAGCAGACCACACAGTGTGTAAACCCTCATTGACAGAGGGGGAGGGTTGGGAGCTGGGCATAGAAAACATAAGCTTTCCTTTGGAATTTCCACTTGACCTAATACTTTGACACAAAGGGCTTTGAACCAGCTTGGTTATAAAGCATATTGCCATTGCCCTAAATCACCTTTTAGAGTGCTATAGGGAGTTTATGTGAATGAATGAGTTTCTTTGTCCTGATTAATATTATTATTTAAAAGGTATTTGATGGACATTTAGTAATAATACCAAGATTATGAATATAAGAGACAGGGACTACTTCTTTAGGGCTTTCAGCAAGTATTTCATTTCTCTATGGTAGCACTTGCTACAATTTATTATAACTGTTTCATTGTGTGTACTCCCTAACAAACTAGAATTTATGAAGACAGAAACATATTCTTTTCGGTATTCTGTCATCCTGTATAGAATCTACTGTGTATTAGGTGCTCAGTTAACACTGAATGGATAGGAAGATGAAATTAGAAACAAAAAGAGCAAGGCCACTTAATTGTTTTGTTCTGATGTTTAAAGAATGCCATACCGATATTTAAGGGGGAAAAAAGCATTTTTACATGTCACTGATTCCTAGTTTCATAAGCAGATATATCAAAATACCAGGGGAAAGGCCATTCTCAGAGTAAATTCTGCTTTGTGCATGTCAGACAGGAAATAACAATCATCCAGAGAGCTTTCTTTGTCAAGATTTCTAAGCTAACTTGTAGGGCAAAGTGGTTGGATATATTTAGAAAAGTCTTGACAGGCATACCAACTACTGGAGGTTTGACCTGACAATTATTGTTTAATAATTGTCAGCACTGGGCTTGCTATCCTTAAGACCTCCCTCTATTTTAGCTATAGCATTGTCGGAAGAGCAGAGATATTGGATCCCAAGCTAACTGAATAATGCTATGTGCAAAATAATATGGAAAGTATAAAATTGTAGTTTTTCCTTCAAATAACAGGTAGATTCAAAGAAACAGCAGAGTCACAATGGGCTAATGCTTGGCTATTATGCTGACTTTCAAGTAAAATCCAATTTATTTTTTTTAACTTTGTATTCAAGATGCTTTCAAATTTCACTCCATTCTAACTTTATTTCACTCCATTCTAACTATATATTATATATTATATAATATATATATATATAAATATACTCATTTTTCTTACAATCAAAGTAGTTTGATTCATTTAATGCTCTTTTTGGTTATGACATGGCATGTGGAAGTTCTGGGGCCAGGGATTAAACCTGCGCCACAGCAGTGATGACAGCAGATCCTTAACCCGCTGAGCCACCAAGGAATCCTAACTTTTTACATGCTATTCTCCCATTAATCCTCCTTTTACTAAGACCTAATTCTCAAACCAAATTACTTGCTGTGCCTGTACTAAATTTCCAAGCATAGGATATTTTCTGTTTTGTCCCTTTGATATCTGATTCTTTAATATATTCTACATGGCAAAATTCTTCCTATTCTCTTTCGGAATGTAAATCAGCAGCCACTTCTTTCCTACTTACCTCTGAACAAGGAATCTTGTTCCCCTCTGAATATACAAAATAGTTCATATCACCTTAGCTATCAGCAAGAATGTGTTCTACATTGCATTATTACCTCCCTAACCCAAAGTACATCTTCCTAAGCAGGCAGTAACCCTTTGAGGATGGAATTAGCTGTTTCTAAATCATCCCATTGCTTCTCAAAGTGGGATGTTTTATATATGTGGTTGATGTATAGAAATATATATACCTATATACCTGTAGACATATTAGAAATATTTATGGAATAAATGAATGAGAATACACTAAAAAAAAAACATGCAGAATGAGAAAAATAGGCTCTAAGGCTTTAAGATAACATGAAAATTAGAAGCCAAAGCACAGATATAATGATTGTCATATCTCAATAACAGAAATAATTGAAATTATGTCATAAAGATGGCAATGAACAAAGACCAGAAGAGCACTGTTCACCACATACCTGGAAACAAATAAGGATGTCCAGGAAAGCTTTGTGGAAGAGACAAATCCTCGGCAGCTCTTAAATCAGATAGGCATTTTTATAGGACACACAGCACTCACCACCATCTTACTTAATACAGACTTCCAGAACAATTTAATTAAGTAAATGTCAGATTACTGACTTTTTTACCTCACATAGGTCTAATTTCATTGACAGATTTAGAATAATCATTTTTTTCACAGACAAAATTTCTTCCTTCTTTTTATTATTACCACCATTTGGTCTCTGACTCCTGCTAAGAATTATAATCCTAGCATTACCTATAGTTTTGTAAGTAATGATATATTCACTTAAGTAGCTTTGTGATACCTCACTTTTTTACTATAATATGCTCAATATTGATAGATCTAACATTAACCTAATATTTTTAAAAAAGAAAGAAAAAAATCAAGGTAAAATAGTTGCACAGCATTTTTATATTTATTCTTTGTGCCAAATCACTAAGACGTATTAAACTTTTTGAAGGGAAATGAGATTACAAGATAGTAAACAAACAAAGTCAACAACTTAAAAATGATTTTCCAATGATATAAAATGCAAAATCTCTTTAACCAACATTGTAGAGGTTGCAGGGGAATTTCCAGCTATGTGCTAAGGTTTACATATTTTCAAATATAGAAATAATGATGATTTCTATTATTAAGTATTTTATCTTGTACCATCAGAAAGAAAACAAATGTCTTATCGTAGAAAGCACATTAAAAACACCCAACAATTTTACATTACTTTCACGATGTTCAACTTGATCACAGTTTTAAAAAAATAAACCTTAATACTGGTTTACTAAAAAGATGATTGATAATTTACTCTAATATTTAATTCTCAGTTTTTCATAAAATAATAAAATATGTATATAATTGAGTTGATTATTATGTGGCAAACACAGACTAGATAAATAAAGAGGCACCCAGGACACCTCATAGTTAAAAGATCATGAACACGTACGTCACTCAAGTTTTGGATGTTCTTCTCATCTTAGTCAAATACTTCTTTAAACAATTCATTTTGTTCAATGTTGTTAAACGGTCTTGGTTGAGTTTGAGATAAGATACATATGAAATTATAAGAATTGAATTTATTTATATGTCTTTGTTCATTCTTGCCAGAATCTTTTATAGGTAAACATTTAATACAACATTGTAAATCAACTGTACTTTAATATAAAAAAAGAAAACAGCAACTTACCTCTAACAGGGGATCCTTTTAGCTCAGGGTCAAGGTGAATTGCTGGAAAGACGTACAATACCTGTCCATGATGCCCCTGCAGATCCAAAAATAAACGTTAAGAAGATATTAAAAATAAACATTTATTGTTTAAGAAAGCTAAAAGTTTAAAAAGTTTTAATAGAATTTATATGTTCTTATAGACTGAACCACCATCAAACTTTAACACTTACTAATGGCAGTTGAAATATTTTCCTCATGTCTTTGGTCTGAAAAAAATCTGTACTCTCTGATTAGAGATGTCAGTTTCCTTGAATTATTTTAAGAAGTAAAATGGAATTTTACTCACACATAAAGGAGAAGAAAGTGGGTAAAGGGTCCAGAAGGTGATAAATGGTGTTTAACTCTCAGGCATGAGATACTAACAGAGCTAAGTGAATTTGAACAGCATATACATCAACTCGTCCTATATGGAAATTGTAAGATATTCACCTCAGATTAAAATCTAAACAGTTGATTTTTTGAAATTTTTATATATTCTACAGGTAATGAATAATTTTCCTTAAAACGCACATCTGGAAGATTGAATAACCAGATAGCTTTTGCCAGAGTGAAACAAATAAGTACAACTCTCAGACCATAAAGAGATACATAAAAAATATTTTCTTCAATTAAATTTAGAAGAATAATGAAACATGAGTGCCAAGGGGACAGTATATGTCTCTGAATTTGCTGGATTTGATTTATACTTCAAATGGAAAACTAGACTCTGGTGTTTCCAGGGTGAATTGAGCATCTCTATAAAGTTTAACTATGATATGGAATAACAACTGTAATAACTCAAACAGGAACAGTAATGGAGCAGAATGAAGCACGGGGTCATTCATTGACTTAGCTTTTACTTCTCTGACCCATGGAAACAATGAGAACATGAATTCTCCCACATGAGAATGTATGAGGCGATGAAGCCACACAAGCATACATCAAACTCTCACATTCCTACTAGGTCGTGATGTGGGGGTAGGAAGAGATGCATAGAAATTGTTGTCCATCTTCTCCCATCCTTCCGTATCACCCATACTCAACTTTCTCTCCATCCCATTCTTCCCTGTAGCCAGCATGTATCTCTGTTACAATCAAAGGTCATGGGGAAACAAGCCTACAATACCCTGGGCTATTGGGTCAGCTTTCCTATTTGTGTGGGAACTTCTTGGACCTATGAAAAAATACTTTTAAAACTAGATGGGGAAGCACAAAATATACCCACAACTTCTGAGATATGTTCTGTGGAGGCAGATAAATCACTCTGATTTGGGATTAAATAGGAAACTGTTTAGTGGTTGGATAGGAAGGATGCTTTTATTGAGTGCAATTCACCCACTGGGCACTTTGTTGGTAGTAAAACATAGACAGTAACTACCATCTGCAATATATTTGTTAGCCTTAGAAGAGAAGGTATACGTAGAATATGTGCATTCAGTAAACACGAGGCAAGAGAAAGAAGTGGAGAGTCTGACTAGACTGGACAGAGGTTCCACAGTGGGAATACTGTGATTCCCTGCCCCCTTGGCCTCTGGGACCCTGTACTTACTTGTAAACTCCTCACAATGCATTTTTGTGTAAAATCTATTGCTCTCTATGGTTATCTAAGTTTTCACTTGGCTACATAGATTCAATAAATATTGATGACATATCTACTGCATTTCAAGTCGTGGGAACTCAGAGACAGATGAATGACACAATATTTCCACCCTTCCCAATGACAGACTCTAAATTTATTCTGTAAATACATAGGCTGGAGTGGAGATGAGCATGAGGGGAGAGCAAAGAGGGAAGGAAGAGGAGGAAACAGGGTTCAGAGCACAGGATTATACTTGTACACACAGGTGAAATCAGTATCTCTAGGTTACTACTGACTGAGATATAAAGTTATTTAAAAATCTATAAGCAATGCATTCTCCTTTCTAGAACACAATTTCTTTACAAGTAGAGGTAACAAGGGCTTTATTTTGTTCTTACAACTCTCAGCAAAGTTAAAACCGCCAACCATTCTAATCATGAGGCTTGGCCAATGCATGAAAAAAATGAAATTTTATGTAAGTGGGTCATCTAACTCTGATAAAAGCCACTTAGCTATTCTACATATTTAGTTAAAATTGTCTGGTCAGAGAACTTAATTGCCATAATTTGGGGTGCCAAAATTACATATTACACACTCACAGACTTCTCAGTAAGTGAAATGTCTCTCTTTTCACATATAGACATACATGAATGCATGTATGTGTGTTTGTGAATCATTTTAAGTATGAGATCAGGAATTGGAAAAGTGACTACTGTAAAGTCTTTGATTAAAGGAAAAATCTACAATGTTCAATTATAAAGTCCAAGAGAGAAAAGGAGGGGAGGTAGAGAAAGAAATGTGATTTCACTTGCTCTTGACCGTGAATACCATCGTCTTCTAGAATATGTGAACCCATGAGTGAACTTTATTTTCTAGATGGAGCAAAAGGAGAAAAGAATAAGAGGTATGGACTAACCTGAAGAAATATATGGTGTACTGATGGAGTTGAGAAAATATAAGAATATCAACTGACACAGAAAATGCCAAGGTAGATGGGGGATTGGCTAACATGTCATGGGTTCTGAGTCACTAATCAAGGGTGCAGTCACTCTAGATTTGCTTTTTCCCCCTAATTTCCAAGAGGAGGAAGGTGGAAGAACTCAAATTTACACATCACACCACCGTTTCCTTTACTCTCAGACAAGTAGTTTGATAAAACAAAATCCTTTAAACATTAGCCTTCTGGATTCTTAAGGAGATTTGCTATTTTTTTTGTTCTTACAGAGATTGCAATTTAATAGACTTAATGTTCAAATGCCTACATTAGCTTTGCCTTCTTTCCCACATTAGGGCTACTCAAAGTTTTAAAATTACTGTAAATGGCCAAAATTATCTTTCTCAGTTATATTTCTGCTGGTTCGGGTTCATCTTCTGAACTCTTAGAATTTATGACAAGTACTTCAATGCTTCATTCTTATTTATACTGTTTCTGATACTTGAAGTTTGTCTCAAATTAAATTACAAGCACTTTGAAGCAAAAATCATATCTTAAACTCCAATTTTTACAATTCAGTTTGGTGACTATCTCCTGAGCCACACATCTTCTCAGTCTTATGATTGGTGTGACATCTGAGACCAAACAGATAAATAAGACAGGGTTGTATTTTCCATAAAGTCTACCCATATTGATATGCTATTGTTTGTTATTTTGCAAATGGATTAGAGAGAAACATTAGCTAATTGGTAGAGTACCTATTTGATGGTTTAATAATCAATCTTTGATGGATCATAATAAAAAGAAACTCCCTCAGATAAGTAATAATGATTTGAGTGACCTTAACTCTCAAGATATTCTTGAATGTCCTGAAGCTAACAGAAGTGTCTGCAGGATACATTAGGAAATTAACATAGATAAGCATTCAGTTCCAGGTTTAAATCTATAGCAGCTAAGACTACCTGACTTCTGAGCATGAGAGTAATGGCCTTTATATTTTGTTTGAATCATTTCCCTCTCTCTAACAGTATTTTCTGTAGACGTTAAACTGGAATTTTCAAGTTTTTAGTTCATTTTTCTGGCATGCGTATAGAGAAAATGGCCATATTCACCAGAAACACAATTATTAATCTTCAAGTTAACCAAGTTATCAAACCCATCATTATATTAAAGTTATCCTAATTAGTCAATTAATGAGTTGTGTGATTAAATGAAAAAAAAAAAGCCATTCATTGCTAGCTGGAACTGTTTTCTTGTAAAGCAGTTAACTTGTGCTTCTATCCAACAACTATGTATCAGTCCTCTCTGAAGAATTAGTACTAGCTAATAGCTACATGTTAAAGGGATCAACAATTTATCTGCGAAGGCATAGAAGAGAGATTATATAGCGATCTGGATAACAGTAAGGACTTCTAGCCAGATAGCCTGGGTTTAAATCCAGATTGTCATTTGTTTGCTGTGTGAGATTGGGAAAATTGCTTAACCTCTCTGCGTCTCATATTCCTCACTTGAAAAGAAACTTCAGGAATATTAAACTAATTAATGTACACAGAATGCTTGCAGCTATATCTGGCTCACAATAAGTACAGCAAAAGAGTTTACTATTATTGCCTTCAACACAGAGGGACTTAGTGTTTTCCCCATAAAAGTGAATGACGAAGATTGTCTCAAGGAAGTTGCTCAGAAAATAGATTTGCTTTGACCTCAAATGTAGAAATTCAAAGCATACTTGTTGACTAGCTGACTATCACATCCTGGCTTACAATACATTTTGATCTTCAATGATGAGGCTGAGCAACACTGATCAGTTACTCAGTTACTAGGACTATACAACTGCCACATAGCCTCCCAAGCCTGCTGATTTTTTTCTACTGTATGTGATAGAGATATATTGATGAGGTTATTGTGTGATTCCTCAAAGAAAGCATTTCATTTTGTTTTGCATACATGCTTTCAGCTGACTGACATTCACAGAACCTATTTTGATATTAGCACGAAAGAATAAGGCCACTTGATCTCTACAGGTTAAACCAGATAATTGAGCTAAATAAAAACTTTTTTGAATTGTAAAATAGCTTCAATTTTAATATTTTATATTTTCTTCCACAAAACACAATATTTCTAGTATTATATTCCTTAATATTACATCTAGAGCAAATCATTATTTTCTTAAATCTTACTCGCTGAGCCAAAGTTTCCAAGGTAAACCTAGGCATTAAGACATCAGAGGGTTTTCACAGAAATCAGTAGTGGTGGCCTTATGTACACAAAAATGACCCTGACCTCTCATGAGCACAGCTGTAAACATTTTATTTTACTAATGTCTATAAACTGCACTGAACCTTATCATTCAGTCCTTCATGCCTCAGTGGCCTACATACGCAAGATAAGGTGTGAGATCTTTTAAAGTACCATGAATGATGAGGAAACAAATTTTAGTTTCTTTGGCCCACTCAATGTATGGGAACTAATGAGATCTGGCCCCATTTCATCTTTATTTATAATATATTATATCATTAATACATATGTGTTGATGTGTAGGTTACAGTTAAATGGATTTTTTTCTATTATGCTTTTAATTGAATATATCTTTCCTGTGAGTTGTCTTTTTATTTTTTGCAATTCTGTTAGCACTTAGGATATATGTCCCTACATTCACTATAACAATATGGATGCTGAGATTAAATAATGTGTATGTGGCCACTTACGTATATAAGTGATGGGTAGAGCTCTGACTAAAACCTATTTCAACAGAGCTTCAAGTCTTATTTATTAAAGTGAGCCAGTCCACATCTTTTGCGTGATGCTAGGATATCTACATTGAGCCAGAAGATTTATTTTTCCATTGAATAATTCTATTAGTTACTAGGGAATGTAAACTGGTACAATTCTTGCATGGCACTTAAACATTTTAAAGCAAAATTTTATTTTTTTAAAATTTCAAAATACCTAATAAAAGGTTAAAAGTACATATTTAGGTAAAACGATGTTCAGTACACCTTTGATTTTAAGAACAAAAATAATATCATAGAGCTCTGAAAGGATGGAACAGTTCTACAGACACTGACCTGGAAATTTACAATATTCTAAGTAGACACTATCTTTATAGAACAGCATGCAAAATAAATTTGTTTTATAATTTTAAAAAGAATGAATACTTATACATGAGTGTGTGTGAGTACATGTATGTGTGTGTCTATGCAAAAGATACATCCTACTCTTTAACAGTGAATACCTAGGAGTAAACCGTGAATTGGAAGAAAAGAGTGGAAGTACAAAACCTTCCATTTTTGGTTTACAGACTTTACAGTGTTTGGATTTTCACAATTATACATGTGTTAATGTTATAACTGAATGTAAATCAAAATCCAAGCACACAAAAACGTTCAATGTATTAAATAACATGCAATTTTCCAGGCTATAACACCCTCCTAGACTCTTCTTATGTGAATACCACATAAATGGGAATAAAAAATTGGCAGCCCTAACCAGCATAAGGTCATTTCTAAGATTAAACACTACAATTAATGGAAACTATAGTACTACATCCTACAGACAACAAAAAATGTAAGTCATAGATAGCTTTTGGGACATAATGCCAAAATCTCACCAGGCACAGTCAAACTAACCCAGGTTCATTTCATTCTCAGGATTTCATCTACATGTGCCTGAGATTTTAAATTGAATAATGGACTGACTGTGTGTGAACAAAATGCATGCATGTCTTTTATACTTTTTCAATAGCAATGCAATCTGGGGAGACCCTGGTGAGGGAGCAGGGGGGGCCAGGTGGCAGCAGGGGAATGGGTGTTGTGTGAGATAGGGACTTAATGAGATAAGGGAATACGTATTTTTGTGAGGGGTTTTAAAAAACTTCATAACATTTTTCATATGAAACATACACAAGAATAATGGGATAGATTATATCTTATGAAATGTGGCCCACAGTAAGTTACTGTTGCATGTCTTCCTTCCATAGAAAAGGAATGAATTGGAGACACTGACATAATGAAAATTGTCTGTATTTTTCTCAATTGAGAGAGTTCATTGAGACTTCATAGAGTAGTTTTATTACATATTACATGGGAAGGAAAAAACACATTTTTTGGTTCCAATAACAACCTTTTATCAGACACAGCAATATACCTCTGCCACAGTTGTGTCAAAAAGAAACTGTGCAGATTGAAATAGTCCACGCGGAGCTTCTTTTCCAAGTGTCCTTCACTGCTGCTGTCAGCAAATGAAGCAAGAGCATTTGGGGGAAAAAACAAAACCTTCTACCACCTACCACAGCGCAGCTTCTCCTGTCTGTGTGCGTGCCTGTTGCTGCTGTTATTGTCCTCCACCCCTAAACCGTTCATTAAAGAGAAGGAAAAGGAAAGAGAAAGTTTGTGGACATTCTGCTGTGGAGTGGTTGTGCCCTGAAGGCTTTGAAAAAACAGCGGTCAGCAGATGTATAAAGATAGGACAAACGTTGCACATTAACTATTTTTCTGTTGTACCAAGAATCCCGGCATCTCATGTTTTATTGCAAACTGTCATCTCACCCACATTTTCAAAGTAGCCCCACGTCTTCTAGCTACTCCTTCTCAAACAGTTCTCAGGTTTCTTCGTTTGAGCTATTGCAGATACTTCTGAGCACAGTTTTTAAGAGCTGTTTTTTTTTTTTTTCGTAAAACCTGTCCTAACAATGTTTTCCCCCAAGATCCTGCTCAAGAATACCAAGTGACAGCATGTCTACTAAAACCACTCCTTTCACTGATATTCAGCTTTAGTTTGCACTGATTCCTCTTTAGCAACAATGACATAGGATAGATTTGGGGTTTTATGAATGCTTCTGTTTGTTGCCAACATTGGTAAGGAGGGTTCTTCTTCCCATTATTTTTTCCTGAAAAATATTTTGTGATTTCCTCTTTGTCCAGGGATTGTTTGAGAGATGTGTTTCAAATCCAAGCCGCTAAGAAGTTTTCAGTTATTTTTGCTATTTATTTCTGATATCTGGGATTACATTAATACCACGTGGGTCTTAAATAACACTCTACTTTGTGGAATTTATTTCAATTTTGATTGAGGCTAAGTACATGCACAGTTCTTGCAAATCCTCCATGGCTCTAAGAAAAGAATTTACATTCTTTCTTTGCTCAGTACAATTTTATGCAAGTAAATATTTATTATGTTGAGCTTGTTGGTTATACTGCTTAAATTTTGAGTCTTTTTTTTTTCTTTTTAGGGCAACACCCGTGGCATATGGTAGTTCCCAGGCTAGAGGCTGAATCAGAGCTACAGCTACTGGCCTATACCACAGCCACAGCAACTCAGGATCCAAGCCATGTTTGTGACCTATACCACAGCTCACAGCAATGCTAGACCCCCAACCCACTGAGCAAGGCCAGGGATCAAACCCACATCCTCATGGATCCTAGTCAGTTTCGTTACTCCTGAGCCAGGATGAGAACTCCCCCGTCTGAGTCTTTTTTGAAAAACCTGTTCATTCACACACACACACACACACACAGAAAAAAAAAAAAAAAAAAAAAAAATTGCGTTATCCTCTCTTAATTTTGTAGTTAAATTCTCCATCAATCCCTAGAATAACTTTCTACGTGTATATTTCTTTATGTTTGGTGCACAAAAGTTTATGATTCCACTGTCACCGAGAGTGGCGGTGATGATCATACGTGATGGTTTTCCTGATGCCGTTTAATGTTTCTAGCATGAATTCTGTTTCCTAACTTTTCATATCCTACCACTCCATGAGTTTTCTTCCATTTTTATTTGCTAATATAATCTTTTTAAAACCTTACTTAAACATTTGGGGGGTGATGAAACTTTAGTTGCAGAAAATTGGCTTAATTATTATCCTTGGATCATGACACATTGACATTATCTAGTTACAAAATTAATAAAGCAACAAGAACCTGAAAAGCTACTAGGCAAAATAAAAGTTAAGATCTTGGCAATAATGTGCATTTCACCATATTGCCCTCCTATTAGCCCATCTTTTTATCTCTCCCTACCCAAGGCAGCATAACCTTAAAATCTGTGTTCATTTTCCCTTGCTTTCCTTTTTATAGACCTTTATTGCATCAATAAACATTGCTTGAAACATATAATTTAAAATTGTAATGTGTTTCTACATTTATAAATGGATGTCATACTGTATGTAGAAATCTGTGACTAATATTGCTGAAATTTATCCACAGTGTTGTGCTGCTCTAGTTCATTTATTTTGACTGCTGTATAACATTTCATTTAGTAATCATCCTATGGTTTATTCACTACTCTCTTATAACCAGTACTTATGTTGTTTCCATGGTTTTTATTCAAAAAATTTTTTTTCTTATGCACTATAGCTTTTATCCCATCTATTTCATTTGCTTTGTCTCACAAACCTCTCACTCCTTTGCTATTAACTCCTGAGTTTCTCCTCCAAATTGCTTATTATCCTTTCTTCTCTGTTGTTCATCACTTTTGTCTCTTTGTATATTTGCTTTCTGTTATTAAGATTTACTTTATAACTTGACGGTCATTTTTTTCTATTCCTCTACTGAATTTTTAAATTTGAAAACGTCTGTTTACTTTTCCAAGAAGTGGGTGGGGGGAGGTGTGTGATCTAAATCCATCTCCTTGATCAGACTCATTACCTCTTGTGAGTTATCATCTGATTCTCCAATTAATTCTACTTCAGTTGGAACTAACAGCTGCCTTAAGTCACTGAGACCCTTAACTCAATGGCAGTTTTCCTTTGCCTAATCAACATTTATAATTTTCCCATCATCCATGTAGGCCAGGCCATTTGCATTTCTCGAGGGGTGGAATGACATCCAGTGTAGAAAGCACAACAGTCTGATCTCTGTAGACTGATGAGGAACTAACTGGCAAAAGTCTTCTTCTGTGCAATAATGTGGAATGAGAATCCTTAACTTTCCATTTCTCCTAGAGCAAATTTCTGCTTTCCCCTCACCACACCCCCCAAAATGAGAGGGTTAAGATCACCAGTGTAATTCCCCTGTATTTCTCCTGCAATCGGATGAAGCACAGAATCACACCCAGGACAAGACGCAACTAATATGTTGGAAAGATGAAGTTTTCCCTAAGGGTACCACAGGCTCTGTAGGTGGCCATTAAACCAAGAGGGAAGTCTTCTTTGCAGCCAGTGATTATTTGTTGGTGAGAGATAAGGAAAAAAAAAAACAAAAAACAAAAAACTACACACACAGTGTCTCTAAGAAGAGCATGGAAAACCTTAGAACTTAATGAGAAGGGTTAAAAGACACAAAAGGAAAATATGATCGCCTTCCTCTCATGCCAAGGCAAAGAACATTTTCACTTTCACCTCCAAGACATTCCACATCTGGTCGCATAAGAATGCAAACCCTCTTTACATTTTATCTCTGTCTTATAAGGCAACTTCTTAAGGCCTTGAGTTTTATCTTTGAGGATGTTATATACAAGACGGATCACAGAGCAGGAGCTAATTAGTGGTTTTATATCATCATCATCACCATTTTAAGTGCAGGTGTATATCAATCTAACAATTCAAATTTATAGGATAGATAAATGGAGAACATCTACTCGCTTTGTGGAAGAGGTCTGCCCAGGCCTTATATCTTTCATCCTTTAAAGGTTTATCAGTATAGCATTGGACATTTTAGGAACACACAAAATTTTATAAAGCAGAAAACTCAATCTAAACCAGATCAAAATTAAATGCAAGTTTTCTTGCGGTGTTTCTCTTTTGAGGATGTATTCAAACAGGCTGGGTCTAGTGCTGCTTCTGGAATATTCTCCCACCTTCACACATGAATGGATTGAGAAACTTTTCCCATCAACATCAACACTCCTGGTCTACCTAGAGTTTGGGCTCATACTCTAATTTGCATCCTTTCTTTGCTGTATAGCATTAAATTTAAAATTGAATATGCTCTTCAATGCTAATAATCTCACAGCTATAAATTACAGATTGAGAGACCATTTACAAAACTTCAGCTTACTCAAACAGTATTATTCTTCCAGCAAAATCCTTTTTTCTTTTTATTTGATCTTCACCTACAGGTTTGCCACGATCTCCTTTTTAGACCCACGGTCCAAGGGCATTCTAGATTATTTCTGAATAGGTCTAGATATCTGACCAGAGGTTTTTTTTTGTTTTTTTTTCTCAGAGTTTTATAGCTGGCACCTGACAATCACTTGATCAAATTTTAGACAATTTCTATTGCAACTAGCATACATATTGTGTTAGGGAGAAAAAAAGACACCAATAATTATAAAAGTGAGATAATACTGATTCTGACATGAATTCTCATTTCAGTGACCAAATGTGAAAGCATCAGTGATATTCAAGTGATGAAATATAGAAGCGAGTATTTTCCAGCTTGCAGTGCAGAAACTTTAGGTCTAGTTTTACTTCTGTAGGGTATCAAGTTTTAGAACAGCTCGATGCCTGTCATTTCCATAATTAACCTTTCCTAATTTCCAAACCAACTTTATCGTAATTGGGAATATGTAACAATTACTGCCCCACCAGTTGTGGTGGCCTCGTAAATCTGGTTTCCTTAAATAGGGCTAATTCTGGGGATCTGGATCCTTAGATGTTACCGTTTTTCCTTCTGATCACAGTGCTGGGTTTGTTTGTTTGTTTGTTTTTAATAACTTTACCTCTGTTTTCTTGCTTGATCTGCTAGGCTATTTCTAGACTTCAAGACGGTACAAAGCCCAGACTGGTATCTTAGTTTGTCCAAGCTGCTCTAACAGAAATTCCTTAGACTAGGTGAGATACTAACAACAGGAATCTGTTTTGCTCTGGAGCTGGAAGTCTTACATCAGGGTGCCCGCGTGGTGGGGTTCTAGTGAGCTCCCTCTAGGGGTTGTAGACTGCTGACTTCTCTTTATGTCTTTAGGTAGCAGGCCAGCTTGCTCCTGACCTTATAAGGGTCCAATCCCATTTAAAGTGGCTCCCCCCTCATGACATCATCTCATCCTAATCACCTCTCCCAAAGACCTCATCTCCTAATACCACCACACTGAGGAGTAGGGTTTCGACATATGCATTTGGAGTTGGAGGGTCACAAACATTCAGTTCATAACGACAGGCTTGACTGGAAACCTAGAATTCTGTGTGGCTTATTCTAGTTCCTGCAGGGAGTTGGGAAGAATCCCGTACTTTGCTGAGGCTGTGCTTAAAGAGAACCACTCGTTGTCTAGTGCCTCTATCCCTCTTCTCCTCATCCAACCTCTCAGAGATCAGTACGTCTTGGAACCAAGGCTGTGGTCTATCTGCCTCCCCAGGTCCTATGCTGATCTGCTGGGTTCCCGTATCAGGGATTATCTCTTCTCCAGAGAAGCTCTTAGAACTTGCAACACTCCCAGCAATGTTAGACGCTGTATTTCTAGATTTCAGACAACCTGCATTTTGTGGGGAGCTGCAGCCCAGTGGTTGACTTCAGGGCCAGAATAACGCCTCTCCCACCCCCCATCAACATGAGGTTCTGAACTAATGACTGAAACTCAATGCTAATAAGATAAAAAGCTCTTCTCTCCTGCACACTTTCAGACTTCCAGGTCAAATCTCCTCTAACAGTGTATCGTGCTATGTTTAGTGTGGATTCAAAACTCAGCTGCCACCATGGAATTCCCTGGCATTGGTTTAGACAGATGGGGTGAATGAACTGCACTGTTGTAATCAACCTGGGATCACAGTGGTCCCTTCTCCCATCAGCCGCCCTGGCTGACGCTTCACTGAGTCTCTGGGAGAGAAGAGAGGATAAAGGAGAAAAAACAGAGTTACCAGAGTGATGGTTCCTTTGTCTCTTTCCTTTGAGCCCATAAAATAGAGTTGAAGGAACTCATGATTTGACACTGGAAGAGCTAGGCTAAAACTGGCAATTGCCACTGACCAGCTCTGAGGCTTTAAAAAAAACCTCCTAATCTTTCTGAGACTCATTTTCCCTCTTGTATAAACCAAGGGCTGGTATCTGCCCTGAATGAATCATTCTAGTACGACAGAGGATTGGAACAAAAATGATATAATTAACATGAAAGCATCTGTGAACTTTAAAATGCTGAGCACCTAGAAGAGAAAAGGGAATCATCACTCTAAAGGGGAACTGCCTTGTCACGTGATGCCCCTCTTCTTTTCTCTCCTGGCCCTAATACTCTGGGTACCTGGCCACTCTGGGATTTGCTGACCTTGCCCACGCGTGGTGGTGCATGGATTCCCGCCGGCTTCACACACCAACAGTCACCCCTGAGGAGCTAAATTTTAAGTGAGAAACAGATGGGGAAAATGGTGAGAATGCCTGAATGGAGAAGGCAGACTTGAAGCTTCTGTGTGCCAGTTTAAGACTGAGAATAAAAATAGTGCCCGTGATCCACACACACCCCTCCTGCCACACTTAATTTTGAAATGCACTTCAATCGCATGCTATTCTACAGCCTGAACAATAAAATCACACTGTCCGTGCACAAAGCATTTTCACATCTAAGAAACAGGCCCATTGTACATTTTTATTCATTTTTATACACATTTCTTCCATAAAATCTATTTGTATGTAGGAAATGCCCACTCTTCCGACTGTTTCATTGAGCGATCTTTAAGCAATGGTCAATCCTATTTGTGTTATATTTACAGGAATCCTTGAATTTCCTAAACTAAAGAGGAGAATCTGCTCTTTAGCTAAGAAATCTGTTCAACTTAAACACAGATTTTATACCTCCTTTCAAAGCCCAGACTGTGCTTTCTTTTTTAGTTTTTCAGAAACCAAGGAGCACTTATTTCTAACGAAACTGTGAGTGCAAGCACATAGCGCTATCATTAAAGGCAAACAGCATCTTTCTTCTATAATAAGAATATGAGTCATCAACTCTAAATCTGATCTGGTCTTAATTCAATTAAATCATTACATTCTTGACTTGCACCGATTTTCTTGCCTACAGAACACCATGGAATGAATGTGTTAAATGGCCGTTTAAAAATACTATGTGCATCTAAAGAGGGGAGAAAAAAAAACACAGTTTAATGCTAAAAAGGGGGAATAAATTGCTATTTTTTTTTAACAAATGGCTGGGAGGGTTATAATGTATTAGATTTTTTTTTCCAGAGGTAATCTTAGATGTGGAGTGAATGAAGTGAAGTCTGTTATCAATCCATAACATCTGCCGCAGTGTCAAGTGATGAAATGGGCGACTCCAGAGCCCAAGACAGCTGGGACGGCTTTCTTAATGCAGGAGGGTATTGTGCAAACAAACAGACACTGATACGGTCTATGGTTGTCACAATTATTCAGGCTGGTGATACATCTTCCCGTATTAGCTGCTTGAGCAGTCCTATTTCTTTTAAAAGTAAACTACTGTATAACAATCACCATCCTGGCCTGTGAGTCAGTGGGTACAGATAGAATAAATACTCTGGAAATAAAAAATAAATACAAATTAAAATTTATCACCAGAGCAATAAAGTGAAAAACAGATGCAAGATGAAACAAAACAAGACAAAACACGTAGAGCAAAAGGGAGGGAAGGGAAGCAGCAAAAATAAACAAACAGATAAAAATCCCAAACACTGCTTAAAAAAAAACAAACTAGGAATTAATAACAATTTAAGTTTTACCATGTTAGAGATTCATGTGCTTTTTAAGGGAAAGGTATGAAAAACATGGTTAGTGCAGCTAATTTTAATTAATTCATGCTTCTGCAAGGTTTGTAATCAGCATTACAGGAATGATTATTAAAACTTGATGGGCTTAAGTTTTAAGCATGAGTAAATGTTCTATAAAATTAAGACAAGCATTAATTCAGTAATTTATTATTTACATAAATCTATATCTAAAGAAGCTACTGAATTCAATTACAAGTGGAAGCTTGATTTCATCCAGATAAGTTTCCTGCTGGATACGGAAATGTTCTAATTCTAATTGGAAATTTTACAGCCTGCACATGACTTCCAGTTCAAATATTATACAACACATTCTCAAATATATAACCAAGCTTTTGGATAAACAATCTGGAACCCACTGCAAGAATTATTATACATCCAAGTTCTCTGTGCATTGGGCACTAAGAATCACTGAAATCAAGAGTGCTTTCAGGAGACCTTAAAGCTCCTCTAGGCTCATCTGATAATTGTGCAGATGTGAAAAGTAATATCAAAAAGGTAAAGATTTTCCTAGCAAGCCATTTACTTTGGGCTCTGTGCTTATTCTATTGTGCAGAGCTGCCTCTTACTCTGTTGCCAGTATCCCTATGGTGGAATAAAAAAGTAAACCATTTTCAGTTTCTGTTAACATGTTGGCTAACTGAAAAGCAAAGAAGAGTGGGAAATTAAATCCAAGTGACTCAGCTTTGATGGGGACCTCCTGATTCTTAAAAACAGGAATAACAAACACCAAAGATTAATTCAGATCTTTTTATTTTTAATTTACTAACTATATACTGCTATGGATTTTGTTACTCCTTCTGGAGTGTGTATTCTTTCATGATTATGTCAAGTCCAAGTGCCACAAAGGCTCCAAAATGCCTACATTGTTGCTTCTGTAAGAAGTGAATTCTGCCTTATTTATCATTGTATCTTTCTCAGTACATCACACACACTAGAAGATGCTAGATATTCATTAAATGCTTACTCAGTTGATGTAGTTTTTACTGTTCATGAAGAAGCCAAAATAAACTCAACTATCTCAGAAATCAGGGGTAAATACTACGAGATTACTTTCTCTCTGTGAGATACAGTCCCTCCTTCATTCATTCAACAAACACTTGCTGAGCCCCTCCTGGAGGGCCTACTCAATTCAACATGTTAAGGATAAAACTGAAAAGTGAGCAAGACAGAAATAGCTCCTGCCCTTAGGAAGCTTACAACATTCAGAAAAGACTGACATCAAGCTAATGATCACGAATACTGTAAAGAAGACACTGAGGGAACCGTATCTATATGTAAAGGAAACAACTTTGTTTGGGTGGAGGTTCTGTGGAACCAGAGAGTACTTCCTAAAGGAACTGGTTGTTCAGGCGAGGTCCACAGAAGGAGAAGGCATTAGATGTGCAAAGGAGAGAAAGGCCTAAGCAAGAAAGAGCACGGTGAGTTTCTGAGTCAAAAGAAGGCAGGTGTGATTAAGGACAGAAACAGAGAAAAGAAGGGAAGTTACATAAAAATCAAGCTGAAATGATAGACATGGTCATACTGGACAGAGGCTTAGAACTAGGACTGATATTCAATACAG
This sequence comes from Catagonus wagneri, assembly GCA_004024745.2. NCBI lineage: Eukaryota > Metazoa > Chordata > Mammalia > Artiodactyla > Tayassuidae > Catagonus > Catagonus wagneri. The sequence goes on from PVHT021183707.1 coordinate 5,625,472, forward strand.
ATGACAATCACTAAAGCACAGACACCAATCATATAGGAAAGATGCCCTATCCTGAACTCTAACCCTAACGTTAACTTGAAAAAAAATCAAGTGTAGCAGTAGTTACATACATAAATGTGGAGTACAGGAAAACATTTGGATCTCTTGTGATGCTCTATGGCCACGAACGGCCTGGACTTACTACATTAGAATCCTTATATGCGTGGAAAAACTAATCACTGACATTATTAAAACTACTGTTATCTGTGGGTCTTTGATAATCACAGGTGAGTTTCATCCTAAGATAGCTGGCTGCACAACGTGTTCAGAGCAGAGATGGAATCACAGCTTCTAGAGAATGACTTAACTTGTCCATAAATATTCTGGCAGTGAAGAGCCAAATGTTCACCACCTTTCACGAGGTGATGTCTTCCAAATGGTAACCCAAGGAACCATCCCCAAGAATATTTATATGGTGGCAATAAAGGGAGACTTTAGGCAAAATAAGTGCCTACTTATTTAGTTGTTTAATGTATTTCTGGCAGACAAAAATCATTATTTGATCAGACAAGCATAAACCAGGGAGAGGTCTGTGACCACGGTCAATTCACCTTCCCCAATAGCCACTATCTCTTATGTCTAAAGTAAAAAAAATATTAAATACATCCTGAAAGTAGGACTGATTTTCAGCCAGTATGCATCTACTGTTTAATATTTGTATCTGCGTGGTGGGGCTTTGCACAAATGTTGCCCTCCCTATAAAGTACTCGACCCCACTAACACTCCCAAGTCTCCTTCCCTTCCTCTGCTTATATTTCTTCTCACAGTACTTTTCTTTTTATACCACACTTTGCAGCTTATTAATTTACTATCCTGCATGTTGACTGTATTTCCACACCGGAATAAAAGCTACACAAAGGAAAGGATCTTTATCTGTTTTATTTTGCTGATGTATTCCGAAGGACACCAAGGAAAGGATTTCCTACCCTCTTGCAATTGGAAGGAAATTCACATTACATGGGAGACAAGAATGCAACAACAACTTCCATGCTTGCTAATTTTCCAAATAATATTGTAAGGTAAGTGTTATTGTTAAAGTTTCTGTGTATCATAATAGCATTTCCAACTTGACCCAGGTTACAGATAGCAGGTCCAGGATTTGAGTCTAGGTTAGTCCAAATCCCAAACCAAAAACTGTTCTAAATGATAGTACTATTCATTCATTCATTCATTCATTGTTTATTGTTTTAGACATTCATGTATAAATATAAGTGCTTAGGGATCAGAGATCTTATCTATTTGGTTGTAATGTTATTCCTAGTGCCTTAGGCACTGCCAACAGAGTTTAACATTCAAGAAAAGTTTTGTTGAATGAATGAATGAGTTCTTAACGGTTGAAAATTGATTTTGTTCAAAACACATTGCTGAATCCTATTGGGTTACAACCTTTTTATAAGGTCTCTTAGGTCATAAAGCCTTAGACTCTAAAATGGAAAATAAATATTGTACATATAATGCCACATAGTATGTAAGGGAAAATTATAAATGTCTTTCAGTATAAGAAATATAAGGGTATACCACCCAGGTGAGAAACTGAAGAGCCTCGGAAGATGTAACAAATGAGCCAGACATTGCAGAGAAGATTGGATGCCCACAAGTTAAGTTCAGGAGTTGACCAGAAGTCTATGACTTATAAATGAGACAGCATATTTAAAGATGCGGAGATGGAAACACAAAGACTGTTCATTCAGAGAAGAGTAAGTACTCCTGAAAATTGTTCATCATTCCCCAAACAGCTATACTGAATGCATCCATAACATCTGTGATAGCTACGTATGTGGTTTCATTATGTAGATTACCATACATGAGGGACCACTGAATCTACCAGATTGAAACCCTTTCTGATGATAATGGCACAGGGTGATGGAAGTCTGTAATATAGCATCTTTCTCAGTGATTTAAAAAGAAAATGATAGTTCTAATGAGTTTTCCAGACATCCTACAGATGTGGTTTTGACCTCAGAAAACAAGATGCTCAGTTTGGTTTGTTTTTGTTTGTTCAATGAACTCAACCAAATAACTGAATTGGTTGTTTGGGATGGCTATCATTTACTCTATTCCTGAATACCAACTCACAAGTATGTTGCCCAATTTTAGGATATAGGTGATGGTAAGATGATAAACAGGACAGATTTATGCACTTAGCAGACTCTTGCTGAGTAGCTATGGTGTGAGAGGCCCAGTACTAAGTAATAGTAATATAAAGATAAATAAAACAGTGCCTGACCCTGAAAAGTAATCATCGATGTAAAGAGGTCTTCCAACTAGATTAGTAACAGTCTCCTACTTAGCTAATCATGTACACATCATAGTGTGTGGAGAGCTTTCAGTCTAAAAGATATAATAGGAACTAATTAATTTAATAGGTTCTAGATCAATCTGTAACATTTCCTTTGTATCAGAGTTCTTAGACAGATTGTGAAGAATCTGGAAAAAAATCTTTTGAACATTAAAAGCAAATACTTGCAATTGTCCTCCTTCCCTTTCCTTCTGTCTTTCTTATGCTTTTAATCTAGTACTTCCCTTTGGGCAAGACTAAATGACATTTTTATAAAAAAGTTTCTCACAACCTAAAAATTCAGGAAGTTTCTATAATATATGATGCTTTAATGATGTAATACTTTCAAGACGAAGATTTTATTTCTTCACATAACTACATATTTATTATAAAATATTTTATAATATAATATATAAATAATAATGTATAAATATAATAAAATAAATAAATATAATCTATAAATACATTCGTATATAATGTTATAAATAAAATATATAGGCCATCTCTTCAAATGGACTTTATGGTAATGGAATTTGGTACTTCAAGATATCTCAACCAAGCTTGATTATTTCTACAAACTTTTTATTTTTACATTCATATCTGTATCACTCAATTTCTATAACTGAAAATGCATTCACAGACTTAAAAAGCCATGCTTCAATTTTTCAAACTGTGATTCAGAATCATTATTGAGTGCTAGAATCAATTTTGTAGGTGAAAAACAGTTTTACTTTTCAAATGAAAGACAACAGATTAGAATAAAAGAGAATAGAAGCGAAAAATATCAACTAAAGGGAAAGTATAAGCTTTGTTTTATGAAACATTTCAAAACGTGGGTATGTGTGATGAGTAAGGATATATTTCTTATTTTGGGAAACAGAGAGCTGGGAAAACATGCTTCATTTAGGCATTGATAGCTGAGAGTGGTTGGAAGGGAGACTTATTTTCCTCTAAATAGTCAGGATACTAGTGCTGTGGGCCATGGAGGTCAATCACTTGGCAAAGACCTCGCCTCGTCCTGGGTCTGCAATGATAATGGAAGCCACAAAGTAACTGTTATTCCTTGAAATGGCTCCTGCAGGTGATTTCCCCACTGACTTTTTTCATACATGACAGAGCCTGCCACTATCTTTCCAAAGCCAGAAATATATTTCTTGCTTTAAACTAAGCATACATTTGGCTTTTCTTTCCTCAAGGGAAAAAGAGGCCAAAATGTATTGGTATCACAGTACAGTACGTTTTGTCCCATCTGCTGTCTCGAAAGACATTATGGCACTAACTACATTAGTTGCCCTTCCAGCATTTTATCTTGGACACCTTTATCAACATCAGTAACAGATTATTCAGGGCTTCCCACTTTTGCTGGAATTTTCCAAATTCTGGGTTAACCACCTGTTTCAAACTTAGTGGTCAAAAGTCCACACAGAACCAAACCATTTTGCCTGTCCATAATCTGCTCTTCCTCTTTTTATTTTTTCTTCTCTTTTTAGTTGGGTTTTGACTAAAAAGGAAAGGTTCTTTAACTGTATTCTCATTTATTCTGAATCCACTTGAAGCTTGATACGAACCATGCCTATATTTAAAAAGTTAGTCCGAGACAGAAAAGAAACAATATTTTTTCCTCTTTATCTCAAACTCACCAGTTGCCCTTATATTTCATTACTGGACATAATTATGACATCATTTAGATCTCAATACAATGTTCATGTTGTTAAATCATGATAGCAAGCCACTGATAAAGTCTTTTGATTAGTCACAGACAGCTTTTGCAGATGTCAGCCTGTGTTCATTGCCGGGATCTTTCAAGCAATTCAGTTCTTCAGTAACTCCGTGTACTTCTTCAGTTAATTACTGCCCATACATTCCGGGGATTAAGTTGAGCTGATGGATATCAGTACCCTTTCAGGATGCTAAATAGATGATTCCACAAATTCTGAAGGTGACTTAGGTGAGACTAGTAGAATTATCAGTAGCGATTTTCTAACTTGCACGAGGCAGTCCAGGTAGTGACACACCTCCTATCTTGTCTTGAGATTCCCCGATCCCTTCTGCAGACACCTTTGTCCTCAGCAACCTACCATGATCCCCAATGTGACTCTATTTGAGATTTACTCCTATGTGTTGGCCATGTTTTTCTAGTTATCACCTAATAGAACATGATTATTCAAAAAAAATATTAACAATTCAGAAAGTGTTATCACCTCAAGAAGAATGTGTTTTTCCATTATTTCCTAGAAGGAATGGTTTTGCGGAAAAGAACACTTGTTTTAGAAAAAAAATTGGGCTCCCGTTCTAGATATGTCTTGATCCAGAGAATGGCACAGGTAAGGTCACCCCATGCCTCTGTGGGTCAGGAGATAATAAACCTGCTCGTCCCATCTACCTTCCTCATGGAAAAATTATATGGATTAAATAGGTTTAAATGGGTGTAGGAAGAGAAGCAATATTGCATGGTGACAAAGAACACAAGCCCTGGAACAAGAATGCTTGGTTCCAATTCCACCAAAGCACTGAATGCTGACCGGGCTGAACTGACACTGCATGCTGCTGCTCCTGTGTTCAGGCACCTCATCAGTAAAATGGAAATAGCAATAGTAACAATGCAGAGGTGACTGTGAGGGATAACTACATAAACACGAATGAGGCACTTGGGGCAGTGCCTAGCACATGGTAGGCATGACAAATCTGCCGGCTATTACTAAGTGATTATGCTTTGGAAGCTGAAAATCTAGAAATCATATAGAAGACCATATTTGTTGGAGATTCATAGTCTCCATGAAGGTGAAACAATCCTCATAAGTTTTGATGGAGCACTCTGACGAAAAGAGATCTAAGGAATGAAAAGCAGATCCAGGTAAACTTTTATAATGGGATGCTCTGGATGCTCTGGCTCCAGTCAGCAATAGGAAGATAACTCAGAAAAGAGAAAGTAAGTTTGGAGCACAATGGCAATCAGAGAAGACTGACGGAAGGCATCCATTTAACAGCTGAGGTTATAGAGTTGGCTCACATTCTAGCTCCCACTTTATCCTATGGAATGGAAAATGCATCAGGACATAATGAAAAAGTTTTTAGAGATTAAAAGAACTTCAACACCTTACATATATACATATATTTATCTTCCTCAGTCACATTTTAGCTTAGCTCATCCTAACAGGAAAAATTCTGATAAAAGAAGCCTGAAAATAATACGCATTTTAAAAAAGTAACCTACCAGAAACTGCACAAATGAAAGTTTATCTTCAAACTAAAGATTTTGTTCAATTATAACAACCAAATAAAAGCTTTTTATAAACTTATAGTAAATGTTAAAACGTAATAATAACCTATTCAGTTATTCCAACAGTGCTGCCATTGCTCAAAATATTTTTAAAACTTTTTTTTCTCGAATCACTTTCAGAGTCAATTTTGAGTTACAAGAAAAAATCAGTCATATTAAATTAATAGCTACCTTATCAATTCAGTGTATTTTTTTTTTTTTTTTGGCCATGCTTGCAGCGTATGGAAGTTCCAAGGCAAGGGATCAAACCCATGCCACAGTAGCAACCCAAGCTGCTGTAGTGACAATGCTAGATCCTTAACCTGCTGTAACACAAGAGAACTCCTCAACACATTTTTTAATTTGTCAGTAGGTTTAATTCTTTTGAAGGTTTCTATGTTTGCATTGAGGCTACCAATCAAATGTCGTTTCTCCTGTAATCAAAGATCTCTTTTGTTCCCAAAGAATTTATTTAACTCAACAAACAAGCAACTTTTTCCTATGTAAATCCAGATAATAAATACTTGAGGTTGTGAGCACAATCCTGTCTGTGCCACAATTACTCAACTCAACTGTTGCAGCTTGAAAAAAGTCAGGGACAATATGTAAATGAGCAGGTATAGTGATGTTCTAATAAAACTTTATTTACAAAAGCAGGCAGTGCTGGGATATTCTTAACACCTCAAACAGTGATGAGAATAATTTGTTTTTCATTCAAAATAAGGATTAAATAATGATATAACATAATACCTGACACATCTTAGACATGATACATGCTTTTCTTCCCCTCCCAGGAGCTGTAATGGATCAGAAATCACATGAGCTTGGATCCAGGAGACTGCAATTTCTGGCACCAATTAGCTAACAATTCTCTGAGGCTCAAATCTCTCACCTGTAAAATGGGACTGGCTTTTTGTCACCTCATGGGACTCTTATGAAATTTAAATATGACAAAGTATGCAAGATTTCTGCTCAGAGAATCTACATTAAAAAAAAAATAGCAGTTTCGAGATCTGTTTGAGGATTTCCATTTCAAAGGCCTGCCTGAAATCTTTATATCCCAAGAGGCAGATAAATCACCCTCATTATTTCTCAATAGCAGATTTTGGAACTCCCAACTGTACTTTTGCTAGAAATCAGATTCCATGAGAGAGAAATTAAGATGCCTCTTGCCCACATCTCATAGAACTTTAGAACTAAAACCAACTGTCAAGATCAACGCATCATTCTCAGTTTACAGGTAAAGAAACTGAGACTCCTAGAGATTGAATGACATACCCAAAGTCCCTCGGAGACTCAGAGAAGGGTTCACACCAGGACTCCAGGCTCAGGACTCTCCCTCCAGAATCTTCATACTATAACATGCAACCTCAGTGGTTGCCACACAATAAGGCTCAGAGAGGGTCCTTCACTCTTTGGGTCATCTGGTTATACATGTCAGAGCTGGCAAATGCAGAATTATTTAACCCATTTGTATTGCAAAGGAAATGGCCCTGGCCAACTGTGGAGAAGGAGGTTCAGTAAATGGGGGGAGGATTCGCATTGCACCCCCAGCATATCAAGTGAGGCACTGAGAAGGTGCACTAGTTGGCAACTATTGCTTGAGATAGGGTTTCAGTGACATCACTGAGTATGTGCACTTGTATTCCATAGGATCACATCCTGGAGGGCCCATGATACCTTGCACACTGTTCTTTCCCGCTGATAGAACTGAGAAAATGTCACTGCACAAACCACATGGCATACATGGCATTTTGAACATGCTGAACAAAGCCCTGACATTTTGAGCTGCTGAGAGCAAGCCACATGGTGCCTACACTACACATACCCTAAATAGCATCCCTCTCTTGTCTTCCCTTCCCGCTCCTGTTAGCTCTCAATCACCCTTACTTCTATTGTTGACCCAGTTCTATACTTTGCCCCCCTCATCAGTTCAACTGGACTGGAGCCTTATTAGCATGAAATCATCACGCTCTTTAGAACACTTGAATAGTTTCTTTTTGTTTTCCTTCTTCTTGCATTGTTACTTTTCATATAAACAGACAAACAGGAATTGAGACACTCTTCAAATAAACTTCCAAAGAAAGGTCTTAGTGGTTGCTAGGATAAGAATTTTTATCATTTTGTTTGAGAGTAAAAGTATACAGATATTTAAGTATTTGTCACATATGGCATTTTCACCCTTCTCAGTGAATCTTAAAGGCTTATTATATATGTATCCTCCACATGCCAAGCGGTATCTCTGAAAATAACAGTATTTAGAAGTACAATTTTAAAATATTGAATCTGTACATTTGATTATTGAAAAAGCTCTGCTGAATTAAACTCATAACATTCAGCATCCATGTTTGAAATGGCTGATGTTAAAGTATATTTGTGAAATACATTTATTTTTACATGGATATATTTTACACACCAATTTGCTTTTTCTGCCTTCTTTCACACTGCCTTTTCCCCTTTAGATTAAAATATTCTGGCAATTATATCTACAATAAAAATTAAACATACAACCATGTATATTTTTAAAGAAAGCAATGACTATACTTCCGCTTTTTCACTTTATGTTTTCAAAAAGTCTACTGTATTCTAAAGATAAATGGCAACTCATATGTGACTGAGGAATCAAAAGAAATGTAGACCCTATGTGAGCCATTTTGTATCACTGTATTTTTTTTATGTGTAAAAATCTCTGTGAAAATTTTGAGTTAGGAGACTCAGAGATGATACTGAGTGACTTGTGGCATGGCCAAGCTGCCACTCCATCACAGACTCTCATCCCAGTACCACATTTTCCATTAGGATGTTTCCATCAGGATCAAGTTCCTCTTCTGGGATAAGAGCTGCTCATCTTGTCTCCCTGTTCTTCATAAAGGCGGCTTGAGAAAGCCCATAATCAGCAGAGTTATCAGTAGCTGATTTAGTTCCTCCTAAATGTATTGGTAAAAGAAAGATCTGTGGGTCATTTTAGCCACTCATTCCTGATACCTCTCTGTCTCAACAGCCTCCTACATCTCTCTCTACTAATGTACTTAGCATGCATGATATCTGGTACCAGTTCAACTTCACTGAGAGATTTCATAAAAATATTTCTGCCCTCTAATTCTCAATCAAGATTTTAACCATGGGTAAAATGTACAGAGTACAGAATGAAAGAGCACACAACTTAAAGCATCCAAATAATGAAACAGGAACATCTGGGTTTCAGTTATCTAACTGATATTCCCAATAATTCATTTTAATTTGATAGTATAAAAAAGTTTTAAGGGCAAGAAAGGACAAAGCATAAGAGTAATTAATTTTCAGGAATTTATTCATTATCAAAAGTTATTCATTTTCCCCACTGCACCTTGAGCTATAGTCTTTAACCTGTCTGCCATTCAAACCTATAAAACACCAGCAACTTTAGCATCAATATCCACATTTTAACACTTGTTTGGGTCTAATAACTAGAGATGATTGTGGTTCTAGTATGTGTAATTTTGGGTAGCTCTTTTGATTTCATTAAAAAATACTGGAAAATGTTGTTTTAATGAAAATCATTTGTCAAAATGTAATTTTATATGAAAATATATTTCTTGTATTTACTATAATTTTTTATCTAAAGTTAAAGAAGACATATTTGTTATGCTAAATTTGGTAGCAGTCTGAATTAATTAGCAGGATTGAGATTTGAAAACAGAAAATTTTGGAAAATAAATCTTACTAAGCCAAGAAAGCCCCAATGTCACAGAGTTAAAGAATGAGGATATATGCAAAGGCAAGTGACTATTTCAATGTAAAATTACATTGACATTAGCACTTTGTATAGAATCTTGTTCTATTGGATTTGGTAATGAAATAAAAGTTTCTGAAAGAGCAAGCTCTGAATATTTGTGAACACAATATGGAAATGAAAGAAAAAGAACAATCTGAAAGCCAGAAAGTGCTAAAACGGAGGAGAAAAAAAGAACATTATAAAACACCTTTTCAAAGGTCTTCTAATGTACAATATTTAAATACAAACAGTAACTAGTGTTACACCAGCTGCTCTCAGGTTTGCAAAATATATCAAAGTACAGCATATTGGAATGAGTCCTGAGTTTCCATTTACTTTATCTATCCAGACACATCAATTCTTTTTACTCCAGCCTGATAAAGTGGAACCTCGGCAGACAAATGAGCTAGTGGAGCTGACATAATGTGTTTGTCACAAAGGAGCGCTGGATAAAAAAGCATGACTTTGATCCTCAATGAGGTTACTATTTTACAGTACCATGAATTTAATTCTAACTTGATGCCTTAAGTCACCATTCACTGTTTATTGGCCAAAGTTTACTCCCATTTCATCACCAACTGTTAAAAGGCAAAGTCCTGCAATCCTTATACAAGTAAAACTCCACACCCCAACCTCCCCCCAAAAGAAAAAGAAAATAAAAAATTTACAGGCAAAGAGTTGATTTATGATCTTTGAAAATGATAACAACCACCCTGATGACAAGAGGTAAATTGGCAGGTTGATGACAATTGCTCATAAACCCAAGGTGCCAGGTTATAATTTGAAAGGAAGCTTGATTTGTATTTAAAGGATGATACATACCAGATACTTGCCAGAGAATTATATACTGTCTGAACATATCTTTTCCAAAAATTTCAGATATAAAAAAGGTATTTGTTCTTTTCATAATTATTTTAATATTTTTTAAAGTAAAGGTGTTAGAGTTCTGAATGACAAAAAGCATTTGTGTATTTCATCCCTATGTTCTTTTATCCAAGCAAATTAATTTCACATTTTCTTTAGCTCATCAGACAAATAAAAACACCATAGGTGGAATCTGCGGCTGTTGAACAGGCACAGGGAAGCACAAAACAATGGGCTCCCTGAGAGCAGCCCTCTGAGCAGATGAGTAAACACTGCCTGGAACAATTATAGTGGGGAGGAAGGTTCGTTTTTGATACTGGGCACTGCTGCCTCCCAGATTTCTTTCTTTTAATTTCTTTAGAGTTTGTGGATTATTAGCTCAACAAATGAAGACGTGAAATGTAATGAATTAAAATTGGTATTGTGAACCCAAATCAATAAATTAATCCCAGTCTAGTCATAAAGCACATGTTAACATAATGGGGTACAAGTAAAAGAAAAATACTGTCCCTGCCAGCAATCTTCAACAATTAAAATATCTCTCTTCCATCAAATGTGTGCCTGAAATACACTGAAGAGGTTATAATCCTGCCATATTGCAAAGTTATATTTATCCTTGACACAGGGTTAATTATTGCTAGTAAAATAATTAAAATAGCATGCCTGTTCACGCTCTCTTAAATAATCTTGGTATGGTATATTTTTTGGATGATGGACAGCAGTCTTTATGACACACATCTCCTTCCCTCAATAAAGATGGATATCTTGGTTAATGATGGACAGCAATATTTACAACACACCTCTCCACTGCTTTTCACAATAGCTTGAATTACAGCCACATTTTTGGCCATCCAAAAATCTCTGTATACACTCTGCAAATCCATCAGCAGTCTCGGTTTCATCATTGCTGGACACGCCCAGGAGGACAGGGATGCAGAGGTGAACAGGATCTTTTAGGTGAGAAGAGATCAGAGGTCTAGAGACACTAGAACACTTCAAGGGAAGCTAGGTTTACCACGGAGAGGGGACTTGACTGCTCCAAGCCAAGAGAGGTTGGCCATGACAAAAAGCTTGACATTCTTCTTTTTTTCCATGACCAACTGGTAAAATTTGGTTAGCGGATAGAGACTTTAAATTTGTTTGCCTCACCAATTCAGTAGAAAAAGTCAATCTGATTTAATTTCTGAAACTAGATTAGATGATGAAGACATGAGAGTTCAAAGTCAAGGTTAACACTATGTTCCAAGATTTCTGGGAAACTTAAAGAAATGCAGAGGTTGTTGCCTGTTGTTGTCTAAGTTCTTTAAGGAGATGTGAGCCAAGGATGTCACCATTTCCCACAAATATTACCCTGTTTACAGACTGATGCTGAGCACCAGGATGACTGCTGGCACACAGTCAACGGCCTCAGTGCAAATCCTACCTGGCTCCAAAGATGGATACCAGTAGTAACCAGGTTCAGAGCAGCTGTGCCTTCTGTTAGCCTGGCAGCCCATTAGCCCAAGACATTCTGATTGCCCACGGGGAAGAACAATGAGACAATAACACCAGTACGTGCCGAAGCAGGTTGGAAGATGACTCATAGCCAAGGAGGCAACAAGCTGTGTGCCAGACTCATGCTCTGGGGCACTGAGCTAATGCCCAACTTTCTAGCTGGTTGAGTGAGCTGGGCCTAGCAAATGGATTACTTCCAGCTTTTTGTGCAGCTTCATCTCTGTCCCTCATCAAGCAGTGAAAACATCCTGTTGGTAAAGGCTCCTCTGGGCTGGGCTGGTTCTGGGAATACAGTTGATGGAAAAATGAAACTGCTGTTCCTAAAATTTCAACACAACTCTTAAGATGCTGGCTATCAACTGGCAAGAATAAAATAAGAGGTTACTGTCCTCATGAAAGCTCTGTGAGAGCAGTCAGTGTTATGTTAATTTTATTTAGATTTGAAGCCCAGAGAGAATATAAAACTTTTCTTACTGTCATTCTGCTAGAAAGTAGCAGAACAAGGACTGGAACCCAGGTCTCATGCCTGGTTCCCTGCTGTTTCCAGTATAACAACCCACTGTTACTGCTTCTGTCAGATTTCCTAGTATTCATCCAAGATGAATTACTGGACATGGAATTAGCAAGCCTGATAGAGTGTAAACTACAGAAAGAACTTGAAAACAGTAGAAAAATCCAGTTCTTTTTATGGTGATGCTAATGGTGAGAGAAGCAAAGTGCCAAATAACAAACTTTACACAGGAAGAGAGAAGAGGAGCTGTTTATTTTACTCATTCTCTTTAATACTGAAATACTAAAATTAATAGAAAAGTTATCTAAAAACAGGTAGGTGGGCATATCAAATAAAAAATAAAATCTATGCTTTTATACACACACACACACCCACGCATTGAAAAGTATAATTATATTCATATGAAATCAATAGTCCTCTGAAAGATAATAGACTATAAAAACTATTTACCTATTAAACTTCATATCCAGGGAAATGTGAGGTAAACAAATGTGGCTTTGAGCTCATTTAATGGTTTTAGAGTGAAGCCTGACATCCTGTGGCCTCCCCAAATACTACATGTTTATTTGAAAATACAGATTTTTTAATTTGACTGTTATGCCTGAGTTGCCAATTCTCCACATATGAGTAGAAAACATTTAGTACGATCTGATCACAGCTGTTAGCAACTTTAAGGATTAATGTATTGAATCTTTCTTCCAGGAGTTAGATTATATTGATAATCGTGATCTAGGTTTAACTAGGCAATTAAAAGTAAGGTCCTTTTACCGACAATATCTTCAAAGTCTATGCCAATGGAATGCTTTACATGTACAACTGTCACACCGTGAAATACTTTATTATATCAGTTACTAAATCCAATGTTCACACGTTCTATTCTGTGGTGCGAGGTGACAGGAATGATTCCAGTGAGGTTTCAGCATTGTCATTCAGGTTCCCCAACTAGAAGGGGTGGTGCAACTGAGTTCTGGTATTGCTAATGTGTCAAAGATGATGAGAAAGGCCTTGTAAACAAAGGCATTGCACAAAGGCCCAGGGAAGAGTCAAGTTTGCAGAGCCGTCCATCTTACAAAAACAGACAGAAGTGAGAGGGGCTTTCTATACGCCTGGGTGATATGAAACTCCCCTGCAAATTATACTCTGCATGTAGCCAAAACTTTCTGCCTTGTCATTTTAGACCAATCACAAGATACAGGAAACATGCCTCCTAATTTTCCTTAAAGATACTCTGTTTTGCTACTAGAATTATTTTCAACCTCTTAAATATTCATGTGTGTTGATATGACTCTTTTCCTAATACTCTTTCTTAAAATTATATAACAGAAATATTTTCCATTAAAGACCAGTAGTTAGGGTTAAAGGCATTTTTTTTAGAATATAGGTAAATATGTACGTTTACCTTTCAAATTGGCCAATTATACGTAGGAATTCACTGAACACAGAAATTACCACAAAATGTTTAGTTCTGCACGCGCTTGACTTTAACACGGGGCATGCCATCATCAAGCCCTTGGGGGAAAGTAAGGAAGCCTACTGATTACAAGACCAATTGTGGCAGACAGTGACATCTTGTGGATACAATGATCACAAATTGGATAAGATTTTCTTTAAAAATGCTTATAGAACTAAGTTTACATTATAAATGTACTTGGTTAACACTTTATTTTTAAATTGGTTACTTGGGGACTGGGAATGTTTTCTGTGCAGAGAAATAATGCTGTGAGTGAAGGCTAAGTTCCAAGGCAGCTCAAAAAATTCTACTTGCAAAGAGATTATGAACTGTGGTTTACTTTCAAAAAACTTAATTATGAAGTCTTAGAGCTGAATGATATTTGGCAGAACTATTCCTTACAAACCATGTTATAGATGAGGAAACTGAGGCCCTAAAAGATTACAACAATCAGGGCTGCAGAATAATCCTTTAAGGCTAGAATGAATATCTCAGATTCTTTCAGTCACATTTTACCATCTGATGAATAGTGCATTCTGGAGCATTTTTTAACTACATAGTCTAAACTGCATAGATGGCAATGCTTCTTTGGAGACATGAAATCAAAATATAATATTAAGAACGTAGGTCCTTAGTCTCCTTCTGACTTGGCATCTTAAGTAGAGATCAAAGATTTCTGACCACTTTTACTAAAGGTGATAAAAACTTCCATTTCTAATTCACTGGGGATGACTCCCCTGGCAAGTGGAGAGTGGAGACTGGAGAAAATTAAAAGCGGGGACTGAAAATTCATTTTCAGTGAGGAGGTTGTTAACCAAGGCTTCATCTACTTAGAAACCATTTCGCTGTCTGCCCATTTGTTCTCCAATAACACTCACTCCCCACCGCACCAATCCAAAGAAAATAAAATTCCAAAGGAGTTGATCTTTCAATTATTGATTGCTCCATTAGGACCCTTGGGAAAGTTTTAAATAGATGCCAAAGTTTCTTTGCTGGCTCACTGAGAATCAGAAAATATTCCCACACTCAACAAGACCTTGGGTACTAAGAAGATTGCATCCTAATGTTAACAAATCTGTTGGAGTCGCAGCAACGCGGGATCCAAGCCACATCTGTGGGAACACTGTGAGTGAGGCCAGGGATCGAACCCACATTTCCATGGATTCTAGCCAGGTTCATTACTGCTCAGCCATGATGGGAACCCCAATAAATCTTATTTTCCCAAACAGTATTTGTACAGCCAGTTTTATCCTGACTTGGGCTTTGTTGATCTAGAACAAGTGCTCGCACCAAGATTCTCAATGTTATCTTATTTTTCAAATTCAGTGGTTGAATCCCTTTGAGGGCTTGTCCTTTGTCTTCTTAAATAACAATGAAGATTAAAGAATGGCTTGTAGTTTCTCTATCTGAATGATCTCT
Source organism: Catagonus wagneri (assembly GCA_004024745.2). Taxonomy (NCBI): domain Eukaryota; kingdom Metazoa; phylum Chordata; class Mammalia; order Artiodactyla; family Tayassuidae; genus Catagonus; species Catagonus wagneri. Next base: position 5,640,540 of record PVHT021183707.1, read on the forward strand.
TAGAGTTGTGCTCCTATTGGGCAACCTGTCTATGGTGATGGAAAGTGGGGGAGAGTGACAAAGCCTAGACTGCTGGGTGACAGCTCTGATGGATGCTACTCTAAGGCTCTCCACTGTGTTAGCCAAGACTTCCTTGAGTCTGCATCTTAGTTCAGCTTCCCCTTTGCTCAATCGTGCTTCCTCCTCTTCTTTTCATGGGTGCTAATTCCAATAAAATGTCTTGTGGATTATTTTAATCCACAGTTAAGATTAAAGAAAAAGCATTAAGTCCGGCCTGTAATATGTGTCTAGGGACCTAATCCTGTACACCTGAGCACCTGCACTCCCCTCTGTAGATTTAGACTCCCATGTGCTCTGAATCCGGTCTTATTCCCATGCAGAGAAAGTTCACAGATACACATCACTCAGGTGACTCAGCTGCTGGTCAGTCTTACTGATTAACTAGCGAGGCTCTGATCTTTACACTCAATTCTTATTTTATTTTTAATAAAGTATAGTTGATTTACAGTGTTGTATCAATTTCTGCCATATATATATATATATATATTCTTTTTCTCATACTATCTTCCATAACGTTCTATTCTAAGAGACTGGATACATTTCCCTGTGCTGTATAGCAGGACCTCATTGCTTATCCACTCTAAATGTAAGAGTTTGCATCTACTAACCCCAAACTCCCAGTCCATCCCATTTCCTCCCCCCTCCCCCTTGGCAACCACAAGTCTGTTCTCTAGGTCCATGAGTCTGTTTCTTACCCATTTCTAACAAATGACTCTGCTTTTCTTTCTATAGCAATATTCTAACCTCACAGAACAAGGGCTGTATGTCCTAAGCCTTGATTTGTTCTTTTGTGACTAATTCCTGCCTTGATACGTTTTGATACCCCAGTTCCCTTAGAATAGTTGTGCTGCATTTTTCATGATGCTATTCCTGGGACAGAATTACTGTAGCTGAACTACATGGTACCTGGAGAGTTATAGGCCAGGCACCTGGCATTGCCACAGCTGACTCACTGGCTAATTTGATATCGTATTTTTTCAACTCTGATGCCTTGCTCTGCTGCAGTCCTAACTGGATTTCCCTGGGTTAAGGATATTCCTTACTCCAAGCCTGACTTAAATCCTCCCATAAAATTTGCTTCATGTTCCTACCTCATCTTAGGGGTACTTCTTTTATCAGACCCTGCCAGTGCCCCTCTAAATCTGGCATGACCTTTCCACTTACTTTTATTCCTCTCTTCCCACCATTAAAAAAATACATTTTCCTCTTCTCATACATTCCAGGTGACCACACTACAAGTTGACCCATGCACTTCTTTTCAAGGCTTTTTCTTTTTCTTTTCTTTTCTCTATCTCTCTATATACATATAAAGGCATACATATTTAAAGGCATTTTGCTTTGCCCTTACAGGACATTTACATAGAGCAGCAGAGACCTCTACTGGCTATTCAGACCAACTACCTAAAATGCTCCGTTAATATTAAATGTTGCTTTTCTCTACTCTGTACTCTGCTGGTTGGTAATGGTGTTTAGTAAGGTCGAGACCATAGTAAATTCAAGACTAGATTTATGAATGTCTTATGAGAAGAGAAAAATACTTGACTCGGAGTGTTGAGCTGCAGTAGTGAATATCCACAGCAGAGCAAAGAAAAGGAAATTAAAGAAAGAGTAGATTACAGATAAACTGACAGTTTCCAAACAATATAAGCAAAGTCAGTGTGACTCTCCATATAGATAATTCAGGAACGGTAGATGATACCAGCATAAGGTGCCACCAAGTGGAAATGTGGAATTACCCCTTGAATATCATGAACGCTTACCTGATTTCCCTATTTTTAATGCAACCAAATTTGAACTACTGACAAAGTTTATTACCCATGAATTTACTGATGCACAGCAGGTAGTTATGTATATCCAACAAGAATTTCATGAACAAAACATGTTTCTGCTAATAAAACTTCTTGGATATTCCAGCAAGCAGAGTTCTTAACTGCAATATATCCACTGATATTAAAAATGAAGAAAGGAAAGAAATATTTCTTGGATCCACGGATATACCTCTGACTTTGATGCAAACAGGGTGGATGGCATTGTAAGATCCTGTGTAGAAGGAAATAGTTCATCTGGGTGGGGTGAGGAGGGGGGGGAAATAAAAACAAGAGCTGTGCTTCAAAACTGCAAGCAGGGCAGAGTACTTAAAACATGCTGAGTAAAATTTTCTAGTTTCATAATGAATTGAAAGTTGGTTAGTGTTTCTTTTAATTTTTGTTGGAGGGACTTGTGTTTTGGGCGATCAATGATCTTTACAGTATAATTATGCCACATACTACTCCACACTAAACCTTGAGTAATCCCAGTCAGCTTTCTACTCTTAATAGTTCATTTCTGGCAAACTGCTTTTTAAAAGGCATCCTTATGGGTCCTTATGGACACCTAGGATTAGAGAACAGCTGTTCCTGAATCTTAATCTACTGCTGGCATGTTTCTATTTAGTCTGTCTACATATAACTTACTGAAAACATGGAGCCCTATTTTGTTACTATCTGGTTAGTGACAAAATAATATTCTGAGCATAAAGGACATGAATTAAGCCATTCCATCACTGTACATGACCAGTCTTACTGTATAATGGAATATGATTCATAATGACATGCGATAGGAAGAAGGCCCTATCGCTACCACCAGAGAGGTTGGCATTCATATGAATCTAAGAAGCATTTTTTTTTTTTTTTGCCTTTTGCCTTTTTAGGGCCACACCCGCAGTATACGGAGGTTCCCAGGCTCGGGGCTGAACTGGAGCTGGAGCTGCCAGCCCACAGCATAGCTCATAGCAACATCAGATCCTTAACCCACTGAGAAAGGCCAGGGATCAAACCCGCGTCCTCATGGATACTAGTCGGATTTGTTAACCCCTGAGCCACGATGGGAACTTCTAACAAGCATTTTTATCAAGGGGCTGATGGTACACTGGGAAAATTATGAGTCTGGGTATCTATGCCAGCTCTATCCCTTACTTTCTGGGTGGCGATTTAATTTAAATGTAGACTAGGAATTACGGATATTAAGTGACACAAGGTCCATGAGGCATGGAAATAAGGAGGAATATGTATCCACAGCCAATAAAACAATATTTAGAAGATTATATTTAAATTTTTATTATAAATCAGTTGGGTTTAGTACAACATAGGGAGGCACAAATGTTACTTTTGTTTTGGCCAAAACATTAAACTATCTGCTCGAACAAAGAAAAGATAAGGGTGGTTCATGTTTCATTGTTGTCGGAGGCAAGTGCTAAGCTAGTTCTGTGGTATTATGTAAGTTCTGTCATCATTTTGATTACAAAAATAACATCTGTCCAAGAATACAGAGAGTCCTTCCTACAAGGAAAGGGAAAATGGCTAAAAAGTTACAGTACTCAAGAATGAGAAGTATCACTGGAACTACTATGAAAGGACTACCATGTTCTTTACCCATATGTCTTCATGAATGCAAAGCCATCAAAGGGATACTGGTCTGTCTCAAAGAGAAACAGCGGTAACAGTCTCACAAAATAGCTCTCATAAGGCAGCGTATTAATAACAACACCCATTTTCATATAACCATAATCTTGAAAACAATTCCACCTGACATACATATTCTATCCACAAAACAGTCTGTGAGCCTTGCAAAGCCAAATCAGTTTCCACACAACACAGTGAAAATGCTGGGACTAGGCCTGAGCTTTATTTACTTTTTAAAAAAAAAATTTTATTAAAGTATAGTTGATTTACAGTGTTGTGTCAATTTTTGCTTTACCGCATAGTGACCCATTCACACACACACACACACACGCATTCTTTTCTCATACTATCTTCCATCACGTTGCAGTCTAAGAGACTGGATACAGGTCCCTGTGCTGTATAGTAAGACCTCATTGCCTCTCCATTCTAAATATAATAGCTTGCTTCTATGAACCCCAAACTCCTCATCCATCCCACTTCCCCCTCCCCCTTGGCTTAACTTCATTCTCTTTTTGCTGCACTACAATGCTTTGTGTAATAGAGAGAAGTTGTGTATTGCTACTAGAGAGGTGACCATAGCCTCTGCAGAACAGTTTCTCCAGTCAATCTGTGGGTAAGACTATGCAAACCATTCCACTAACCAATCAGCAAACACCCAGTGACTCTCTTAGCTAAATCAACTCTAGTACCAGAGTAAACATGCAGCAAGAACAACTCTGGGGCAAAAAACACAGGAAAGCACGGAACTGCTAATAGGAGGCAAAAACCAGGGATAATTGTTTTTATAGTGACTGGAAATATACTTACTTTGACACCTTCCCGATTGTGTCAGGATGAGGATTTGCAGGTCAATTTGGGACTGACTAGTCAGGGGATGACTTTCAGTGCCTCTATTCCATCAGTAGATTATTTCCTGGCGTGCCAATACTTACTCTGTTGCTGGAGGAATTTCTTGTAGCTAGTTGTCTCCATTTGATGCTTATCAGGAAGGATTGGGCCCAGCCTTGTACTTGCAGGGCTCAAGAGAGTAACTTTCATCTTTCTGCTCACAGACGAGCCATCACAGCATACATCTGGGGCTGCTCATGGCATTGGTTTCTGTTCTTCACACCGTCTCATTTTTGGCAGCTGAGATATAACCTGCAAAGGAAACTCAAAAGGTTATTTGAAGACATCGATGTTCTCTAATGTTGAGGTATTTACTGTTTAAACCGCACAATCCTGTGGAAAGAGAGTGGATTGTCATGCTTTGACATGTTTAAACCCTTCAATGCTGGATGCTAACATACTGAAGAACAGTCTATACAACCTTAATTGGTTGCACAACTTTGGAAAATTAGAAAAGAATACGGTCAAGGCCTCTGACTGGATCCTGGGTTACTCCAGAGCCAGGACTTAAACTGATGAACTGTGAAAACCCGGTACATTTTATCAAGTGATGACCAACATCATTTGGTCCTATAGAGAATATTAAACTATTTATTAACATGGTATAGTGGTGACAGATTCGAGTCCAAAATGTTTGGATCTGGTTTGGTCTCTGCTATTTGCTAAATATGTTACCATGGACCTCAGTTTAAGTTTCTATAAACTTAAATAGAGTGCTGCTACTATAAATCTCAATATCGCTACATTACATTTATGAAGGAAAGACTAAACCTATCATGAATATTTTAAAAGTCCAGTTGTTGATAGAGGGACATGATGAGAGAGACAAATTTTAAAGCCAGTCTCAAATAAATGTCAAAGATAGGGTACTAAATTGCATTAGCTTTCAAAAAGCATTTTCTTTCATCCAACAAATATTGGTTAAGCAATTACTCACCAGTCACTGTACTCGGCTCTCAGAGACAACGAGAAAATAGACCAAATTCCTGACTTTATAGAGCTTCCAGTGCACAAGGGGAAAGAGAAGTTGGCTTAGTAGGGGACTCTGTGAGTCACTGCCCAACCAAGATTTTCTCTGTTTAGAAATATTACTTCTCTATTTTCAATAGGCCTCAATCTTGGCTGCACATTTAGAATCATGGGAGGACCTTTTGGATTTTCAAAGACTTGGCCTGTACCTCCACAGCAGCCTGAATCCACGGGGATGTCCCCATACCCCGTACTTTTAAAGCACTCTAGGTTACTCTAACAAAATGGATAATAAGGGATAAAGGCAACAAAAGAAAAAGAAAACCAAATCAATATACCTTATCAGCTCAAAATTTCCTTTTACTTAATTTTGATAACAAGGAAAAAAGTGTATTCAAAACTAAAAAAAAACCTCTTGGGTCAGTTTTCTTTTTCCATAATATTCTTTCTGGTGCTCTTGGCAGAGTCTCCCATATGTAACCAAGAGCATATTCTTGATTGAAAATGTCTGTGGCTTCTTTTTGAGTCTATCTAAAAGAATTTGCATGTGAATCCTTCAAAGGTACTAATGCAATCCTGCAGAAGACCTTTTTATAACTATATCTTTCCTTGACTTCTCTGGAATAAAGAAAGTCATAAAAATCATATTCCAATGAAATAAATGAATTATTTTTCAAGCAGCCATTCACCATTGAAAAGATCTTCTTTTTAGTCAAAGCTAATAATCATTCCTTTTATCTCCTTTCTTACTCTCCTTCTGAGCCTATGCATTTCAATTGTTAGGCATGGTTGAGGTTAGAAGAGATAGAAAGAAACTACTGGGAATAACTGTTGGTTCCTTCAAATGCTTCCAATTTTCTTTGTTAAAATCTAAAGTATGTCTTATCTGAAGAAAGGCGTTTTGGATTTTCACTTTACATTTATATGAACTGGTCATAAAAATTCTTTGCTGAAAATAAACATTCCTACCTATTCTGGATCATAGGTGCATCCTTATGTTCAATGTGTATCATTTAACCCAAAGTCGATGTACATATTTTATCCTATAAGCATAGAATATATTAGTACTCTCTCTTGGAAAATATTGTTTTAGGATGTTTAAATATCAGTAAAATTTTGCTTGTTTGAAAGTGCACAATTATTGCCCAAGTTACATGGCAGAATTTAGCAGGTTAATAACTACTGCTTCTTAATGTATTAATTAAAGTGTTTTGTGTTCAGTCTCTCTCAGCAATACTAGAGCATGTGAAATACTCCACCTCCACATTTTTGCACACATGGCTTCTTAAATCCACTGTCTGTATTTTTTCAAAAATTGCGTTTTGGGAGCTCCCATTGTGGCTCAGTGGGTTAAAACCCGACCTAGTCTCTGTGAGGATACGGGTTCGATTCTTGGCCTCCCTCAGCAGATTAAAGATCCGGCATTGCTGTAAGCTCCAATGTAGGTCACAGATGAGGCTTGCATTTGGTGTTGCCATGGCTGTGGCAAAGGCCTTAGCTTCAGCTCCAATTTGACCTGTAGCCCGGGAACTTCCATATGCCTCAGGTGTGGCTGTAACAGCAACAACAAAAAATGCATTTTGACTATTTAAACTCTTTATTTGTTAAACAATAGGAAGAAGGGATAAATAAACCTGGAACTGAGGCAAAGCCTTCTCTTGCTGTGGGCATCTCCCCCAAACCTATCAGCCTCTGAGTTATTCAAAAAAGGAAATGAGTCAGAACCATATTCAATATGTGTTAAATTCTGTCTCTAATATATACAAAGACTCACAAAATGCTATGTATTTTTCTTAGTGGCAGAGGATATGAGTAGCTTTTACTTGTCCATTTTCTTAGAAGTGGTATGCTGACAAAATCCAAACCACTGGACTCTTACAAATTTTATCAACTGACTGGCCTTGGAATTTTTGTGTCATTTATCTGCCACTTTCTGGTATCTGCTACATTAGGTCTTCTAGGGTACTCATCACTTTCTACTCACCAAGTCCAATAGCATGATGTTATAGGAATATTGCATCAGTGTAATATTTTTCTGAATGTCACGATGCTCAAAGTCTCCAAGACCCCATTATGAGCAAGAGCAAACATAGCTGAGAGGGAAGAGAATTAATTCATATTGCTCTGTAAAGCAAGTTTTGTTCTTTCCTGCAGGTATGAATAATAACTCATTCACTAGATCAATAGTATATGAAGCCTTATAGGCTGCACTGATCAGCATTAATAAACAGCTCATCATCACTGGCCACGTTCTGAATTTTTCCCCCAGGGTCTAAATGGGTATATTACATGGGACATTGTTAGCATCACTATCCCAGCTTCTGTCAATTCTTTCCTGGTCATGCTAATCTCTGGTGCATATAACTAAGTCTTCTGAGTTGTAATATTGCTTCTATTTCGACTGGGGCGGGTGAAGGGCTTTTTGATGGGATTCCACTTGGCTATATTAAAATTATGGTTCTTATCATAGGTCACAGAATTACATTATGGGTTTCGCCAGGTGCTAGGTTTGTCTATCCCAACTGTATGTTTGGGCCAGGAGGAAATAATCACAGGCGGGTCTATGGACCTAGGGGACTCATTGTGAGACAGATTTTGCCCAAGTTCTGTTTATCACTTCCAGAAGCCTAGCCCCACTTTTACCAGACTGTGAAGATATTTCTGGTGACTTTTTTTCATTTCAGCTCAGATCATATATTTAATAATCCTCAAAGGTCAGAATATTCTCACTTTCCCATTGCACAGTTATTTTGCAAATGGCTCAGATCCTATTTGTGAAAAAATCAAAGAGATATTTAAGAAAGATATGGTAGCAACTTTCATCGTGGTAACTGACTTGCTCTTTAAGCAACAAGCTAAAGATCTGTGAATGAAATTAGATATGGAAATTGATGGAAAGAATGCAAATTTTCCATTGCAGTGGCTAAACATAAGCCTTTTCCTCAACAGGTCCTGAGTTTTATTTTATTTGATTTTTCAAAAATTTTTACTATGATTGATTTACAATATTGTGCCAATTTCTGCTATACAGTGAAGTGACCCAGTCATATATCTATATAGAATATAGATATATATATTCTTTTTCTCACATCATGTTCCATAACAAGTGATTAGATATAGTTCCCTGTGCTAAACAGCAGGACCTCATTGCCTGTCCACTCCAAATGCAGAAGTCCTGAGTTTTAAAATTATCAAAATTAAGCAACCCCTTAGTCTATTATCCTTTATTTCTGCCTAAGACCATCATGATATACTAGCTTTCGCCACAGATCCTGACAGATCTAGACACCTGAGCTACAGATCATGTCTTTCTGATCGTAATGATACCTACAAGTACTCTGCGTCTGACAGCTACCATCTGTCCAATACCTGACATGTTAGCATCTGATCACCCTCATCTAGATGATGGATGCTACGCAGCTCTACGAAACATTTCAAGCATCAAATCTAACTCCTGAAGGTGGTGAAAGGAATGTACTCTGGGTCCTCCATGGGAACATGGCTATGTAGCATATTTAAAGGTCAAAAGATAGAAACCATTCTAACATATCTACTTTCCTGAACTATTTGATCCCTTCCCAATACTATGCTAAGTAAATTCTAGCGTCTTCACCTTATTTCCTTTAGGTCTTCACCATGCCTAACACTCAAGTAACCATGGTTGAAGAGCCAACTATGAATTGTACCTGCAGTTTTTCTCAAAACACTAAAGCTTGAATCATGAGTGAACACACCATATTAATAAATTCTAACCTAGTTTGGATGATATTCTGCTCCCCAGTCCAACAACATCAAGGAGCACCTCCATGAGGCTCCCTGGGTCCTCCCAAGCCCTGCAGTTCATTTGGCCTTCAAGTTATTTCCACTTTCAGCTCACACTGTCTGAGATGTAATTCTAGTACTGGTAAATGGCATAAACTAGGTAGTTATAAGTAACATGTATCTATATTGGATTAAAAAAAATTATGGATTCCCATCTTGGCTCAATGGAAACAAATCCAACTAGTATCCATGAGGATGTGGGCTCAATCTCTGGCCTCGCTCAGTGGGTTAAGGATCCAGCATTGCTGTGAGCTGTGGTGTAGGTCACAGATGTGGCTTGGATCCGTCATTGCTGTAGCTGTGGCATAGGCCAGAGGCTACAGCTCTGATTCCACACCAAGCCGGGGAACCTTCATATGCCATGGGTGTGGCCCTAAAGAGCAAAACAAAAACAAAAACAAAAAACAACTATAACTGAGTATTCAGCAATAAAAATAATAAAGTACCAATATGTGCCACGACGAGGATGAAACTCAAAAACTTCTGTGGCTTTACACTAAGCCACAAAGGACCATATATTGTGTGATTCCAGTCATAAAAAATGTCTTGAATGCGTAAATCTATAAAGGAAGAAAGCTGATCTGTGGTTGCCTAGGGCTGAATGAGGGAGGTGGGCGGGTAGGACTAACAGGTATTAGGTTTATCTACTGGGTGATAAAAATATTCTAAAATTAGATTGTAATGATGGTTGTTCAATACCAAATATACTAAATACTATTGAACTGTACATTCTAAATGACTGAAATTTGTGGTATGTAAACTATGCATCAGTAAAGCTGTTAAAATTCAACTAAAGTATTATTTTAAGATGCTACAAAGTCAAAAAAACACAAACAGCAAAATAATTTAGCTATTCAAAATAACAAAAGAGTTTTAAGCCTAAAGAGTACCTCTAAATTAAAAAAAAAATTAATTTACTGGGCCCGAATAACTATTCTAAATATATACTCACCTATGAATATTGTCTCCAAATAAATACCAAAAAAGAAAGTGGGAGTTCCCATCATTTCTCAGTAGTTAACGAACCTGACTAGTATCCATGAGGATGTGGGTTCAATCCCTGGCCTTGCTAGTGGGTTAAGGATCCAGCATTGCTGTGAACTGTGGTGTAGACTGGCAGCTACAGCTCCAATATGACCCTTAGCCTGGGAACCTCCATATGCCGTGGGTGCAGCCCTAAAAAGACACACACACACACACACACACACACACACACAAAGAAAGTGACAGAAATTCTAGGAATAACTAACAACATCTTAGTGGGAGATTTTCAGACAAATCTCTCAATAATTAGTCATCATATATGAGATTAAAAGCAAAAAAACTGTGAAGTTTAAACTAAGAGATAGATGAATATATATTGATATGTATTTATGAATTATATATGTTTATAAGGTACATATACATATATAATTCATAAATATATATCTGTGTATATAATATATATAATGTATTAGCATATAAAATAGGTATACAAAATACATATACTATATAAAATATATGTATGTGGTTACAGTTATATTACATATCACATTGGTACAGTTATATTACACTATCATAAATGGTGGCAGGGAAGAATTAAGATAATTTTCTATAAGGCATGCACTAGACTTGCTTTTTGAGGTGACTTTATTAATCAAAAAATACTTATCTATATCTACAGCTACAGTAAGTATAAGTAAACTATACTGGAGATTAATATACACACATATGTTAACTAGCTCTGTCAGCTGAGAGGACCCAGAAGCAATGACATTCTGTTACAATAAGCACACTTAACACTAAGATCTTGGTTTTAACACAGTTTTGAATTCGAAAGACTCAGAGAACAATACCTAGATCCATGACAACAAATAAATACAGTGATCCTAGAACATCATGTATTTCTAGTAGGTCAGGACGCACTCAAAAACAAAACAACCACAGTAATGGGCATGTCAAAGAGACACATTGCCAAGTGGAGGGATTCTCAATGGTCAAAGGTGGGAAAATTTGAGAAATAAAATAAGTAATGTAGTATTTACACTATAAAAAATTTGCATCCATTGACCCATACTTAATAGAAATGAATGGTTTAAAACTATACATATATATGGAATATACAAGTCTTCCATGCAGAATAATCATAAATAATTTGTGTAGCTACTCCATCCTCAAGAAGGTGAAACATAACTCCCACTCTTTAAATGTAGGCTGCATGTGGAGACTTCCTTCCAAAGCGTAAATGTGTGTGCGTGTGTGTGGGGGTGGATGTGCACATGTACATGCATATAAGGGTGAGTGGGATATATAATTTTGAAAGGTATAATAATGCCCATGAGTGAAAATTAGTATGACAGATGAGTTATCTTAGATTTAAAATAACACTGCTCTTTTTTTTTTTCCATTAAAAGGAGAAAGATTCTTCCCATTAAGTCCAAAGCTTTACATTAAAGAGCTATTTTTCTTTCCATAATAATAGACTTCTTGTTTCAAGTGATACATATTCACGCAGTAGTCAGTTTAATCATTTATTTTTCATTTGGGAAGGATATAATCTCCTCTTCTTGAATATAATCAAGAGAACGAGGATAGGATTTCTGCAGGGTTGCAACAGAGACATCTGACAATTCATAGAAATCTCCTTATTAGGAAGAAAAAGAAAGCTTGATGTGTTATGGGATGGCAGCAATATGTGCTTATAAATGGCATATCGCAAAAATAATAATCTGACAGCTCATGGATATCATGAAATTCTTTATTTTTCCATGAACGTCCTTATTTCTCCACATTTTTCAAAAACAGAGAAACTAAATGATTTTTCCCCCCATCTAGTGTTTGTGACTGATCCTACAGCTCAGGAACCCACAGTGTCAAAGCAATCAGTTACTTAGAAGATTGTGTAAATTAAGCCCATTTGTGCCTTGGAGACTGTATGATCTAGGTTGCTCACAGAGCAAGTTAAAATACAAAGAGAAATAACAGGAGCTTTTCAAGCACGGCCTCACTGAACATCCTATTTTCTGCTGTGAACTATATACAGCTGGGAGCACAGACCTGGAGATGGCAGGTCTTCACAAAGAGAGGCACCAAGGAGCAGGATTTCTTTTATTTTATTATCTCGTCCCGGTTCCAAGTGCACAGTTTCAAATAATAGAAGCAGAATAGCCCTTACCCGAGTACAGTGAATAAAAGTTCCTAATATTCAATGAGTACAGTTTTCAGAGGGTCCTGCAGAAGTGAATGCTGATGTTTACCGTATTACCACAAGAGCCCCAATATGATTAAGTCACTGAAAACACTTTTAAGTGAGAGTGGCTTTTACAGTTTTGAGCCTTTGGTGATATATAAAAAGCTGGGGATGCAATGCTGCTCTCTAAGTAATATTTACTTTCAATATTCTGTTATCACTACTTACTTAAATCTTTTATTATATATGAGTAGAATATAGCTGGATTTATTCTACTCAGTCTGAGAATATCTTTTTCTTAATGTAGGAATCTAACCCTTCACAAGTATTTTTAATACTTATATGTCTGCACTTAATGTTGCTAATTTAATTTTTTAACTTGTCATAACTTATAAGCCTCTATCTGTGAAATGGGATATTAATAGCAAATAGTTAATAGCAATATCATGAGCATTAAATGAATAGTTATACATAAAGAATATGTAACTGTCAGATAAAATAAAGACATTTTTCCTTTACTTTCCTCTAGTGTTTAGATATACTAAGTCTTGCTTTTATTGCCATAATGGTCACAATTAAAGCTTAACTAGACAGTGTTTTAACAGTTTTTTCAAGCATCATAATAAAATAATAAGTATATATAAACTTTTTTCCAAACAAGCCAGGATATGTGAATATCATCCACTTCAATTATCAGTAACTGTTGTTTAAATATATGAAATTCTAGTTGCAGACTCTTTCTGAATAATGTCTGTAATCTTCACTTTTATACTAGTAATATATTTTAAGATTTAATGATTAATTTTACCACGTATTGACTCTCACATTTTCTAAGCCCTAGTTATTTTCTCTTTCTTACATTTTATTTTGCTGCTCTGGGATCTCTTGATACTTCCCCCCCAAGAGAACTTTGCTGGTGATCCTTTTGAGTCTTTACATGTTCTATGATATCTCTGCCCTCATGTTTCATTGATAATTTGGAGGGACAGACATTGTAACTTCAAATAATTTTTCCTTCAATTTAAAAAAAGCAAGGAGTTCCCTTTGTGGCTCAGTGGTTAACGAATCCGACTAAGAACCATGAGGTTGCGGGTTCGATCCCTGGCCTTGCTCAGTGGGTTAAGGATCCGGTGTTGCCGTGAGCTGTGGTGTAGGTCGCAGATGCGGCTTGGATCCCGCGTTGCTGTGGCTGTGGTGTAGGCCAGCAGCTACAGCTCCTGTTAGACCCCTAGCCTGGGAACCTCCATATGCCGTGGGTGCGGCTCTAGATAAGGCAAAAAGACAAAAAAATAAAAAATAAAAAAAAAATTAAAAAAGCAAATAACATTTTGTCAGCTACCTTTTCAAAGATAAATTTTCTGCAAACTGCTCTGATTTTTTTGCCTACATTTCTTGAGTTCATAAGCTATGGTAATAGATATGCATAGGACAGGGTCTTCTTACACTTAATTCTTTCTCTCTCATTTTTCTCTTTTTTATCTGGGCGATTTCTTTGATTCTACCTTACAGAAGGCTCATTCCATCTTCAGCTGTGTCTTTTGACAGAGAGCTGACTGCTGTCTCTTCAGCTCCTAGGCTGAGTATGTTTTCCCTGACAGGGTTTCAGTGAGAAGTATGAAAGGGATTTGGGCAAGTGCATAACTGCCAGTATAAAGAAACTTTACATTAACTGTAGAGAATTTTAGTGTATTTCATTAATAGCCAGGGTTGCCTTACTCTCTCTCCCTCTCTATGCTATTTCCAAGTTTTAGAATTTTCTCATCTGTTATCTCTTTTTATCTCCCACTGTCAGGACCCCTCACTCTCCTACTTTGCTCAAAGAGCTATTTTTCAGCACTTCAGTCTTAGTCTGAGGACAAATTCTACAACTACCAACAAAGAGGGAGACAGCTGGCCATCCTTTCTTTAATTATCCCTATACCTATCCTAAGGCCAGCCTGACCCTTGTACTTGTTTAGCATTACTTCAAGCTACTCCAAGGCTTGTGAGTTCCTGATGAAGAGAGGCTCTTATCACCATAGCAGCCCTTAGATCTGTGTGGGGCTGTGGCTTCTCATACTGTTTTCTTTGTTCTTTTTCTGCTTTTTAGGGTTGCACACCTAGGGCATATGGAAGTTCCCAGGGTAGGGGTCGAGTCAGAGATGCAGCTGCCGGCCCACACCACAGCAAAGCCATGTCTATGACCTACACCACAGTTCATGGCTACTCAATGCCAGATCCTTAACCCACTGAGCAAGGCCAGCGACTGAACCCACATCCTCATGGGTACTAGTCAGACTAGTAACCCACTGAGCCACAACAGGAACTCCCCCTACTCTGGTTTCTGACTCAATCCTATGTCTGCTCCCTATCGCCCATCAACCCATTAGGTTGTACAAACGGATATTTTTATTATTCTTTTCCTCTTCTTTCACCTCTATTATTGATTTACATATTTTTTATAGTTTATCTGTTTTATATTTTCTAAAATGAGAATCTTAAGAAGGGTAAGTAAACAGTTATGCTCAGTCTACAATGTTGAAGTGGAAATTGGGCAGAATCTGGCCAAGCTAGATTAGCTGAATAAACTTTCAATTACAACCTCCTTTTTCTCTGTCAGTCTCTATTAGTAACGTTGTACAATCGAGAAATGAGAGAATTGCTAGTCTTCTTTGCAGTGGCTATGTGACTCAGTTCTGAATAATGAGACGAAGGTAGGGATCCTGGGGGGGGGGGTTCTTTCACGAATAAAGGGTGAAAGACCTTTACTTTTTCTGCTCCTCCCTCCTTTGTATTTTCTTTCTCTCTCCTTTCATCTGGTCATCCTTACAGTACAAACACTGAGTACAATCCAACACTCTAAGGATGGTGGAACATTAAGAAAAATATTGAACTCTGATGATACAGATGAAGAACTGAACTAACATAAACAATATTTTCTCCAGGTTTTTCTCTGGGGGAAGGTAGCAGTTCCATTTTTTTTAAAGCTACTTGTCATCAGAAGAGCAGTGTACATGCCTCAACTTCAAACTTCAGTCATAAATGTGCCAACATAGACAAGTGACTGTTTTTGTTTTACTCATTGTATTTGAAGTAAGTGCTTGATTGCCAGCACAGAAACCTAGATTATTGAATATTAGGGAAAAAATTAATTTACTGGTCCAGGTGCCACACCTCAGGAATGATAAAGACAGTGCTTCTATTATGGAGGGCAGAGGTGGGCTACAAAACCCTGAAAGTGTTTTTGCTCTGGAACTCTTCTCTGATTCTCTCTGCAGGGAGATTTAATATAGAAGGATACATGTTCATGGGCCATTCTGGACCAACATACAGAGAACTTACGATCAAAGAAAAAGGGGGCCATCTTTTAATTACGTACATTTGGAAGTCTCAGAGCAGGCGCCAACCAGGTCAGTGTGGGCCACATGCTCACCACACGAGGGATATGAGGCAAGGTTGGCTGCACGTGTGGGGTCATAAACTGACTCCTGTGTCCAAAGGGGCAGCATGCTACGATGGCCATACTCATCCAGTATAAAAAAGAGAAAAAAAGAAAAGAAAAGAAGAGAAAAGAAAAGACAGACGAGATGGGCAGGCAGTGGGGAGTCAACACAATGGATAGATATATATGTTATACGTTTTCTACCCTAGTATAATAACAATATGAATCTCATAGCACTTTTGTGAGCACAGTGTGAGGTAAACTATGGGAAGTGGTTTTGAAATGTATAATGTATTCTGCTGCATGAGACTGCTATTCTATTCTAATACCATTACACTGACTTAAGATATAGCAGTTACCTTTTTTACCACTAGATGACAGTCAAGTATATTTAGCCTATAAAGATGCTGATTTATACAGTTACTGAAAAATAAAGCTAAAACTCTGTCTGTATATATATAAAATGTATGTATTTTTTTTAGAGCCGCACCCATGGCATACGGAGGTTCCCAGGCTAGAGGTCGAAATAGAGCTGTAGCTGCTGGCCTTCGCCACGGCCACAGCAATGCAGGATCCAATGTAGCCTACACCACAGCTCACGGGAACGCCGGATCCCTGACTCATTGAGTGAGGCCAGGGATCGAACCTGTGTCCTCATGGATACTAGTCAGATTCATTTCCTCTGAGCCATGACAGGAACACCAATATTTTTCTTTAAGTAGCCATCAATAGCCAGAAAGCAAAATGTAAAACAATTTAAAGAAGGCCTACTTATCCCTGGGAAATAACATAATGCTTCTCAGCTTTAATTACTTTCTCAGATTCATTCTTTCACTTCTTCAAAGCATGCTTGCTAGATGTCCAAACTTTTCTTAAAAATACCCCCAGAATTACTGATTTATAATTTCCATATTATAAAGTTCACCCACTTAAAGCATGCAATTCCATGGTCTTTAGTATATTTAGAGAGCTGTGCAATCAACACCACCATCTAATTTTATAATATCTTCTTCACCCCCAAAGAATGCTCCTACCAATGAGTCACTTCTCACAGTTACTGACCGTCTTCCCCTGCCCTGCCAGCCCTGGGCAAACAATTGATTTGGTTTCTCTGTCGATTTTCCTGTTCTAGATGTGCGCCTGTAGTTTAACCAGAGCATCTAAAGCTGGAATTTCTGTTGGTTTTTTTTTTTTTTTTCAGAGAAGTTAGCATATGGCCGATACCTTATCACCAAGTAATGCCATTAAAGCGTGAGTGTTCTCACTTGCTCATCACTCGCTCACTTACTCATTCTGTGCATCTGTAATACGTCTCTGGATTCTTTCCCAAAATAGTAGAGTCTGTGCCTCACAGGAAGTTCAAAATGGGTTCCTTTGATATATATGGAGAAGTAACCCAACAGCTCAGTCTGGATTCCCATCAGCTATATGTTCCAGACAGCAGACTCAATTTGTGCTTCAAACACCACTGATAATGATCAGTATTTATAGAAAACATACTATAAACTTGGCAGTATTCTAAGAACCTTATATGTATTACTATATTTTAATGTGTAATAAGATTCTAACAGACTAAGAATATTAATATGAGAAAGCTTCTTGGAATGAGATAAAGAATGTGCATTAGTGTTGAAAGCTCTAATAAACCAGGATACATTTTACTATTCCTCTAAATTCGTGGTGCATGTTCTATTCTATAATATTAGAGATGATAAAACTGAGATACTAGTTGACAATTAGGAAGTAGATGATTCCCAGCTCAAACTCAGGTAACTTGATCCCAAGCCCTGAACTCAATAGCATTAACTTCATGTAAAACCATGAAGCATATGAAGGATCATTTTTATTAGCTGTTGTATTTCAGTCCTGGTACATTAACCAAAATACAATAGATAATCAATACCTATTTTTAGAATGTATACTTTCATTTTATAAACACTTAGTTTGAAGATTGCTATCATTTATCCAGTGTTTATCTCTTGTATTTCTCACAATACTCTTTTTTTTTTTTTTTTAAGAAATATCTGGCAGCGAAGTGAGGTAAATATGGCTGACTTAAACAAAAATTTTCAAAAAAATTATCCCACAATAAGTTCCCTGAGAAAACAAAACTAAATTTTTCAATGTGAAAAAGTTACACTGCAAAAAAAAGACTCTTAACCAGTTTCTTTGGTCAATATATTAACTTCTGAGATATTGAAGATGTCCCTTAGAATAAGGAAAGAGATCAGAAGACAGTTAAAAATGCAGTATGACAACCTCCAATTATTTTCAAAGTACAGACAGGGAACATCTAAATGGGAGGGAGCGTAAATTATGGGATGTGGATTGGGTAAGTCTTCCTGGGAAAAAAGTGGCACCTGGACAGAATTTTGAAGGGTCAATGGAATTTTAAGGACGGAAGGAGATTTCAAGGCCACTCAGAATTACAACATTTATAAAGACTCGAGAATTGCTAAAGCACAGTGCCTGTCAGAGAGTGGGCTCTAGTGAGGAAGAGAGATGGATATGAGGCTGAAATACAGGAGATTCCAGGATTTTGTATGGTATGATTTTAGTCATACAGAGAATCCATTTGAAGATTTCAAATAGGGGAGAGATGCAGTCAAATGTGTTTTTCAGAAAGGCAGCTTTAGTGGTCATTTGGAGAATAAAATTGAAGGAATCTGATGGAGGCAGGATGGCCAATTAGGAGATCATTACAATATTTCAAGGAAGAATATGTGAAGACTTGAACCAAAACATAGACATGTCTTAGGAGAAATGACACAAGCAGCATTGGTTAAGCTTGATGATCCATTTACCAAGAACGGAGAGTCAAAGACTCAAAAGATTCAAAGATAATATCCAAGAATTGTGCTTGTTCAACTGGGCAAGAGGTAATAGCTTGTACTGACATGGCAAATACAAGAGAAAGAACAAGTTATAGATGGACTGGATAGACCTGAGACTGGGTAAAATTAATGTGAGGTTCCACTAGGCTATCCAAATGGAGATCTCTTAGCAGTCTGATATAAGCGTGTTGAAGCAGCAGATAAATTAAAGCTGAAGATAAACTTTTCATAGATGTTAGTACATAGATTATAGCTGAATAATAAGAACAGGCAGATCCTATTTGAATAGCTTTTCCCAGTCATCTTCCTAGTCATTCTTTAAGTCTTTTTTTCTGTCATTCTCTTTCTGTGAAGTTGTTCCTGCATCTTTCAGGTGGGCACAGATCTGAAGGTGCATGGTGTGCCCATGCATTTTGACCTACGCCATCATAGCAGTCATCAATTCAAATCAAAATTATTTACTTATACGTATGCATGTCAAGCTTTTAAAATTTTAATTACCAAGTCTTTTCAGGTCTAGCACAATTTCTAGTATATAATGGATGTTCAGAAATAGATCAGAACTAATCTTTCTGAACCAAAACTCTAAATTATTTTCAAACTTATTAGGAATTTAAAACGTAACACTATAGAAGGCAAAGTCCTTATTGCATGGTGCCATGTTTCTACAGTAAAAGGTTTTGTTTTAAAATCAGGAGTGCCTAAAATCCTTATGTCTCTAAACTGTTAAAGAAAATCAGATGCTTCTAAATGTTTAATGAAAAATTTTATGTACAAAATTGTGATTTGCTTGCTTGACCTTTTATAGTCAGCTCATTGTGAGCCATTAAGGAGACTGCAAGCAATGCTTTCAACAACTGTAAATGCTTTCAGTATCATAACTTAGAGCATTATTTATTATTACATCTTTCCATTGAGAAATCTTTGTAATAAACTGAGTTCTTAAAATATTGCCAGAGGGTTCAGAAATACAGCACATAGATGCCTCATGATATATTAACTTCTTTTCTTTACTTTGGTTGCTGGCAAGAAATCAGGATAAACTAGAAGCAATTTTAATAAGGATATTGAGAAACTTCATCATTTTTATTTGTGGTATTAAGAAAGACTAATGATTATGAAGTTAATGATTATGAAGTTAACTGACAACTGTGATATTTAACCTAATGAACATTAAAAGAATGATTTAAAAGTTCTCTTAAAACACAAGGTAGTCTCTGTAGTTACATAAGGAGTGTGCTGTGAATCTGGAGGCCCAGATTTGTCTGATACTTTTGTCACTTGCTTTGAAAATTTCTTTTGAAATTCTTGGATGGAAATGTTCAAGTTATAAAGTTAGGATATTTTACATCTGAAAAGCTATATGTTCTATTTATTATAGCAATGGCTCTTTAAAGTTGCCCAGATTATTTGTATTTTAGTTACTTTTTTTCTTTTGTCTTTTTAGGATAGGTAAACTATCAAATAAGCTTAATTTTATCACTTGATACCTTTTCCTGTATTGCTTTTTCTGTAACACAGTAGATCTGCATAATGGTAGGGCTTCTGTATATTCTCTTAATTTGCAGTCAAGTTCATGCTTTCAAGTCACCAATATATCCTCTGTTCTTAAAATCTGTCCTAGGTAGTAGTGTTAGCAGAGGGTGGAAGATCAGGAAAAGTGTACTCACCTTCTCTGCATCACTGATGTGTCAGTGTGAGGCCAGGCATGCAGCAGTTGGACTGCTCCAATATAATAACTGAGAGGCCCATACTGAAAATCTATTTGAAAGAGTGTGGGGCAGGGTTTAAGGCATCAACCTGAGATGTTGCTAAAAACATCAGGGAGCCATTATGACCCTAAGACAAAGAGGTACAAGTGGAGAGAATAGGGGCTGTCAAAGATGGCCTTGGGTGAACGGACATCAAACTGTGGCTCAGTCAGCAAAGGATCTACCCCAACACATTCTCCTCCTACACCAGATTGCTGCCACTACCTGCTTTTGGCTGAATCCACCCTGAATACAGAGGATAAAGCAGCCTCACTGATGTAGGCCACAGGGTTTAGTTTCTCAAGGTCAGAGCAGGTAAAGGAGGATAGAAATGGAATCTGGAGGGTACATGAGGAAAAGCCAGAACATGCTTATAGACATGTATGAACCTGAAGGTCCATTTCATCTCAAGAGTGACTATATCAGTCACTGGTTCACCAGAGAAAAATATCTAATAAGGTGGATGGATGGATGAATGGATAGATGGATGGATGGGTGGATGGATGAATGGGTAGCTGGCTGGCAGGGTAAGTGGATGGCTGGATGGGTGGGTGGATGGAGGAATGAATGGTGGATGGATGGATGCATGAATGTTTGGGTGGATAGATAAAGAGATAGACAGACGGACAGACAGTGAAAAAATTTTAGGCTTCCATGAAGGTGAAGATTAGCGAGGTACTTCCAAAATCCATACGACAGGCTGTAGAAAGGATAAGCTGGAAACTCTTAGGCGGGCGATACCATCTATAGGTGGAATTTCTTCTAACTCATGGAAACCTCAGTTCTGTAATTAAGGCCTTTCAACTTACTGGATCAGATCTACTCAAATTAGCACAAATTACATATTATTTAAAATAAACTAGTTGTAGATGTTAATCACATCTACAAAATACCTTCACAGCAGCACCTAGATTCAGGTTTGAATGATCACCTGAGGATTATGGGCTGACCAAGTTGACACATAAAAGGGATCACTGCACTGGAGGGCCAAAGGACAAAAGATTGCCCTCAGTTGGGTTGCTCATAGAAACCAATGTCAAAGACCAAAAATAACTCAGGGAGAAGAACATGTGGAAATAGGGAAAGTTCTTTACATATGTAAAGGCTGTGAGAATTCGGAATATATTGTGAGAATTTGGAGATGCATCCACAGGGAAATGGGGCCAAGCAAATATTCCTTCTGACTTTATCACTAAACACAGTAGAAAGGCTATTGTTGAAACATCATTTGAAAAAAAAGATCACAGTAAAACTCAACGTGTACATACAGTGCTAGTCATGGAGGGAGACAAAGATAATCAGACACAATCTCGATCCTCAAGACGCTTATTCTCTAACAGGAATACATCAAAGAACACAAAGATTATAACAGAGTGTGACGACCGGTGCGGCCTGGGATGCCGTGAAGGCACCGCGAATGGGTAACTGAATCTGACCAGGCTGCGCTTCTGGGAAGAAATCACATAAAATTATGTAGGGAAAACAAAAGAAAGTTTGACCAACAGAAGCGTGATTTGTGAAGGGAACAGCACGTTTCTGAGAAACTGCTGGTAGCTTAATACGGCTGGAGCAAAGTCTGGGTAAAGGGTGCAGCACACAGACCACATTACAAAGTGTTTTCTCTGGCTAAACGTGGCACTCAAAAGTCTCTTTTTATGTAATTTACATCTTATTTCTGCTTTATTCTTCATATAGGAAAGATATTGTGTTTCTATGTTTTCCGGTTAAGAATTACGGATTTCATTACTCAATGCTAACATTCATCACAGTGCTAATCTGTGAAAACTTTTGTTGAAAAATGAAATTGTACCCAAATTAAGATGTGTATACAGGAATACCAAAGTGGAAAAAAAGGTGTTGTTTTAATATACTACTATATGATTTTTCTACTCATACCATTTGATTTTTTTAAAATAAAATGTTTACTATTATAAAGAAAACAGGAGTTTCCCATCATGGCTCAGTGGTTAACAAACCTGACTAGTATCCATGAGGACACCGATTCAATCCCTGGCCTCACTCCTTGGGTTAAAGATCCGGCGTTGCCATGAGCTGTGGTGTAGGTCACAGATGCAGCTTGGATCTGGCGGCCAGGGACTGCAGCTCCAATTCGACCCCTAGCCTGGGAACCTCCATATGTTGTGGGTGCAGCCCTAAAAAAGACAAAAAATTTAAAAAAAGACAACACATAAAAATAAAAATAAAAAATAAATAAAAACAAAGTAAATCCCTCCATATATCATGGAGGTCTAGGCTTGAGCTTAGGATGCACTTTTCTTGAACTGAGGCACATTTCCTGGTCAGGAGATTCTATCCAAGAGGAGTCTTGTTACATGAATACTAGAGGAAGCCCTGGAAAGAAATGAGAAGGAAGAGAGAATGGAGTAGGTCCTAGTCATTCTAGGAAATCAGGCCAGTGCCTGAAGAGTAGAGGAAAGGAGAATACTGTGTCTTATCTGCCACTTAAATGATCTCTACCCAGCTAGTATGTGCTCATGATGAACCTTAAGTGAGCTGCAAATAAATAAATAAGCAGAAGCAAGAAGAGCTGAAACCCAACAAAGGAGGTGATAGTCATTATTTAAATACCATTGTTACAGCTTTAAAATATTTTCATAAGGTCATGAGCACAGTACATTGTTACTGCTTTGCTTTGCCCATCCATCATTAGGAGTGGGTCCTGTTCCCAAAGGCTCCCATCTGCAGATTTTCCAGAGGACCGCTTTCAGATGACTGGGGTCATCTCTCCACTCAGAGGTAAGCCTGAGTTGTACCTGAGTCCCCAGAAATGGGATGCTGGAGGGCAGGGGAGGAGTATACAAAATCCACTTCCTTGCCTAAGTAATCCCTCCATAAAACACTTGTAAAAACAAACAAGCAAACAAAAAAAACCCCATAACTCTACTCCAGGCTCTACTTCCAGAGGTAGAGGCCAAAATAATTTTTAGGTCAATCTAAAAAAAAAAAAAAAAAGCAAATTTCAAAATACGAAAGAAAAGTAGGTGACTGTAATATTTCAAGAAGAAAAATATGAAGCCAGAAACGAAACACATATTTGATAGATTTGACATTTTAAAATGTTAAAGACACGATTTAAAAGTCAAACTGGAGGAAACTTGGAGCAAATGTGGGAATCAATTAATACATTTTAAATACATTTTTAAAAAATCCACAGCCCAGAGGAAAATGCTCAAAAATGTAATTCATAAAGGTAAAAGAGAAATGGGAAGCAAAATAATAACAAAAACCTAGATCAAAGTAATGCAGTAATATGCTTTGGTACGTGAAGGTAAATGATTTTTTTTCATTTGAAAATAATAATGCTCAATGTTGGTAAGAATTGGGGTAAAAGGCAGTTTTACACAATGATGGTAGGACCGCACATTGGCATTTGTTTTCTGGCATGTATTTGTGCAGTCTGTTACTTAAAGTTATGAACATTCTTTCAGGCAGAAATTCCACTTCTACTTGTTGGTTTTCAGGAATTAGAGCTATGGTTTAAAGCTTTGTTAACAGAATTTTTTTTATTGTACCCTTGTATTTACACGAAGAAGTAAAAAAGGTCTAAATGCTGAAGATAACATACGGAATAACTATGTGAAGATGAAATTTTAGCTTTTATACTTTCAATTATTATGTTATTCAGTCTCATCACATGCTATCTGGTAGGTATACTATTATCCACATTTGTAAAGAGGGTGATTGGGTTTTAGGAAGGTGAAGTGACACCCAAGGTCACAAAGTTGTTTCACCTCTAGAATAACTATCCCATGTCCTCAACCAATATACAGTCCTGCCTTTGTCTGGTCTGACATAAACACAACCACTAAGAAAGCATATTATGCAAGTATATTTGCTGACATTGAGCATGTTCAAAATATCTCGCTAAATGAAAAAAAACAGAAAATAGCACATACACAGTAGAGAACTTCTCTTTGTATGAACAAAAATTGTAAAGCAAATATGTTCTCCCAACTCAAATAGTTTATAAACATTTGCTATTTTACAAAGATTTCATAAAACTATGGTGTCGTGAGAAGACTGTAGGACGGCTCTTCATCATCCCACCTAATACTAACACCAGCGCACAGTCCTCTCCCTCTTATTATGGGGAGAACTTGTGATTTGCTCCTAGTAGAGAGGATACTGCAGTAATGATAGATTGCCACTTCCATGTTCACACCATGTAATACCATCTGACCTTCCTGGGGACTGAGGGTGGCCTCTAGGAGTTGACCGCTACCTCTAACCAAAGGAAACCAATTCTACTAACAACTTCACTAGGTTTGGAAGTGGATTATTCTCCGGTCAAGCCTCTCAATGAAAATGCAGTCCTGCCAATACCCTGACTGCAGTCCTTTCAGGTCCTAAGCAGAAGACTCAGCTAAGCTGTGCCTGGACTTATGACCCATAGAAACTGTGAAATGACAAATATGTGTTGCTTTAAGCTGCTAAGTTTGTGGTTATTTGCTATAGGACAATAGGTAACTAACATAGAGAAGTATCTTGCGGTAGGTTTCATACAAGGTCTATGTGAGAATGTCAGCTCCAGTACTACAACTGCAAGGCAATGAATTCAGCCCCCAGATGATACATACAATTATCTTCATGTAGAGTTAGACATCTAATTTAGGCAAGTCAAGAACTGTGATAAGTAATTTACATATTTTGCTTGTTAAATTCTCACAATAACTCTTGGATGTAGTAACTATTGCTATCTCCATTTACAGTTAGAGGAACTGAAATGATGAGGATTTACTATGCCAATAAGAAAGAAGCCAATATACCTTCAGGTTTTACTGTCAGTACACGGTGAAGCATTTCTTTTGTCTATCATTGTTTACAGTATTGGGAGGACTAAGAAACCAAAGGCAGACACTGAAGATGAAAAATTTATACCATTCACAAGGAATCCCAGGCAACTGACCAGATTAGATCCTTTGGTCCACGAGGAAGATACACTTTGCTCTCTATGTGCAAACCTCAGAGAAGGTTTATCCTCCCAGAAAACAACTGGAGACCAGAACTTCTCCCCTTCCACATGGCTTTGCGAGCACAAATCTCTCAGTGTACGCCCAGAAAAGACTAAGTGTGGAGGAACCTCTCCCTTAGCCAAGAGAGCCAAGCCTCATTTCTCACCCTGCCTTCTTCCTAACTATCGGGGACAAAAAAAAAAAAAAAAAAGTCACTGCCTAAGAAATTCTACTTTGCAACGCAAATAGACAAAAATTTTAATAATAATAACACAAGGACGACTAATATTATTAATCACTGGATCATGTCAGAAAACTCAATAGCTTAAAGGAGAGGGTCTAGAACAAATAACCAAAATTGATACTTCCTATTGAAGATCCAAGAGAGAAAGTGCAATGGGTTCAACAAAAGAAAAGCTTTTAAAATTATCTGCTATACTTAGAGAGTACAGAAAAAACAGGCAATAAAATAATTTCAGTAGATTCCAAAATAACTTGATAGTTTCTAACCAGTCCTGGTGAAAACCGTTTAGCTTGAAATAGGTGAATATCCCTTTAACGATATATATTAGAAAACTGCCACTAACATCATATGCTATCATTTACATGTGGAATCTAAAAAAAAAGGGGGACGCAATGAACTTCTTTGCAGAGCAGATACTGACTCAGAGACTTTGAAAAACGGCTTCCAAAGGAGACAGGTTGGGGGGGCGGGATGCACTGAGGGTTTGGGATGGAAACGCTATAAAATTTGGTTGTGATGATCGTTGTACAACTATAGATGTAATAAAATTCATTGAAAAAGAAAACTGCAGCAAAAATGATTATAATGAATATTAGAAAGGTTTCTGATACACTCAATATAACAAGATGCCTCCTATTCTTTTTTTTCTTATTAACAATGAATTTTATTTCAGTTATAGGTGTACAAAGATAAGTCAATTCGATAGATTTTGTGTCCCAAACCCACAGTGCATCCCCCCACCCCCCAGATTGTCTTATTTGAAAAACCAAGGTTTTCCAAAATCTGTGAGTCATTGTGTGTTCTTCAAAGAAGTTCACTGTGTCTTCTTAGTTTCCACATGTAAGCGGTAGCATTGGGTGTTGCTGTCTAATTGTCTGACTGGTTCCACTTCGTATGATAATTTCTAGGTTCATCCATGTTGCTATAAATGTTGTTATTCCATTCCTTTTAATGGCTGAGTAATATTCCATTGTGTGTATGTACCATATCTTCCCTATCCATTCCTCTGTCGATGGGCATTTAGGTTGTTTCCATGACCTGGCTTCTTCCCTCTCTAGCTGCTTTAGATGTAAAGTTAGGTTCTTTATTTGAGCTTTTTCTTGTTTCCTGAGGTAGGCTTGTATTGCTATATACTTTCTTCTTTGAACTGCTTTTGCTGCATCCCAGAGGTTTTGGAGTGTCGTGTCTTTGTTGTCATTTGCTTCTAGGTATTTTTTAATTTCCTCTTTGATTTCTTCAGTGATCCATTGGTTGTTTTCCTGTTTTTGTATCCATTCTGCTAGTCTATGTCTTTTGGTTGGGGCATTCAGTCCATTAACATTTAAGGTAATTATTGATATATATGTTCTTATTGCCATTGTATTAATTGTTTGGGGTTTTTGTTGCTTTTTTTTTTTTTTTACCCTGAAGTTTTGATATAGGAGTCTATATATAAATGAGATTGTTTTAAGTTGTTGGTTTCTTAATTGCACGTGCTTCTCCAGTGACCTGCATTTGTGCTCTCTTCTCACAATTTCTGATTTTGGTAACACAGTTGTGCATAGATGATTTAGTATCTTTACTGTATATATGCCTTTCCTGGTGAGCCTTGTCATTTGTAGTGTTTTTACTTCTGGTTGTGGCCTTTTCTTTTCTGCTAGAGAAGTTCCTTTAAGATTTGTTGTAAAGCTGGTTTAGTGTTGCAGAAATCTCTTAGCTTTTGCTTATCTGTAAAGGTTTTGATCTCTCCTTCAAATGGGAATGTGAGCCTTGCCGGGTAAAGCAATCTTGGTTGGAAGTTTTTCCCTTTCATCACATTAAGTATATCATGCCACTCCCTTCTGGCCTGCAGAGTTTCAGCTGAAAAATCTGCTGACAACCTTACTGGGGTTCCCTTGTATGTCATTTGTTTCTTTTCCCTAGCTGCTATCAATATTTTCTCTTTGTCTTTAATTTTGGTCATTTTGATTAATATGTGTCTTTGGGTGTTCCACCTTGGGTTTATTTTATATGAATTTGACTGAGTGGTTCCTTTCCCATATTAGGGAAGTTTTCGGCTATTATTTCCTCGAATATTTTTTCTGTCCCCTTCTCTCTCTCTTCTCCCTCTGGCACCCCTATAATACGGATATTGGTGCGTTTAACATTATCCCAGAGTTCTCTGAGTCTCAGCTCATTTCCTTTCAATCTTTTATCTCTTTTCTCTTCCACATTAGTGATTTCCACTAATCTGTCCTCCATCTCGCTCATTCGTTCTTCTGACTCCCGTATTCTACTGTTGGCTGCTTCTAATGAATTTTTTATTTCAGTTATTGTATTTTGCAACTCTTCTTGTTTAATTTTTACAGCTTGCATTTCTCTGCTCAGTGTTTCCTGTAAATTGTCAATCTTTGCCTCCAGTTTATTTCCAATGCCTTGCATCATCTTCAGCAGCAACAGTCTAAAATCTCTTTCTGACAGGCTGATAATCTCATCATCCCTGAGCTGTTTTTCTGAGCTTTTCTCTTTCTCCCTTATCTGGGTTAGAGTTTTCTGTCTTTTCATTTTTATAGGTTTTTGGTGTGGTGACCTTTTTGCCAACAATAGAATTGTAGCCTCTCTTAGTTCTGGCGTTTGCCTCCCCTGCTACTAAAGTTAGTATGGGCGGGGCTTTCTGTAGGTTTCCCGATGGGAGGGACTGATGCCTGCCCACTGGTAGGTGAGGTTGATTCCTAGCCCTCTGA
The DNA here is from genome assembly GCA_004024745.2 of Catagonus wagneri. Classification (NCBI taxonomy): domain Eukaryota; kingdom Metazoa; phylum Chordata; class Mammalia; order Artiodactyla; family Tayassuidae; genus Catagonus; species Catagonus wagneri. Next base: position 5,668,813 of record PVHT021183707.1, read on the forward strand.
TGGGTGGGGCTTTGTCTCTGGATGAGATTAGAGGCTGGCTGTGTGCCTGAGGGGTCTTTAGGCAGCCTGTTTACTGATGGGTGGGGCTGTGATCCCACCTGGATTATTGTTTGGCCTGGGGCTTCTCAGTGCTGATGGGAGGGACCAGATTTTCCCAGAAATGGCCACCTCCAGAGATATGCAGGCTGCTGAATGTTCCCGAGAGCTTCACCTCCAATGCCCTTCCCCCACAACAAGGCACAGTCACCACTATTTTCCCAGGAGGATCCTCCAGGAATTGCAGTCAGGTTCCACCCGGATTCCTATGGAGACTGCTTTGCCCTGAGACCCAGTGCACATGAAAGTCTGTGTTTCCCTTTCAAGAATGGGGTCTCTGTTTCCCCCAGTCCTGTGGAGCTCCTGCACATAAACCCCACTGGCCTTCAATGCCAGATGCTCCAGGGGCTCTTTCTCCCTGTGCCCGATCCCCAGGCATGGGGTTTTGATGTGGGGCTCAGAACTCTCAGCCCTGTAGCTGAGTCTCTGTGATGCAGTTACTTTCCAGTCTGTGGGGCTTCCCACCCAGGAGGTATGGGGTTGCTTCTATCACGTAATCACCCCTCCTACTTCTTCATGTGGTCTCCTCTTTGTCTTCTGGAGTAGAATATCTTTTTTGGAAGTTTACAGTCCATTTGGTTGAAGGCTGCTCGGCATTTGGTTGTAGTTTTGTTGTTTTTTGGGAGAGAAGTTGAGCTCCAGTCCTTCTATTCCGCCATCTTAATCCAATCTAGGATGCCTCCTATTCTTCCAGCCATTCAACATCCTATTACATATCTTACTGACTTGAATATAGCACAAAAAAATAAGATATAAATAGTAAAAAAAAATTATTTTGTTTCTTCCGACTTAGAGAAATATGAGAATCAATAGGAAAACAAGTAAAAATCATAGATGGGTTAAGGGAGTGACTAAATGCCAAAATACATAGAGAAATCAATGTTTTCCTACATGTGCATGACCACAAATGTTTAAAAATATTTCTTAAAAGAGAAAAATACATAGAAATAAATCTCAAAAGAAAAAAAAATTAAATAAAGCTATAGTTCACTGATAGATCAAAAAGATGACAATAAATTAAGAAACACACTATGTTTTACAAAGATTCAATATCAGAATGATTGAAGTTCCTCTGAAAGTCGTTCATATATTCAACCTAACTACAAGCGAAATCTCTATGGAATATTTTAAATGCAACTTAATAGGTCAATTTTGCAGTTCAGTCTAGAAAGATAATATGTAAAAATAAATCCCAGAGGAATTAAATCTAAACTTAAAAATTAAAACTAAAAATATCAGAATAAATATAGAATAATATCTTTGCTATATCACATTGGGGGAAATCTTCCTAAATAAGAAATCCAGTAGCCACAAAAATTAAAGATATGTATGACTATATAAAAATATGAAACTTCTATAAGAATTAAGACTTTGTGGAGTGAGAAGATTTGCAGAAAGTACTGTCTACATCACACATAAAGAGCTGGCATCCCACTGGGAATCAGCACTGAGGATTCACCTGGAAAATCAGGAAGATCATCACCAGTCATTTCCAGCAGGTCCAGTGCTTTCCGCTTCCCTGAATTCCAGATTTGGCTTTAGAGATCTGTACTGTACAGTTCTGCTAAAGGTTTTGCAAGACTTTAATTCTCCCCATCAAATTATTTCCTTCTACTTCTAAAAATAGTTTCTATTTGCCTGACTGATCTTGATTAATAGGGGATCTCTCTGTAGAGAGACTGGGGCTAACATTTATCCTGTTCCTTATCATAGCAACTTTATAGGGTATGAGCACGATGTCCATAAATGACAGCTGGGAGTGTCCACTCTCCATTCCACGTTCCCTCTTTTTCTGCTAAGCAGTATGACTAATTCCACCCACACTTACACTTCCATCTTTGTATCCAGCTCCTTCTTTCTCATGACATCACCTTCTCATACTCAGAATAGCATTTAGAGGTGCTTACTTCCATTTTAAGGGCTTTCCAAGGAACAATTAATTTCCTGCCTCCTCCCAAAATGTGGAAACACTAGTACCTAGCAGATTTTTTATAGTTTATTTTCTGTCTTGCATGCTTAACTTTTATAAATGTCAAACACTAGACATGTCATTCAAATAACAGCGTTTTACACTATTTCTTCACTTTTCCTATCCGAGGTCTATAGTTTTATTCTTACTCTCTTCCATTGTTAGAAAACGGGAAAAGAGAGAGAAAAGAGACAACAGAGAAAAAGAAAGTGAGAGAGACAGAGAAAAGAAAGCATTTTCTTCAGTTCTTAGATGCTAATTTTTTATTACACGCTACCAAGAAGAAGACTTTTTTTATCTAGAGAGAATTCAGTTAAGTACTTACTGACTTGATTTGATTTTTTTCTCATTAATAAAGCTCACATTTCTAGTTTCACCTTGCCAAGAAATTGTAGCAAGCTTTGTTGGAAGCCCATTTCTCACCTTTTATTTTTGTTTCTTCCTCCTATTAGGAATGTCTCCTAGAGCATTTGAGGATAACTGGCAATAAATACCTAATTGTTTAATGAAAAACAATGAAATGGAATACAAGTCCGGAAAGGCCACTCATTACTCAGAAATAGATGCAGCAGCTTACTTTCAAATACCAGACAAACAAAAGAAAATTCCTTGCAAGTTATAAAGACGGAACAGATTATCCCTATACCTTCTAAAACATTCCACTGAAAAAGGAGTATTTCTCAGGCTATCATCTTTGACAATTCAAAATCTAAAAATAATTATTAGTGCACATTTTTAAACTGTTCTATATTAAAATTAATTATTCTATATTACCTCTCTATCACTGCAAACACATATAGAAATTATGATCAGAAAGCTAACCTTTCCCCCAATATTCACTTCTTTCCTTACAGATAAAAGCCTACAGAATGCATGGATATCCCATAGCATCCAGTAGAGGGAAGCAGAGAACTTCTACTGATTGCTGCCTAGTGTCTTTGTTTCTGCTGGTTTCACTTTGTGTATAGAACAATCATTGAGCTGTCAACCCAAATTAGCACAGAAATGCATGGAATCTGTTCAATCCAGGCTACCTCCTTTTTCCAAAAATTGTTTTCCAGTTTACTGTAGCAAAGTGAGTTATGAAAGGGGTATTTGCATATTCAAAATTAATTTGATATAAAAATTAGAAAAGGCAGAGAAAAGCATGTGGCCTTTGAAATTGCTGGCATTATTTATACAGGAAATTCTTCACTATAGGAAGCATCTAAGATATGGTCAATAGGGACTAGTCTTAGGTTTCTTCTTTAGTTACTTAGCACTATATTATATATATTTTCTACTAAGACTTTTCTAATAAAATGAAATAGAAAATGGAAACCATTATACCTGACTTCCCTTACCACAGTTTTGTATTAACTACATTATGTATTTCAGAGAGGTGTTCCAGATAGAAAAAGGAAAAGCATAAAAAAATCAGTCTGAAAATTTCGCCATTCAAAGAGTGTTCCGTCTTGTGAATATAGAGGTTATTTGTCTGGATAGCCTATAAAACGCTTAAGAAAGCATGGAAATTAACATATTTTCTACAATAAATAAAAATTATGCCATTTCATTCTTTTAAATTCTATTTTTTGATTCTTTTAAATCTATGAAATTAAGTGTATTATGCTGCTTTTCTGGTTGGGTTACAATTTTTTAGTAATGTGCAGTCATTATTTATTTATTTGTTTATCTGTTAGTAGTTATTATTATGCACATTTTATATGCATTACTGAGGGACAGAGAGAACATTAACCAAAAATTGTGAAAAGCTACTAATGGATTTGAACTGATTTTTGCACTGTATACTGAAAATTTCACAGTACCCTGATAGACATTTAAACTACTTTAGCTAATTTAGACATTAAAATATTTCACTGAAAGAATAATTGATTGCTCACAAAATATATGAAAGGTTTGGAGAGGTAGGCTTGGAGTACAAGGAGCTACAAACAACCTTTGCAATTACACTGGTAAACTGGGTCCCTGAAGACACCTGGAGAAGGACACCAATGCTCCAACCATGCCAGCAACCCATGCCGCATGAGAGCTGCATCACTGTTGCCTCCAGCAACCACTACCATCCTTGCCATAATGGACCCTGTGCATCCACGCCTTCCTGCATCACCAGTTTCTCTTCCAAGGACTGGAGGTGATCTATGGATGACTACAGCCCAGAACATACCTTAGCTGCAGGGGACATGGGGATAGCAAACATCATGATCATGGGTGCTGCTCAGGTAGTAAATAGGCTTGGTTACCTCAGGTGTGGATTGCCCATAGGTGAAAAGCATATTCACACTAGGTTAAAAAGCAATGACATATATCTACTACATATATATCCCTGCTGATGATATTTATTTAGCAAAAATTTGCAAACTGCATACTAGGTGCCTTTGAGTAAAGTTAAATTATTTTAAAGATAGAACTATAAGACCCATAGTATTCCCCCCATTGTGGAGTTTACATTCAGGAAGGTGAGGAAAAACAAAACCACAGCCTACATAAATTTATAAGTATATGTATGGTTAGATAGTGAAAAAAATGAACATGATTAAAGTATATCAAAAGAGAGAGCGAGAACGACAGAGACAGACACAGAGGAAAGGGAAGGTCAATAGAAAGAAGCTGTCCCCTACCAAAACCTCAGCCTCAAAAGGGTCAACCCAAAGTCTCTTTCAATGGTACATGCAACTCCAAGTTAAAGATTGACCACTGCCCCTTTAATTCTACTGTTATTCTGCTTCCCTATTCTGCAAAGTTACAGGTTAACTGTAAAATTAGCACTTGTTAGGAAACAACTCTCTATGGGAACCTTGTACTTTTGCACGTTTTGAGAAGTACTGGAGAAAATGTTAGATATGTCCGTCCATGAGCAGCCAATTTTAAATACAAAGATGGGGTTTCTTAGTTTTGACGCAAAATCACTGCATGTGCAGTATCCACAGCGTCTCTCTGACTCATTGCCATGGGGTTTGAGGGTAAAGAGAGACAATGGGAATGCGAAACTCATGCTGCTCCCTAGGGTATCAGTAATACGGTCCTTTGTTTCTGACCCAGAACTTTTGTGTCTTCTGTTAGTGTCCAATTGTGCCTGAATAATTTGACAGCTTGGAAGCAAAGGAAATTCCAGACACCTTCAAGTTCTTCACAATAATCACCAATATGCTATTTATTTACTTACTTTAGTATGAACATTTAATTTACCATCTTAACAAAGTTTTAAGTATGCATAGAGTATACAGTATAAGTACAATGTTGTAAACAGATCTCCAGAACTTAATCATTTTGCATAACTGAAATTTTATACTACTGAATAACAATATTTTATATTGCTTGAAGACAAACTCTTTCTTTCCAATATTAAAACACTGCCCTAAAATGCCTCATAAAGCAAATTTTGGCAAACTGCTATTTCCGTATTAAAAAAAAAAGTAACACCCAAGGCTAAACTTCATGGTACAATAGGACAGTCAGAAATGTGTTCCCAGGATTCTTGTCCTACCTCCCTCGTTTTCTTATTACTCAACACCACAGAGAACGAGTTATTTAATTTAATAACCAGTTAGGTTAACAGTTATCCTCAAGAAAGAATCAAATACATTCCTAATAGTTTAAAAATCATTTATAAATATTTATTTCTGCTTCCATGGCATTTAAATTTTAATTAATTATGCAAAGTTATAAGTTACATAAATCTGTGGGGACAGTATTATTTACAAAAGTTTCCCCCAAGAAGGGGAAAAACCTCGCAGGAAATATACACTGATCTGATAGCCCAGTAAGATTATATTGACTGAAAACAACTCTGGGATAGTAGAGTGAGGGCCTCCAAAGACCCAGTCCTCTACAATGGCAACAAAAACACTGGAAAGCACGGTCAACTTAACTTTCTTAGAACTCTGGAAATTTACCAAAGATTGCCACAATAGAAGAGCATTTATTAAGAAAAATTACTGAATCTAAGAATACATGGCTTGTGGCATCTTAACTTATCCAATTCCCATCCCCCTTTCACTGGTTCTGCCATAGCCTTAAAAACTAACAGCCTCACAACAAAAGTAGCTGTAAAAACCAGCAACCCAGCAGCCACTAAAGAGTGCGAATAGGTATGATATTCCCTAAAAAGCCCAATCATCAGAGCTTTGTCACTATTTGACCTGAATGGCAATTTCCTGGAAAAGTCCCAGGGCTTGTCTTTATTTGACTTGACTCAAAACTCTGTGAGAACAGTTCTACCTAGGGCATTTGTCAAAAACAATTAGTGGCAATATTTTAATATCTCAGCTGCCTAAAGTGGTGATATCAGTTGGAGCAAACATGAGACTGACCAAAAACATTTAAAAATAAAAACTGGGAAATGAGAGGTTCAGGGGGCACTTTGAATAGCTCTAATAGATTCTTGGAAATCAGGAAGATCACACGCATATATAAGGCTGTGGCCACCCCAGAAAGAACTGAAAGACCCTAATGCCTCTGCCATGATTCACCTTGAGGCTCTGTGAAAAAAGGAAGTGAAGTCAAAGGAAGAGTGTAAACAGTCAGAGCACCAAAGAAGACCCCTCCACCCCAATATACGCATAGCCCCTCAACAAAGCATTAGAAACTTTGGAGGTCAAATCAGTTAAGGATATCCCTTCTCTACTAAGTAGCTGACCACAAAAACAGTACAACAGAGACTTGAATGGTGGCATGTGACAAAGAATAATGACTTTAGAATTAGTTCATAAAGATATTAAACAAACAGCAAATATCAAAAAGCCCTAGTAAAGAAGATAACTTATGTCTAGAGTTATCGAATTGTATTATTAAATTTCCAGTTTTTAGTAAAAAAATGAATCTACAGTACATACCAAGAAACTATGACTCATACACAGGAAAACAAAACAAAGTAAAACAAACAGTCAGTAGAAACTATACCTGAGGAAGCTCAGACATTGGATTTACTACATAGAGTTAAAACCAGATACTAAAAACATGTTCAAATAATTAAGCAAATCATGCTTACAGAATTAAAGGCAGTTATAAGAATGATGTGTTATCAAATAGAGTATCAATAAAGACACTGAAATTGTGAGAAGAGCCAAATAGAAGCAATGGAGTTCAAAACTACAATAAATTAAATTTTCAAAAATTACTAGAGTTGCTCAACAATAAATTTTACTTAGCAAAAGAAACAATCAGTGAGTTAAAAAATAGATTAATTAAGCTAACAGGGTAAGTAACACAAAGAAAAAAGAATTAAAAATTTAAAAAAAACGAATAGGCCCTCAGAGACCTGTTAGATCCAATAAAGTATACTAACACAATAATATGGGAGTACCAAAAAAAGAAGAAATAAAAAAAGGTCAGACTATTTGAAGAGATAATGATCAAAACTCCTCAGAAATCACGGATGTTAGAAAGAAAATAGATGATATATTTAAAGTGCTGAAAGAAAATCACTGCCAGTCAAGAATTCTATCCAAAAAGACCCATCAAAAATGAAACAATTATTTACGACATTACAAAATAAAGAAAAATTGATAGAATCTTTCATTAACAGAATTTTTCTAGGGGGTTCTTCTGGCTGAAATGAAAGGATAATAGACAATAAATCAAAATCACACACACACACACACACACACACACACACACACACACACAAAGACTACCAGTAGAAGCAAACACATAAGTAAACTATAATTTTGTTTGTAATGCTTCTCTTCTCTTAACTGATCTATAAGACACCTGCATAAAGCAATAATTATGTCTGTGTTCAGAGTTTATGATGTATAACTATATAATTTGTATGGCAATCAGAACACAAAAAAGGGAAAGAATAGTGCTATATTGGAACAATATTTTTGTTCACTTTTGAATTTAAGTTGGTAATAATTAAACTAGATTATTATAAGTTAATACATTTATTGTAACCCCCAGGACATCACTTAGAAAATAACACAAACAATATAGTAGAAAATTCTGCAAAGGAATTAAAGGGGTATACTAGAAAATATCTGACATAAAAAGTCAATGATGGAGGAAAAAGGGGGGGAGAAAAAGATAAGTCACATAAAAAACAAATAGCAAAATACCAGGCATTAAATCCCATCTTTGAATGGACTTACATTAATGTGAATGGGCAAAATACTTCAATCAAAAGGCAGATATTGACAAAACAAATTTTAAAAATGACCAAACTATAAGCTGTATGCAAGAAATACACTTTAAATTCAAAGACACAATTAAGCAGAAAATAAGATAATGGAGAGAAATATACTATGCAAACAGTAACCACTAAGAGCTAGCAAGGGAAAACTATGCCAAAGTAGACCTCAAGAAGAAAGTTTTTAGTAGAGTCAAAGAAGGACATTTTATAATAATAAATGAGTGAATCCATAAGGAAGACTTAGCAATTATAAATATATTTGTTTCTAACTAGAGCAACAAAATAAATGAAACAAAAACTGCCAGAACTGTAAGAAGAAATGGAAAATTTAACAATAATAGTTGGAGGTTTCACATCTATTTTTAATGATGGATAGAACAACTAGATAGAAGAGCAATAAAAAAGCAGAAGACTTGAACAAGACTGTAAACGACCAGAACTAATACATATAGTACTCTCCACCCAACAACAGCAGAAAGCAACATTCTTCCCAAGTCCACGTGAAACATTCTCTGTGATAGCCCATGTGTTAGGTCACAAATCAAGAGTGTTAAAAGGGAGTTCCCTTCGTGGCTCAGTGGTTAACGAATCCGACTAAGAACCATGAGGTTGCAGGTTCGATCCCTGGCCTTGCTCAGTGGGTTAAGGATCTGGCGTTGCCGTGAGCTGCGGTGTAGGTTGCAGACGCAGCTCGGATCCCGCGTTGCTGTGGCTGTGGCGAAGGCCGGCAGCTACAGCTCCTGTTAGACCCCTAGCCTGGGAACCTCCATATGCCACAGGTGTGGCTCTACATAAAAGGCAAAAAGACAAAAAAAAAAAAAAGAATGTTAAAAGGATTTAAATAATACAAAGTCTGCTCTCTAATTACAAGGGAAATAAATTATAAATCAACAAGAAAAGGCAAACTGAGAAATTTACCAGTTAGTGGGAATTAAATAACACACTACCAAATAAAAAGTAGATCAAAGACGAAGTCATATAAGAAATTAGGAATTATTTTGAGATGAATGAAAATAAACACAACATAAAACTTATGCAGGTTAAAACACTGCTTAGAGGGAAATTTATAGCTATAAAGGTATAAGAAAACAGAAAGGTCTTAAATCAATAACTTTCCCTTCCATCTGAAGAAGTTAGAAAAAAAGGAGAGCAAAGTAAGCTTAAATAAGAAGGAAGGAAATTATAAAGATTAAAGTAAAAATAAATAATAAAGAGAAAGAAAAAGAAAATCAATGAGGGAAATCCCATTGTGGCTCAGTGGTTACAAACCTGACTACTACTGAGGATGCAGATTGGATCGCCCAGTGGGTCAAGGATCCAGCACTGCCTTGAGCTGTGGTGTAGGTGGCAGACATGGCTCAGACCCTGTGTTGCTATGGCTGTGCTACAGGCTGGCAGCTACAGCTCCAATTCGACCCCTAGCCTGGGAACTCCCATATGCTGCAGGTGTGGCCCTAAAAAAATTCATTTATGTTCAATACAATTTCTACGATTATGCCAAAATAATTTTTAAAAAAGAAAATAATAAAATCAATGAAACCAAAATGTTGTTCTTTGGAAAAACACAGAGAAAGTCCAATGAAATAAAAATTAACAAAACTTTAAGGGGATTCACCAACAAAAGAGACAGAACTCAAATTACTAAAATCAGGAATGAAAGAGGTGCTTGCATACTAACCTTACAGACATAACAGACATAGAAAGAAGTTTAAGAGATTATTATGAACAACTGTATCTCCCAAAATCAGATTACCCAAATGAAATGCAAAATTACTAGAAGACCTAAAAATCACTGAAACTGACTTTAAAAAATCTTGTATACCTATAGTAAAAGACTGCATTAGTAATAATAATTTTTTTTTGTCTTTTTGCCTTTTCTAGGGCCACACCCGCGGCATATGGAGGTTCCCAGGCTAGGGGTCAAATCAGAGCTGTAGCCGCTGGCCTATGCCAGAGCCACAGCAACACCAGATCCGAGCCGCGTCTGTGACCTACACCACAGCTCATGGCAATGCCAGATCCTTAACCCACTGAGCGAGGCCAGGGATCGAACCCGCAACCTCATGGTTCCCAGTCGGATTCGTTAACCACTGGGCCATGACAGGAACTCCTAGTAATAATAATTTTAACATACTTCCTACAAAGAAAAGCTCAGGCACAGATGGTTTCAATGATGTATTATACTATTTAAAGAAAAATTAACACAAATTCTTCACGAACTCTTTGAAAAGAACAGAAGTAGAGGGAGTATTTCCCCACTCATTCAATAATCCAGTGCTATTCTGATACCAAATCAAAGGCCTGGGTCACTGCTGTAGCACAGGGTCAATCCCTGGTCCAGGAACTTCTTCATGCCCCAAGTGCAGTCACCCAAAAATAATAATAATTCAATGGGGAAAACAATAGTCTTTAAAACAAATGGCTCTGAGACAATAGGGTATTCATCTGCATAAGAATAATTTGGACCTATACTTCATATCACATACAAAAATTAAATTAAAAAGTATCATAGATTCATATATAAGCGATAAAACTAAAAAACTCAGAAAAAAAAATCACAGGAGTAAATCTTCAAGAACTAGGCAACAGTTTCTCCTTCATAGGATATCATTAGAAAAGTGGAACAATAACTCATAACATAGGAAAAGATATTTGCAAATATTTATACAAACTCCTTATCATGTTTAAAAACGTTTATACATTTAAAAACAATTCTTACAACTCAACCATGAAAACACAACCCAATTAAAAACAAAGATTTGAAGAGATATTTTTCCAAAATAGATTAACAAATGGATTATAAACAAAGAAAAGATAAGCAACCTCATTAGTCATTGAAAATGCAAGTAAGATTCCCCATGAGATACCACTTCATACCCACTGATATGACTACATTTTTTGAAAAATAACTTGTATTGACAAAAATGTGAAGATAATGGAAGGTCGACAATTTCTTGAAATGCTTAACACAGAATTACCATATGATGCACTTGTTGGTATATACTCAAGAGAACTGAAAATGAGCTACACAGAAACTTTTACACGAATGTTCACGGTAGCATTATTTGTAATATGTAAAAGGTGGAAGGAACCCATAAATCTTTCCAATGAGAGATGGAAAAATAAAATGTAGTATATCTATGTAATGGGGTATTACTTGACATTAGAAAGAAATAAATTGCTGATACATACTAAATCATAAAGGAACCTTGAAAATATTATGTCTAATTGAAAAAAGCCTATTACAAAAAGCCACATATTTTATGATTTGACTTATATGAAATTGTCAGAACATCCAACTCATGGAGACATAAAGTAGATTAGTGCTTTCCAGTGATAAGGGAAGAGGGGAGAGACTTCTAACAGGTATGCAATTTATTTGCAGTAATAAAAATGTTCTAAAATTAGATAATACTTATGGCTACGTAACAGAGACTATACTTAAAAAGGCTGAGTTTTATACTTCACAGAAGAACCGTTAAAGTATGTATACTATATCTCAATAAAGCTGTTTTTTAAGATAAAAATAAATTAACTAAAATGATAAGATTTTTGTATGGAAACCTGGAATGTGATAGGGAATGTGGATTCCCATGATCTCTGAAAAATCCCTTTACCCAAAGGATCACTTACTAATACTAAACATTATAATTTATTTTTCAAAGTTATCAGATAAATCACATAGCATGCAGGCCAAAATTTACAAAAACATTCCCACAATGTGAATGCTCCTTCTGAGCTTCAACAAAACGTGAAATTCAAGACAGCATTTTTGTAAATGAGTTTTTTGCTAAAATCACTGGCATGTCTGTTCTTGGGGAAAGGCTGAACAACCTGAAAACATCTGCCATTCATTCATCCAAGTGCTTTGAGCAGAACTCTGCTAAATATTGGGTGATTAGGCACCAGATTAAATGTGAACTCTTATCTTCCAAACTTAAAGTCTAGTAAGAAAAAAAGGTAAGACTATAAATGAACAATCGCAAAAGAGTGCCCTAAATTTTATACTGGAGATACATGTTTGGTTCAGTGGAAACACAAATGGTAAAGTAGCAACTTTGTTTAGGTTGGATCAGGGAAGATTTACAGGAACCCAAGTTTTTGTTTGTTTGTTTTCATTTTTAGTGTTTGCTTTTGTTAGCTGTGCCTCCTGGCATTCAGAGTCTGGAGCCAGGGATGGAATCAGAGACATAGCAGTGACAAAGAGCTGTAGGTCACCAGGGAAGTCCAGGAGCCCAAATTTGGATCCAATCAAAGCAAAAGGATGAGGTTACAAATGGATATTTCAGGCAGACTATGGAAAACATCTTGGCAAATTTGCAGCAATACTGACTTATTCCTTTTGGAGTCAGTAGAGCAAAGTGGCTCCACCTGAAAATGGCACTGTTATCCAGGCTTCTTCATGACACAGTTGTGTGTTCTACAGTAGATTTTATAAACTCTCCATGCCTTCATTTTCTCATCTATAATGTAGAGATAATGCTAGTACTTACCGTATAGGGTTATAATGAATATTAAATAAATTTATGCACAGAAAGAATTTCGGACAGCACCTGGCACACAGTAAGTGCTCAGTGAATGCTAGTTAGAAGCTGATGCTGACCTAATTGTCTCTCTGGATTGTGAGATCACTAGTAACCTCTCAAAGCTAAACACCAGTTCAACAGTGTAGAGTTAAGCACAAAGCAAACTTTTTAACTGTATATACGGTTGCACAGTTCTTAGGAAACGTTGCCACCTCATTCTTTTTCTGGGTTCCCTGTTCTCTCCTACCTCGTCATATACCACCACTTCTAGAAATTTCAGTACCAGCCTACAAATAAAATCTGAAGAAGATATGCTTACTCTTTGGAGTCAGGAAAATTTATCTGCAATGAAAAGCAAATAACGATATACTTGTGATTGGAAATGAGTGTTTTAGAACAGACATGATCTTAAGTGAGCAAGCGAGGACACACTTTTCCATCAAATGATGGCTTGACAAGTATTATGAATGAAATATTCATGCATTTATGTCCAAAGAGAATATTGGTACAAATGAATTAAATCCAAAGCTTTGGATTATTTAAGAGGTTTGGAAGATACACACATATGAAGGGACTCTGATGATCCCAAGTTTTTAAATGACTATTGGATTCTTTGCAGAATTGAGAAGCTCCTGTCAGTATAGACATGTACTTGTCTGTGTAGCCTTGATGGAGTTTGTGCTATTTTAGGTTTCAAGTTAAAGAGGAGAATTTCAGGTCTCAATGAGTATCAATTCAATTCCCAGGAGGCAAAGATTCAAGGTGGAAGAGAAGCAAAATGTACTACTAGGTATTAGAAACATGTATGCATACCCAGACAGCTGCAAATGAAGAAAAAACGAGAATCCCTAACAACATGAACTTTTCAATCTGCAGAGTCCAATAGTTATTAAAGAAATTGGGGCTGTCAGAATCCCTGCATATAAGAGTACCTAACAAACCTCTTTAAAAAGCTGTGGCTATAAATATACCCATTTAATTCAAGAGGCATTAGGCACCTATGTGGTATATGCTAACCATTTATGAAGCAAAAACAAATATGAAACAAATCTTGCCCTTTAGAAGTTACCAATACTATCTAAAAATACAGGTTACAACAAAAGGTTAATTACCATATCATATTTTTTGTCAGTGAAGTTTTCTTTTCAGTTTTTTAAAAGTACTCTTCATCACTGAATTTTATATCCATTTTCAAAGTAAAATTAACAAATAACTGAAAAAACAACATTTTAGCAATCTGTCAATTCATTCAAAAACAGGTATCTGTCAGCATGTTAGTGACAGTGCCAGCTGCTGAGCTAAAATTGTATCTACTCAATTGTTATTCTGCGACGATGAGAGAAACTACCTAAAATAATATAATTACCTGGCTTGTAAATATCCGTAATTTCAAAAAATTTGGGTAGCAGCTACTAGAAAAAATTTAGACTACATTTTTTTCTCAATCTCATCCTGATTTCTTCCTGGACTAAGAATATAAACTCTTGCTTTTTAAAGGAATGTTGAATTCACCCTCCAAATAATCTGTCCCTGCCTTTCTGAGTTATAGGGGAAAAACATCATATATTTTCAAGACAATCAAGAGCATTCCATCCCTGATGATTCCGTCAGGACACTATATGAATGTGTGTTATCCATTTCCTCTTCAGCAGAGATGATCCTAAAACTGTTTTATCCAATGGGTCTCCATTATTGAGAGAGAAAGGGGTCATTTAACAAAAGATCTCAGCTGCTTACCCTCCTTTGATGCTTGAAATTTATTTCCAGGAAAAAAATTTTAAAATGTAGTCCCCAGCTATTGATTCTTATCTCCACCTTGGGTAAGAAATTCTTGTTTTATGAACCGAAAGACAGAGCTTGTGGATTATCAGAACAGGTATAACGGTTTGCTGGACAAACATATCTTAGAGGATGATATTTTAAGCATATTTTTAATTCGAAAAAAATGACAGAAAATACAAAACAGTACTTTAGTTGGGAGAGTTGTTCTTTAATGAAGTATGAGTTAGTAATTCTGAAAATACAACCCAGTTCTTAAAGGAGACACCAATCATTTTATATCTATAAAACACTGAAAGGTAAATGTAATTTCATTCCTTACATCTCATTTGGCGCTTAAACTGACCTGCCCTCCATATGTCCAACTTTGGTATATGTGGTTAGCTTTTTATTCCAAAGAACAGTGATATCTTTCTCTGGAAAGTAGACTAATATGTAGCACCTTGCCTTCCAAAGCTGTTATGTAGGTATATTTTTCAGGAAAAAAAGAACTAATCATTTCTTTAAAAATATAATAATAATAATGATGAAAAACATGAATTCCATATTCTCTAACCAAAACGTATACATGAATTAAATTAATGTCTACCAATAAGTACCTATATACTAGTATCTTAGCTTGGCCCTGTTGTTTCTGAATTTTCAGTAAAACACAAAACAAATGCCCAAAACAAAACGGGCAACCAAATACAAACTAGCAGAAGGGCCTGACGTGGATAAATGGGCAAGGAGACAAAAGTATTTTAATTATGGCAAAGGGCATAAGGAAGGTGTGGACAACAGGTGCATGAAGGCGATAAACCTGCTGACTCAGTAATTCTGTATCAATAATGAACAAATATCATTGTGTACTTAAACAAATACACAAGATAAAATTTCAGGCTGGTACTCTGCATGTATTTTATAGATAAAATATTTATGTCTAAACTGTTTCTTGGATATTTCCAAGAAAGGGCTTTTAGGAGTTATTTCTTCATCAGATTAAGAGATTCTAGTTAGGCATTCACTTTTAAAGAAAAATAAACCAAACTAGATTCTAAGATTAAAAAGTTTTTAATGTTCTTCAGTACCTCTACTTAGCTCAGTATTCTTGCCACAAATCTAGGGTTTCAAATATACTTTTAATTTGGCTCCTTCTACATGCATTACTGAATATACCCTCATTTTGAAAGACTATATTAGTAACAGGCAGATTGTTAATTTAAATTCCTTGTACTGTGGAAAGGCAGCAGAAGGCAATGGTTTATATTTGGTTATAATATCTTCTATGGCAACTTAAGATTCATAATCAGAGTGACATGATTCAAATTCTCATTTGTAAAATCTGATGTCATTTGCCTCTACACCTCCATTTCCCCAGCCCTTCACAGATATTCTTGGAAATCTCTTATGCCCTGAGCACTAGGAATGTTATAAGAATTAGGAGAAGCCAGGTGGCATAGTGAGGTCTGTGAGGGTAGTTTTTCTAGTTTCAGACCTCAGTCTGAGTGATATATATATATGTATACACATATATGTATATGTATATATTATATACACATACTGTACATCTATACACGTGTGATATATAGCTATATAAATACATATACGTGATATATATCTATTAAAATATAAACACATGTATATGATATATATCTATATATCACAATATACACATACACATATATAAATTTTTATCTCTTTCTCTCTCTCTCTCTCTTTCTCTCTCTCTCTCTCTATATATATCCATACACACTAACATATATATCCAAATGATAGATATCTATCATTTGGGGGTTCTATCATTTAGAACAATAAATAGCCTGTGGTAAATTCTTCATTAATATTAATCACTTCTCACATAAAAGCAAGAGTTGCCTAGCAAGGACTGAAAGAGTAGAACTCAACATAAGGGGTATATAAAACTAGCAGATGTTTTAAATTTTGAAGTGAAAAAGTTCTTGGACTATACTATTTTATTATACTAGTGACAGAAAATAATTTCTAGGTGTGAATGAATGAAAAGATGCTCAACATTGCAAATTATTAGAGAAATGCAAACCAAAACTACAATGAAGCATCACCTCACACCAGTCAGAACGGTTATTACCAAAAAGTCTACCAATAATATATACTGGAGAGGATATGGATACAAAGGAGCTGGGAGTATAAATTTGGGCAGCGACTATGGAAAACAGTATGGAGTTTCCTTACAAAACGAAAAATATAGTTAGCGTAATATCCTTCAATCCCACTCCTGGACATATATCAGGAGAAAACTCCAATTCAAAAAGAAACGTGTGCCCCAATGTTCATAGCAGCACTATTTGCAATAGCCAAGATGTGGAAGCAACCTAAACGTCCATCGACAGATGAATAGATAAAAAAGATGTTGCCAAGGAGGTGGCTTTTGGAAGAGGAATGGAGTGGGAGGATGGGCTTAGCAGATGTTCGTTATCATACAGAGCGGGGATAAACAACATGGTCCTACTGTATAGCACAGAGAAAGAATGATATTAAATGCCCTTTGATAAACCATATTGGAAAAGAATATTAAAACGAATGTATATAATCACTTTGTATAAAACAGGAATTAACACAACATTGCAAACCAACTATACTTCAATTAAAAAAAGATGGATATATATTATATATTCATCTTTTTTTGTGTATTTATACACACACACATACACACACACACACACACACACACACAAAGGTATATTATGTGGCCTTTAAAAAGAATGAAATGATGCCACGCAGCAACATGGATGGATCTAGAGATAATTATATTAAGTGAACTAAGTTTAATAAAGACGAATATCATATATATATCACTTATACGTGAAATCTAAAAAGATAATACTAATGAACTTATTTACAAAACAGAAATAAACTCACAGACATAGAAAACAAACTCATGGCTACCAAAGGGGATAGCTGGAGGAGGGGGAGATAAATTAGGAGTTTGGGATTGGCATATACACAATACTATAAATAAAACAGATAAACAAAAAGGATCTACTGTATAGCACAGGCAACTATATTCGATATCTTACAATAACCTACAATGGAAAAGAATTTGAAAAAAAATACATGTATATGTTTTGTGTGTGTGTGTGTGTGTGTGTGTGTGTGTGTGTGTGTGTGTGTGTGTAACTGAATCACTATGCTGTAACCTGAAACTAAGACAGCATTGTAAATTAACCATACTTCAATTTAAAATGGTTAAAAAATAAAATGCTATTTAGAAAAATGTTTTCCAAACTCTAAATTATTTTATTCATAAAACAATATAATATAGTTAATCAAATTGGTGACACCAAATATTTCTTTGTGTTATCAACAAAGTTAATTCCCTCCTCCATTTATGGTTATATCTACAGCTTTTTCATGTCAAATGTTAGATCTATAAATGTAGAATAAAAAAAAAAACCACCAGTAACCTTTAAGAACTAAAAAAGGTTCATTTAAGACTCTCTTTCCTCTTCTCTCCATTTTCTACCTTACTCACATTGACTCTACTTCACTATTATTTTTCTTCAGTATCAGTTAATATTCCGTCTGTTTCCATCTGCTTTAAAGGTATCATTTACAGTTCTGTTTTCTTTAATGGAGGACAGTTACTTGCATCGAGTGTTATAGGAAATGTGGCTCAAGAAACAGCTATCTAGAAGTTCAGGTCAGTTTTTCCAGTGCCTCTTGACCTCTGAGTGGCATCATATGGATTTTTTTGGTACTGAGAAATATCATATAAAAGTCTGTAATCTCTAGATGTAACTTTCTTATTGACTAGATTTCTCCAAAGGATCTAAGCCTGACAAAACAATATGTACCTTTGTAATTTTAACATTTAGAGAAGTATGCTGTAATTCAAAGACTTAAGGGACCTCCAGAAATGAGAAATAACTTGACCAGATTTTCAGTAAATCATTATCAATGACCTAGAATGGTGTTTCCTTTACTTCTGAGATTTGAGAAATCTTGCCTTTTTTGGAAAGAGATGAACAAGTCAGCAAGACTCAAAAAAGAAAAGAGAATATGCATTCAAAATAGCTCTTATAGGAGTTCCCGCCGTGGCTCAGCAGCTAACGAACCTGACTGGTATCCATGAGGACTTGGGTTCAATCCCTGGCCTCACTCAGTGAGTTAAGGATCCGGTGTTGCGGCAAGCTGTGATGTAGGTCGCAGACGCGGCTTGGATTCCTCGATGCTGTGGCACAGGCCAGTGGCTACAGCTCTGATTCAACCCCTAGACTGGGAACCTCCATATGCCATGGGTGTGGCCCTGAAATGATAAAAGACCAAAAAAGAAAAAAAGAGCTCTTATATACATAAAATATACTAGGATTGACAGTTATGTGGAGTCTTTAGAAAGACTGAAATACTTGGCCACGTCTCCAAAGAGAGAATGGTGGTACCACTTAGAGTATTTCTTGAGTGTTCAATCTGTCCCATGGCTTTCTCCCCACTTGATATTTAGAATTAAACATGTCTCGTATCAGCATTCTTCAGATGAGAACTGCCATCAACAAAATGCACTGTCAGTTTCCTCTTCTGTGTACATCTTTTTTTGGAGTTTTCCAAGCCATTTGGAGGTTGTGTGTATTCAATTTCGGGAAGCCTACATACGAAACTTGCGTAGTTTTTGTTTGCTTGTTTTTTTGTCTTTTGTTTTCATGGCCACACCTGTGGCATATGGAAGTCCCCACACCATAGCCATGGCAACATCGGATCCCAGCCCAATCTGTGAGTTATGCCAGATCCGTGACCCACTGAGCCAGGCCAGGGATCAAACCCACATCCTCACAGAGACAACGTAGGGTCCTTAATCGGCTGAGTCATAATGGGGACTTCAACTTTGACATTTTTTTAAGTTAGGAACAACTTAAAAAACTTTGAGGGACAAAGGCTGGATGAGTCTGACTTTTATTTTTCACTAATAAAGCTGGTCTCCAGATCCCTGGTCAAACGCAGTCTTGATGTTTCAGATCTTAAGGCCTCTTGCTGTGAAGCATTTCTGTGGCAGTGGTCTTGGAAGCTATCCATGTGCCTGTCAGTCTCATTACTGTTATTTCACATCTATTTAAGTATAGCAACAAATGCATTTCTCGAGAGGGAAGAAGTCCTGACATTTCTCAGATAGTGGATGTTATGATTTAAGATATCCTGCCAACTCAAAATCTTGAAACATACCTTATTCTGACATAATTAGTAATCACCACCAGTTATTATTTGGTGGCATACAGAAATCAAATCGATATTTAAGTAATGTCCTATCAAATTTCAAGATTACTGTAAGAACCATCTTATGAGGAATATTCTGTAATTAAAGGACAAATACATATTGAAAGTAAATATATTTTAAAGTAATAGAAAATATGGTAATAATACATGTACTATTAGCCAATTTATGATTTAAATTTTATAAAAAATATCAAAGTATTCTGCATATACACAATCAGGACTATATGATTAAAAACAGTATTTGAAACTTGCTATGATTCAAAGTTCGAGATGATGTGGTTCATCCACTGTCTATGTTCTATTTGTTTTAGCTTAGAATAGATCTGAAACTAGCATTTACATGGATGAGTAGATATAGAATAAATGCTTTTGCTGAAATTATGAATTGTTAATGTACTTTAATTCATTTCTATTTTATAGCATTTATTTCTTGCTTATTTCATTGTTCTGAACTCTGAAGGACACAAAGAAGAAAAGAATTTCTGTCCTCCAGAAGCATATGATCTACTTGGAAAGATAGATAAAATAAAAATTAACATCACAAACACAGAATGTCATGATCATAATTTACAAGTCACCAAATAACAAATGCTGGAGAGGGCATAGAGGAAAGAAACCCTCCTACACTGCTGGTGGGAATGTAAACTGGTACAACCACTATGGAAAACAGTATGGAGGTACCTCAGAAAGCTAAATATAGAACTACCATATGATCCAGCAATCCAACTCCTAAGCATATACCTGGACAAAACTATCATTCAAAAACATACATGCATCCATATGTTCACTTCAGCACTTATTCACAACAACCAAGACATGGAAACAACCTAAATGTCCATCAACAGATGAATGGATTAAGAAGAACTGGTACATACATACAGCTGTAAAATACTACTCAGCCGTAAAAAGGACAAAATAATAGCACTTAACAGCAACACGGATACAAGAAGAGATTCTCAAACTAAGTGAGGTAATTCAGAAAGAGAAAGACAATTACCCTATGATATCACTTATTTGTGGAATCTAAGTATGGCACAAATGAACCTAGGTACAAAATAGAAACGTATCACAGCCTTGGAGAGCAAACTCGTTGCCAGGGGGTAAGGAATGGGAGTGAGAGCGATGGGTAGTTTGGGGAAACCTTAGATGCAGAATGAGAGATACTATTGTAACCACTGCGGTAAATAAGACTGCTCAGAGACAGTACAGCTAGAAAATTTCCCAGACAGAGGGAAGGCAGGCAGTGAAGTAGGGCAAAGGCTCACTCAACAGGGCCAATGTATGGTGTCAGTCATGATTGTCACACTGTGGTGGGTATGTTTTTCCCCCCCTTTTTTTTTTGGCATCAAATTTGTGCATAGTGATCTTTAGGTTTTCTTTTTTTTATCCCAAAATCTTTTACCACTTTTCTCATTGCTCAGTTGAACTAGCATTTTGTGGATATTGATTTGTTAACTGATAAAGGAAAAACAAGCCCATCATTTAAGCCACTAACACGAGTTTTATTGGAGATTGACTCTCCCTTCCATCTTTAGACAAGTCCTTGCAGGGTATTTCATATGTTAACTGGCAATTGATTTACAGAACCACATCAAGACCCACTCAATCCACTTTTAATACATCAGCTAGTTAATAATATCACAGTTACTTAAATATATTATTGCTGCAACTAATTAATATTAGATAAAGAATTAAGATATAGATGTAGAGAATCCATTAATGTTTTCATGACACCATAAATTGATTAATGATTAATGATTTTTGAGAGATTAATGATTTTTGAGAGAAAGAGAACTCAGATTACCACTACTGCTATTTTCCACCTCACTATTTTACTTTATCCACATAAACTTTTGTTGTCTTAGAATGTTCAAATTTTTGGTGACAATATTTGGGGAAATATCATAATCATCTTCAGAGCTAGCTTGTACGAAGAAACATTTTGAAGAAAAACATCTTTTTTTTTTGTAGGGAATGAAGAGGAGGATGAAAAACACAGTAAAACCTCCAACAAAGAGACTGCCTTGTAAGCCATGAACACTTTAAAGTGAATTAATTTTATGTTATTCAATACAGAAGCATTAATGTATAGCATTTGACATTGATGAGACACATTTATTGAAATGTACATATAAGATATAGCAGAAAGTCAGACATGGGGGATAATTTATTAATTCTTACGAACTGAATGAAAGAATTTCAGAATCTGTGTAACTCCTCACAGGACATTTGTTCCTATCCCTAAATGTCCATAAAACACTAGTTCTATGCCAAAAGGTTCTTGATATTTGGTCCAATCCAAAACGTTTTACAAGACACTTGGTCCACGCCACAAGATCCTTGATATTTGGTCCTCTCCAAAAACATCTGGCATGGACCAAAACTGCTCATGGACATTTTGAACACTGCCAAATATGACCAAATATCAAGGATTTCCTGGCATGGACTAAATGTCTTATGGATGTTTTGGACAGGACCAAATGTCCTCTCTCCATGTAAACTGGCTAGGCAACTTCTTTCTGTGGTTTTGTTCTGACTTTGGCCACCTTATACCTGTTAGCCTTCTTACTGAGGAACTGATTTACATACTTTCCTACAACACTAGGTAATTTTCTTCCTCTGGATACTAAACTTTGACTCTGAATTTACTCTGGTAATTGGAGTAGACATGGGTAGATAGAGAAGTTAGGGCTCCTTCAGTTAAATATTAAAGAAAAAAAAAAACTCTAACCATCCTAGTCAACTGACTACTGCACTGGACCCACTGCTTCCCTAATACTCCCAATCCTCTCAAATCTATTTTTCTTTTTTCCGTAGCATTTACCACCTTTTTAATATGATGGCACAAATGATCATGTCTATCATTTATGAGCCATCTCCCCCCAATGGAATATAAGCTCAGTTTGGAGTCCTACAAATTAACTATAAAATGGGGACAGTTCTCATAAGGAATAAATGAGTTTATATTTATATAGCACTTAGAAGAATGTCTGCCCATAACACGTACCATTAAAACAATTTCAGTGATGTAACAAATTAATAAATGGCTGTTTTAAAAGACCCTTTGAAATATATAACTAAGGCTGGGGGTGGAAAAGTCTGAAATGGGAAGTACATGCTTATGTGAAACAGCTTGATTATAGAATAAAGCTGATCAAAGTAAATTGAGTGTGAGCCACGTCCATAATGATATCACAAGATCCTCAGCATCTCGCTGTGCCCATAGTCGGCTATTTCTCTAGACTTTTTAGGCATAACTTTTTTTTCTTTTTCATTAAGTTAATTTGATTTGATGTTTCATCACTTGCAACTGATCAAATTATGAATAATATATAGGCCTAGTTCTGCTAACTGAATTTTGATTCTGCATTCTGTTCAGCGGCATATATCTATTCTTATCTCTTTATTCATCAAGTATTTATTAAGTACTTTTTATATATTGAGCTCTACTGAATAAACTGACATGAGTATTATCCTCAAAGTGCTTATAGTCTAATCAGGTGGAGAGAAAAGCGAGAATTATAAATTATGATAAATGCTATTAAAGTAAGCTGAATATCAGAAGATAAGGGTATAGTATTCACTCAGGATGAATTATCAGAGGATATCCTTTCTAAGCAATTGCTATTCAAGATGAATGTGGAATTACAAGAAAGAAGCAATTAGAAACAAAGTACGTGAAAGAACATTCTGGACTGAGAAGAAACACATGAGTGAAGCCCCAAGATGCAAACTAATTTGGTATGTTCATGAGTTTGAAATCTAAAGCCTAGTGAGCATGGTGAGGCATGATGCAGGGGAAAGTGTGAAGGAGTAACGTAGAGATGGCAGCTAACACGAGGGAGAGAGTAGGTCAGTGAAGATGAGTGAGGACAGAAGCGGTGGTTTTAAGAACACACACATGGCACGCTGGCTTGCCTTGGAAATAACTGGAAAAATGTGGAGAGGGGACATGGCAGGAGAAAAGCTGGGTTAATAATGGAGTGCCAGACTAATGTTCTTAAGTTTCCCAGAAAAGTATGAGGTACATCCATTCCCAGTGAATGAGATTTGACATTTAGGACTGGGGACTTAAAACTATGCTCAAATTTGTTAAGACTGTCTTGGTAGTGTCCTTGAAAATCAGTGAGAAAGGATACAGTGCACTTTCCATGCTATACCCTTACTTTTAAAAGTGTGTAGCGCTGAAGGAATCTCTCAACAGTTAGCATTAAATGTGCATTGACAGTCTAAATAAGTAATGTTACAAACACCACAGAACATTTATTACCTGTTCTTAACTAGTATATTCAGTTACTTTGGAAATGATGCAGCTTTTTGGACTCAGATTGCTAAAGTATGCATGGTCAATGAGCACAGCACTTAAATAGCATCCAAGGTATATATGAAACTTTTCCAAAGATACATAACAATTTTTTTTGATGTGAGCAATGCTTGAAAACTTAACTAACAATCATGAGTACTTTGTATGATTTTCCCACAGAGCATCATCTATAGTTGTACCAGCAAATGGCATCCAAGTACCTCAGGAATGACTAAGTATATGGGATCCGATATATACAAACACCTGGATGTCTTATATGCATCAATTATTTTCCAAGAGGAAAATGTTTTAAAATTACCAATACACTAGTTTAATGAACACCTTCCTCACTTCACATAATTATCGTGTGTGTGTGTGTGTGTATGTGTGTGTGTGAACATTGAAGACCTCTCCTAGAAACTTTCGAGTGTATAAAACATAGTATTGTTAATATGGTCACCACGCTGTTCATTAGATCCCCTGAACTTATTCATCTTAAAACTGAAAGTCTGTACTCCTGGACCAACATTTCATTTCCCCCCCTCCAGGCCCTGGCAACCACCATTCTAGTGTTCTGCTCTGAGCCCGGGTTGCTATCCCCCAGCCTACCCCCCATCTCCTGCCTCCCACTTGTACAACTCACGAATCGGTCATCTGGATGGGCTGAGAGAGAAATGGGCCTCTTTGCAGCTGGTCCTCTTTGCAGCATCTAGAACAGCTGGGGAAGCCAAGCACTTACTCATGTGCTCTCACTTTCCCTGGTGGGGCAATCTCAGGCTCAAAGGGTTCTCTGGTCACTGAGCTGCACCGCCCTGGGGGAGGGTGTCCTCTTACCCTCTTCAATGTGTAACAGTTTCAGGCTTTTCTTTTTTTTTTTTTTCCTCTAATAGTGTGCTGGAACTTCTCTGCTGGACTCCTGAACTTTGTAAAAGTTGCCAAAGTGGAGGTGGAAGTGGTATTCTTTGGCGGAAATTTGATAAAACAAATAAGCAAACACAAAAATCTCCTATCCTCCTGTTTTGATTATGTCACTCTCCATATGATCCCTATTTATGTTTTGTTTCTTTCTTTCTTTTTATGGCCGTGCCTGCAGCATATAGAAGTTCCCAGGCAAGGGATCTAATCAGAGCTGCAGCTGCCGGCCTAAACCACGGGCATGGCCACCTGGGATCCGAGCCGTGTGTGCAACCAACACCACAGCTCACAGCAATGCTGGATCCTTAACCCACTGAGCAAGGCCAGGGATAGAACCTGCGTCCTCACAGATACCATGTCAGGTTCTTAACCGGCTGAGCCACAGTGGGGATTCTCCTATCTGTGCTTTTAACTGAACATCGAGACCTTCCATTATTCCAACTCTACTCTGAAGAAGTAGTGCTTTTTAGAGTTTCTGTAACAGTTTTTCTGACTCTAACTTTCAAAAATTTATTTGAATATGATAGTTTATTGACCGAGCTAATATGGATCATTCTCCTGATACAATCCTATAAAAACATGCATAAAATACCATTATTTAAATACAGCTGAGATTAATGGGATGAAATAAAATGTGCATGTGGAGGGAGGTGTTAAAATGTTAGAAATATAGAGAAAATTTAAGTCCTGAGCCCTAAAAGTAAGTGCTAAAGCTGTGGGGATTTATACAACTAAGATCTGTTCTAGTCTTCAAGAGAATGAAATTTTAATGCTGAATAGGGACAGAAACTATGGCTTTCAACCACCGCAAGGTAATAAATTAGATTTGGGACCACCTCATGCAGCCTGGGCTTTCGAAGAACTGGTCATCCCACAGCAGAGGATGAGAACAGCTCTGCCCACTGGCCATGGGAATTTTAAGAAAGGCTTTCTCTGCTAAGGGCTCTAAACACGGAAAAAAAAAAAAAAAATATATATATATATATATGTCTCCCCCATTAGAAGAACCAAAGTGAGCACTAAGCACAAGCATGGCGCTCACACTACATCAAATAAGGAATGTGGAAATTCCAACCTGAGGCATTAGTGTTGAAACTGGTTCCAGACTAGGTATTCCCCTGCAGGAAGTGAGAAAAAGCAGAATTGTTCATTTGGACTTGCCACAATATGAGGTGCATGAGATCTCTTCATAGGGGAAAAAATGAAGTAAAGGTTCGATTAGGGAAAATAATTACAAACTGCAAGAGGAAACATCATACGGTAGTAACACAAAACAGGAAGATTAGGATTCCAATAAATAAGAAAGAACACAGTGAAAGATTCTGTCTCTGGGTAAGCATAATTTTCCTGGAGGTGCTCCAACCAGGAGGTTTCATGTGGAGCTAAGTCAGATAGGCTTTCCATGCCTCTCGGCTCAAAATTCTTCCATTTACTTGGTATAGGTATGCAGAACCCTGTACGTCCACCTCTCAGAATCTATTCTGCTGCTAAGGCATGATTTCTGCAAGCTATTGGCTCTATTAGTTTCTTCCCAGGTAGAGCCATTAAGATGAACAACCCAATTAGCCTATTTTTTAAAGGCGTTCAAATATATGGATACTTTTTTAGATTTGTCACCTCTGGCCTGTGGACTGCAATCCCACGCCAGTGCTTCCGTTTCTTCTCTGTTCACTTCCTTCCCCAGTACCGGTGCAAATTTGGTGACAATTTTTGCACACTGCCTCTGCTGAAAATTTTCCGCAATTCCCTTTCTGACTTGTTACTCCAGTGGTTGCTTTCCATTACTGTTTCTTGTCCGGTGCTACTTTGCTTTTGGAAACATTGACACATAATTCAGAATCTGTGGGTTATATTTCTTTGTGGTTTCACCAATCTTTTTTTTTTTCATTTTTACTTTTCCTCATAATCTTGGGCAGCCTTAGGATCAATTTTATGACTAAACACTTATATTTAATACCACTCCCTATAAAGAAATAGCTTTAGATCTTAACGTTTGAAAATAAATGTTCATTTCACTCTAGCTATGATGATATATGGTTTTGGAAAACAAACCAAAAGGGGGAAAAAAAAAAAGAATGAGAAGAGAAAGGGACTATCTGACATAGCTATACAAATAATGTTGAAATAAAATTTTTAATATGAAGTTACTTGGTCAGAGGAGAGTCAATCTTTATCTCTTCCACATATTTCATCCCTTATGAAATTCTTAAAAATCTAACATCCCTCATTCATCTTATGTGCTATAAGGAACAAGGAGAAAAACATGGAAATAAAACATAATGGTCAAACTGCAAGGATGCTGAAACCAAATTCTTGGTTTCAGATAAGTGACTTTGGAAGAAGGCCATCCCTTAGGGCCACAGGGATACTTCCAGTTTCTTAGGCTGAGGATAACTTTTGCTGACAGTGTCAGAAAATGCAAAAGATAATTTAATGTGCACATTTATAAGATCATACATTGACAGGAAAGAATTCAAATTCAACGAAACATCTATATCCATGGTTACCCAGGCAAGGCAATTATCAGCTTAAGGAAAGAAGTCTTTCACATCACATGTATTGTTACTTTTTTTTTTTTTTTTTTTTAAGGAAAGAGAGTCTTAAAAACTCTAAATGTGGTTTGATAAATAAAGAATCAAAAGAAGAACCTGTGGGAGTTCCCGTCGTGGCTCAGTGGTTAACGAATCCGACTAAGAACCATAAAGTTGCGGGTTCGATCCCTGGCCTTGCTCAGTGGGTTAAGGATCCGGCGTTGCCATGAGCTGTGGTGTAGGTTGCAGACGCGGCTCGGATCCCGCGTTGCTGTGGCTGCGGCGAAGGCCAGCAGCTACAGCTCCTGTTAGACCCCTAGCCTGGGAACCTCCTTATGCCCGAGTACGGCTCTAGATAAAGGCAAAAAGACAAAAAAGAAAAAAAAAGGGAGAACCTGTGTTACTGATTAGCTCCTAGTTATAATATACTTTGCAGAGTTACTTAAGTTTTTGGAGATAGAGAACATTATTTTCATGACAAGGTGACACCCAAGACAGTCCTAAGGATTTGACCTCTGCAGAGAAGGGATTTGATTTTTAAAAATCTTAAGTGATTAAAATATCTGCCAGTTTGGAATGCAATACATTTTTAATAAAGATGCAACACTGCAACATAATTTGAAATGAAAGATTTAGAAGGATAAAGCAAACTATTTGGTATTCAGAAAAAAATGAAAAGAGGAAAGTCTTCAGATAAATAGGATTTAGAATTTAACAGACATGGAGTTCCCATTGTGGCTCAGTGGAAACGAATCCAACTAGGAACCACGAGGTTGCGGGTTCGATCCCTGGCCTTGCTCAGTGGGTTAATGATCTGGCGTTGCCGTGAGCTGTGGTGTAGGTTGCAGACACAGCTCAAATCTTGCATTGCTGTGGCTCTGGCGTAGGCCTGCAGCAACAGCTCTGATTAGACCCGTAGCCTGGGAACCTCGGTATGCTGCAGGTGGAGCCCTAGAAAGACAAAAAAAAAAAAAAAAAAAAAGGGAATTTAACAGACAGTAACTGTAAGGTCAATGAATACAGTAAAAAAAAAAAATACAACGTGACATAAGGAAGATGTTATAAAAATAAACTTGACTAGAACATATTTTACTATATTAAGTAACTGTATTCTGCCTTTAAAAAATGTCTTTAGCATATACCTTAGAAGAATGTCAAGCTGAATTGTTTTTGTGCTATATAGAGAGAATTTCCATTTCATAATGCAAGCACATTAACAGATACAACTTTCCGCTCAATCTGGATACCTTTTATAGGAAATAATAGTGAGGTCTCTGCACTTGTTTAGACTGCAAAACATTTCTTATAATGTCATATGAAACCTTCAGTGTACAATATATTGTGTCTATGATAATATTTTCCATAAAAATCAGTGATGTGGGTGGTTGATTTTTATCATATTTTATGCTATACTTTGAGTGAATTCTGTAATGTGAGTCTTCCTTTATTAATATCAAAGAAGCATAAAAAGCATCTTCTGCTCCAATTGTGCACCTCAGATATTTCTTTGAATAATAGATCTCAGAGACAAAATACCACTAGCTAGGCAGTTCTCTTTCAAAACAAACAAACAAATTTTAAAAAGCGCATCTATTATAGGGAATGAAATGCCTTGAAATTATCTAGGAAACTGAGCCAAGTGTGAGAAATAGTACACATCAAGTTCAAAATATCATCAACCTCTTTAAGTGAAACAACTGTGATTGCTCCAGAAAAGACATCTATCTTCTCAGCAAAGAAATTGTTACATTATAAAAGGAAACGCTTGCATTTATTTAAACCTCAAATGTATCATCAACGTATTTGATTTCACCAATGGATGAAAAATACAAGCAATAACCTGGTCTTAAAACTGGTCATCATGGGCAAAACATTCTCTGACATCAACCATACAAATACTTTCTTAGGTCAGTCTCCCAAGGCAACAGAAATAAAAGCAAAATAAACCAATGGGACGTAGTCAAACTGACAAGCTTTTGCACAGCAAAGGAAATCATAAAAAAAAAACGACAACCTACGGAATGGGAGAAAATAGTCTCAGACAATGCAACTGACCAGTGCTTTATCTCTAAAATATACAAACAACTTATACAACTCAACCACAAACAAACCAACAACCCAATTGAGAAAAATGGGCAAATGTCATGAATAGACATTTCTCCAAAGAAGACATACAGATGGCCAAGAAGCCCATGAAAAAATGCTCAACATCACTAGTTATTGGAGAAAGGCAAATGCCAACAAGCACATGAAAAAAATGATCAACACCACTAGTTATTGGAGAAATGCAAATCAAAACTACTATGAGGTACCACCTCACACCAGTCAGAATGTCCATCATTAATAAGTCCACAAATAACAAATGCTGGAGAGGGTGTAAAGAAAAGGGTACCCTCCTACACTACTGGTGGGAATGTAAATTGGTACAACCACTATAGAAAACAGTATGGAGGTACCTCAGAAAACTAACTATAGAACTACCATACTCTTGGGAGTATACCTGGACAAAAATTTCCTTGAAAAAAATGCATACACCTGTATGTTAACTGCAGCACTATCACAATAGCCAAGTCATGGACACAACCTAAACATCCATCAACAAATAAATGGATTACAAAGATGTGGTATATATACACAAAAAAAGAACAAAATAATGCCATTTGCAGCAACATGGATGGAACCAGAGACTTTCATACCAAGTGAAGTAAGTCAGAAAGAGAAAGACAAATACCATACGATATCACATATCTGGAATCTAATATACAGCATAAATGAACCTTTCCACAGAAAAGAAACTCATGAACTTAGGGAATAGACCTGTGGTTGCCAAGTGAGAGATGGAGGGAGTGGGATGGACAGGGAATTTGGGGTTAATAGATGCAAAGTGTTGCATTTGGAGTGGATAAGCAATGAGATCCTGCTCTATAACACAGGGAATTATATCTGGTCACTTGTGATGGAACATGACGGAGGATAATGTGAGAAAAAGAATATATACATGAATGCCTGGGTCACTTTGCTGTACAGTAGAAATTGACAGAACACTGTAAACCAACTAAAATGGAAAAATAAAAATCATAGAAAAATATTAAAAGGTCTGAATCAGCCAATTAAAAAAAAAAAAAAGACTGGTCATCAGAAGTGTATGTTGAGGATCAGTCCCATGGGAATGAGCCCATAACTTGTGATATTTGATGTTATTTCCAGGTAGATGGTGTCATAATTGAGCTGAATTTTAGGACTCCCCCAGCAAGTATGTGAGAATTGCTATGGACATGTGGGGAAAACCCCCTATACCCTCACACATGAGAACTGGGTTTAGAACCCTTAGCAACCTTTGGTAGTGGACCTGCTAGAACAAACAGCACTCAGTGTCCACATATCCAACCACAATACAAGAGATGCACTGTCTTAGTTTTCTGCATATTTGTATGATATTTTATATAAAAATTATTTTATAGCTAAAATTATAGTTAATAGAGACTTCAATCAGTAGACAAGAGAAACTAGCTGTTCCTCTTGATCTTTCATCACATTTTACTTTTCAATGCATCTAAAATGCCTTTTTGTCATTTAACAATCACAAAACTCTGACAGAGGGGTATTTATATTAACCTTTTGAGGATTAGAGGAGTGAGCCTTATAGAGGATTAGTGACCATCTCCAAAAAAAAAAAAATTCAAATGGAATTTGTTTTTCAGGAATTATCCGCCATTCTCACTCAGGGATCCAGATCTAGGTTTTTTCCCTGTTATATTGTGACTCTATCCTTAGGAGTTATTTGATTAATATGACCAATGAAAATATGAAATCCCAGTAATTTGTGAGCTTCTTGAATTTTCTCTTGTTTTCCCTTCCTTCCCATAACATAATGAACTTTACCCTTTGAACAGTGTCAGGAAAAAAAACCTTGACAAGTCTCACAAATTGTACAACCATTCTGTCTTCCTTTATTATTATACTTATAGCATTAAGAATTCCCAGCAGGGTTAGCCTTGAGTAGAAAGAAAATGGAATAATTTTTCTATGAGGTGTTTAACATGACATTCCATGACAATGGGAAGCTGAGACTCCTATACTCATTTCATAGATAAGAAAATAGAATTGAAAAGAGGTTAATTAATTTGCAAAGATCACATAATTAGTAACTGTGCTGAGGCAAATGGGCTTCAGAGTTTATCTTAGAATACTTTGCTTGAGTAGGCTTCCCTCTCCTGTTTTCTCCAGGTAACTCTTACGCAAATTTCCCCTTTTTATGGCACTCTCTAGCGCCCAGTGCAGGAAGCAATTGCATTCACTCAAAAGAGGTATGCTTGCTGGAGGAGAAGTCTCCTTATTGTTCTTCCATACATGTCAGCCCATCTATTTCCTTCAAGAGTACACTCTCTAAAATATTTGTTTAGACAAAGCTCCTTCAAGTGAATCACAGTAGGTATAGATTATGGATTATTATTCTGGTTATAAGGAATTAGCCCTTTAAGAGCAATGATAATTGAGGAATTTTAGGGTAAATTCCTAAAATTTAGGGGAAATGTATTAAGCATTGGGGCCTTCAGTTTGTATGATCATGTTTTTCTTCATGTATAAATTTGATCTTTCTCTGAAATTTTACTTTATTGGTATTTGAGTCACTTGCTTTGATGGGCTCCAGAGGGGAATCAGGGAAGGGACCTGGTCTAGAGAGGGATCTAAGAAGGCCCAATGGGGTAAAAGCAAGTCGGGCTAGCTCCTGTAAGGGCACCTTTATTAGGGTTGGAACTCAACAGGTCTAAACCAGGTTATGTGTAAAAGGCAGAAACATTTGAAAATTGGGAGAGAACTACAATAGAAAATGTTGTTTGAAGAGTTCCTGCTGTGGCACAGTGGATTAAGGATTGGCATTATAGGAGTTTCTGTCATGGCTCAGTGGTTAACGAACCTAACTAGTATCCATGAGGACTAGGGTTCCATCCCTGGCCTCGCTCGGTGGATTAAGGATCAGGTGTTGTCGTGAGCTGTGTTACAGGTCGCAGACACGGCTCGGATCCTGTGTTGCTGTGGCTGTGGTGTAGGCTGGTGGACACAACTCCAATTGGACACCAGGCCTGGGAACCTCCATATGCCATGGGTACTGCCCTAAAAAGACAAAAAGACAAAAAAAAAAAAAAGGATTGGAATTGTCTCTGGTGGCATGGGTTCGATCCTTGGCCTGCTGCAGTGGGTTAAAAAGATCCAGCATTGCTGCACCTCTGGCATAGGCTGCAGCTGTGGCTTGGATTCAGTCCCTGGCCCAGGACTACTGATGCTGTGAGTGTGGACATTAACAAAAAAGTAAAGGAAAATGTGGTTTGAAACCTGCCTAGGAGCTTCCTAGGGAGTTTCTGGGATGGACACAAGAACATTCATAACCTCTTCTATTACTCTTAGTTTGCTGAAAAGAGGTGAAAAGGAAAAGGTTAAAATGATAGTTTACAACTTACACAGAGCTTACTGAATGTTGAAATTAAACATATACATCCTAAGTGTCATTCCAAATCTTGATTAAAACTGGAGATTCTGGTAGATACCAGGAAAAATCTTTCCCTAAGATGTGTATGTTCTTAAATAAAAATTGAGTTAGCCTAGTACAACTACACACAGAGTAACAAAAATGATGACATATGTTTGATTAAAAAGAGAAATAAAAGAAATGTGCACAAATATTTTGATTTGTCTTTTTCAAAGATTATTTCTCCAGGAATTTTCATTTTTCTGTTGATGGCAAATGTTTCATTAGAAGCACTGGAATTTTTTTCAGGATAGTTATTTCTTGTAAAAAAATATATATTCATCAGCCATGGAGAACATCTCCAACTCTTCAATAAAGTAGGAGGGTACTATTAGGTTGATGTTAAGGTTTTCCCTGGCAGAAATGAAATATGACAATTTCACATTTCAGAAGACAAGTGCGAAACACATCAAAGCCCAGAGAAAACAGTCACTAACATCCAAGGGCAGTAATTGACCATCTAGGAGTTAAAAGACATCAAGATAAGTTTCTAAACAAGAGACATACGCCAAAAGCAATTATAATTATATCTATAAAGCAACTATGATTTTTATTTGTATGGCATATTGTCATACACTATTTTGTCTGTCCAGGATGTCCCAAAGGCTATATATTAATTTTGGTCTTAAGCTCAGGGCAATTCCAAATGTAAATGTTGAACATACACTAGCAGCTTCATATAAAAATCAGTGTGTGCTTTTCATAAAAATATCAGACTCACTAAGTCTCTCTCAATATATTCTTGTTTCAGTTTCTTCACTGATTACTTAATCTCCTGTCTTAGCTCGAGGCAAATGTGACTAGAAATTTAGAGAATTACGACTACAAGGTTTTACGCAGGTGACATTCATGAGAGGGGGAGGATATTCAGCTTCAACGAAAGTAAAATAGTCTTATTGTCTAAAATAGAACCCAGTGTTCCTAAGAAAACACAGGGACAAAGAAACTTAGATGAGGAAGGAAAGAAAAGCAGGGAGAGATAATGCAATAAAGAAAGAGGGGGAAAAGAAATAGAAGCAAAAGAAACAGGGAAGGCTAGAAAAAGACAAAGGGAAAAGCAGAGAAAGATTCCGCAGTATGTTGGCTGTAGTATTTCGTCTGCTGCACCATTTTCCTCTGTATATCCTTCCTCTCTTAGTATTTGACCAGATTATCATTTTCTTTCCACCCGCTGGAGTTTTTACTTAGATTCTGACTCTTTGGACATGAATACCAAACCAGATCCAAATTGCGCCATTCCACTAGAACCCTGCCCACTCTGCCTAACCCTCATCCTACAAAGTCAGCATACAGAATCCATTTCACTAGAATGAAGTGGAGCTAGCATACATTTTCATGGGCTATCAACTTCACATTCCATCTAGGTAGATTTTATTTGCATACATATAGGAGGCCTCAGCTCTCTAATTTCCTAATTTTGTTTTTCAATAGAAAAAAGAATCAAGTATTGCATTCTCGATATGCCGTATGTTCTGATCAAAATAGTTCAACCCCAGAGACGGAATATACCAACAGATAATAGCTAGACTATATGTGATAATGGAACTCTGGTCCAGATAAGAAAAACAGAAGAACGAACCACAACCTCTGCTTCAATTATTTCCGAATTGTCAAGACTTGGTCAATGACTACTTATTTCTATATATATACTGCCCTCCTTCCAACTTAGGACAAACTAGAGAAAGCCAATGGTTCTCCTTACCAACCACACAAGCTGCAGTGCTTCTAGTTGGCCCATCCCCAACTTCTCAATACGAACAATATCCAGTCAGTGAATAACTAAAGCTTGCCTTTTTTTCCATTATAAAACTTTTTCAACTATCCTGCATCCCTTTGTGTCTTTATAACCACAAGCAACGATGGCTGACTCCTTTGCTAAAGCAAGCTATGAATAAACAGGTTCACTTCTCAGTTGGTTGGTCTTCATTTATTCCCACAAACACATCTTTAAGGCTAGTTTTTTTTTTTAAGAAATTAAAACAAACAAACAAACAAAAACAATCTGTGTTTGTGCCTCCTTCCTACTCTGGTGACATTCCCCTATATATGCCTTTTCTTTCTCCAATCTGTGGGAAAGGAGTAATTTATCAGGTTGCTTAGTAATAGGGATTAGTGCCAGTTTCCTGGTTACGTGGATGTAAGCTATCAAAAGTCAAGCATGGCGGTTTGAAAATTTTTCTTCTTTGTACACGTTGATTTCATGGTAGTGATCTGGGTAAGCATTCTGTAAACACAAAATTTCCTTGTGGCAAGCTCTTAGGGAGTGTTAGCTACAGGGTAGTCTGTCTTTGAACCTAAGCTTTCAGTAATTAAGACGACATTTGAGCTTCAATCTGCCTAATCACTGATTTGGATACAGGGAAAATATCGAGACTCTCCCAAGCACCAACAGGTCTTTATGCTTTGTTCTTTTCTTTTGGCCTTCTCTCTTTCTGACATTAAAAAAAGAAAAAAGAAAATAGTGCCTTCCTTCATGGGAAAACAAACAAAAAACAACCAAAACTGAAAATTATAGGTCCCTGTTAAAATCACGAGAAAATTAAGTTTTGTAGAAGTCCTGTTATTTATTTTTTCCAAATGCTTGTTTTTTTCCATGCAATCTCACCTTTTTTTTCGATTCTGCAAATTTATAATTTTTGCACTTTCACTGTGTGGGTGTGTGCAAATGAGCCTAATGTGCTTCTGTTAATTTTCACACTGTTTTCTGCCATGTTCCTGCTGGGCTGCTAAAATCAATCTGGAAAAAATGGAATTACTATTACCTGGGTATTAGAAAAATTATTATTGTTACTATTTTTATTCCCATATATGAAAAACAATCATTTTAACCAAATAAAGTGTCTTGAATTATATTATTTTACTTCAGACCCCTGCATTAGCTTTTACAGGTCCCCAGGGACACCAAGCCACCAAGTCTGTGATTAAAATTCTGCTCCAGGGGAGAGACATGGGGGTCCAGATATGTGGATAGAAACACCAAGCAATGACAAAGAGATTTTTGTAAGAGAACTGATGTATTTCCTTTGTCCAAGATTTGAAATCAGCTTTAATTCTTTCTCATCTTTAACACCTTTACTATTTATTCAAGAGTATTCAGCCAGTTCCTCTCACTAGGTCTTATGATGCATAAAAGATGAAACAAACAAAAAAAAGTAAGATGTTGCTTCCCCACATCAGGCTAATTTAGGACTGTGGTACTTGTAAAATAAATACGACAGATGATTCCAACATTGTAAATGACTTTTCTGTAGGAATATGGCTGCATGTTCTGAATATTCCCACTTTTTTTTTTCTTCAGGAAGGAAGACAGAAAATAAGAATAGGAAGAGTTCCTATTATGGCTCTGGAGGTTAAGAACCCGACTAGTATCCATGAGGACGTAGGTTCAATCCCTGCCCTCATTCAACGGGTTAAGAATCTGGCATTACTGCAAGCTGCAGTGTAGGTTGCAGATGCAGTTGAGATCTGGCGTTGCTGTGGCATAGGCAGGCAGCTGCAGCTCCTGCTTTGCCCCTAGCCTGGGAACCTGCATCTGCTGTGGGTGAGGAAGGAAGGAAGAAAGGAAGGAAGGAAGGAAAGAGAAAGGAAGGAAGGAAGGAGGAAGGAAGGAAGGAAGGAAGGAAGGAAGGAAGAGGGAGGGAGGGAGGAAGGAAGGAACTCCAGATATACTTTATATATGAAGCTGCATGTACACTGTGGGTAAAAAAATGAAAAACAGCATCATGTAAATCATTAGGAATATGGAGTGGCCCCGTTATTACCTGAAAAAGTGGACTGAGAGATCAGGAGGTTCACTATAAATAAAGATGATAAATAAAAATGATAAAAGGAAGTCATAGTAATACTTAATTGAATTTACATGCACCAAACAGCATACTTTAAACACATGAAGGAAAAACTGACAGAACTAAAAGGAGAAATAAGCAAATTTACACTTATGGGTAGAGATTTCAATACTTAGCTTTCAGTAATTGGTAGAAAAGTCAAGTATATCATTACAGAAATTAAAGATTTTAATTGCAGCTACTAGTGATAAGTTTGTATCAGACATTTTAATATTTATTTTATTTATTTATTTTTCTATCACCTTTTATGTTAGCTATGTCATTTTTACATATTTATAGGTTACAAAATTTATATTCTGTTCTAAAAATTCTGTGCTTGCTTCATATATAAAGTATATCTCTTCTCTGGTAAGCAATTGAGCTTGCTTGTTTAGTCAGTGCTACTTACATCTACTATAATTATTGATGTAGTTGTATTCTTGCAGTTATTCTTTTTTAAAAAATTGTATTATAGTTGATTTACAATGTTCTGTCAATTTCTGCCGTACAGCAAAGCAACCCAGTTATACATATATACATACGTTCTTTTTCTCACATTATCATCCACTATGTTCCATCACAAGTGATTAGTTATAGTTCCCTGTGCCATAAGCAGAATCTCATTGCTTATCAGCTCCAAATTATTATTCTTTCCAATGTTTTCATTTCTTTTATCCTATCTGGAGTTCTTTGAATTAATTAGGTATTTATTGATATTTCGCTTTATCTCATTTGAGTATTTTGTAAATACAGCTTCACTTTTCATCATTTTCTTAAAGGTTTCTTATATGAATTCTTATCATAGTCCATCTGCAAATAACATTATTAACTTTAGCATAATTCAGAAGTGTTAAACAGTATACTACCGTTGACATCCTCCATCTTTTGTGCTACTGTCACACATTTTAGTTTTTTGTTACAGACTTTATAGTTTATTATTACTGTTTGTATATTAAACAGTCATCCTTTATCATTTAAAGATATTAATAAATGAGAAAATTGTTTTTTATCTTTACCATCCCTACTACTCTTTAAGACCTTCATGTAGATCCAAGTACTACACTGATAAAATACTCTCTCAGCCTGAGAAACTTCCTTTGGAATTTCTGTCAGGGAAGAGCATTAATTTTTTCAGCTTTTGTTTAGCCAAAATTGACTTTATTTTGTCTCTGTTTTTGAAACTGAATTCTAGGCTAAAAAATTGTTTTTCTTATGATATTTTAAACATACCAATCCACTGTCTCCTGATTTGCATTTGTGATGAGAATACAAAGGTATTTTGAGTCATTATTCTGCTGTATGTAATGTGCTCACCCCCTTTCTCCACCAAATACACTTAATATGTTTACAGTAAACTTAGTAAAACTTTTAGGTTAAGAACTTAATTTGACTAAGAAGCACTTACATGTTGTCTTCTTTGTATTCTCTCTGGAATTTATTGATATCCTGTTATTGTGGATTATACTTTCTTAATTTAATTTGGAAATTTTTGGTCTGTTACTTCATCAAACATATTTTTTGCATAAATCTCCTCTAAGACTTCATTTTCATGAATATTATGTACTTAATACTTTATAATAGTTTACTGATATATTGCTCATTTGTTGACATATTTTTCTTTTTGCTTGAATTTTACAGTTTTTCCTAGTATTTGGATTTCATATCATAGAACTTTTCAGTGTCTGATACGGTGTTAAGCCTATCTAGTATTTTTTTTCATTTAGTTTTTTTCGTATTTTTCAATTATATGATTTCTATTTTAGGTCTTTTATATTTGCTATTTCTCTACTAATATTTCACCTTTTGACTTATTTTGCCCATGTTTTCATTTTCATCTTCATCATTAAATGTATCATTAAATGTATTCATAATGCCTAAAGTCCTTAAAAGCTAATTCCAACAACCGTATCAATGCTATTTCTGTTTCTACTGTTTCTTTTTCTGTTCCTTGATGATGGGTTATATTTTTACAGTTTTATGGAAATATATTTGACATACACTACTGTTTAAGTTAAAGGTGTACAGCATAATGATTCAGCTTACATATATGGTGAAATGATTACCCAAATAAATTTGTTAACATCCATCATCTCATACAGATACAAAATAAAAGGAAAAGAAAAGAAAAAAAATGTTTCCTTAGCGATGAGAACTCAGGATTTACTCTTTTAACAACTGGGTCATATATTTTTAATTTGTTCACATGCAAAGCAATTTTTAAGCTTTATGCTGAATAGTCTTGATGATACTCTGACGAGAGTATGAATTTTCTTCTTTCCCTTTAAGTAATATTGAGTTTGGTTCTGTAAAATCATTTATATTATATATTGGTTGAACAATTTGATCCTTTTTCACGATTATTTACATTTTTTTCATCAAACCATGTCTAGCTTTGCTCTTACTTGTGGCTTTACACACCCTTATCCTTTTCTTTTCTACTCTTATCTTTCTTTTCCTTTTCTATTTTTTTCTTCTCTTTTCTTTTCTTTCTTTTTTTTTCTTTTTGTCATTGTAGGGCCACACCCGCGGCATGTGGAGATTACCAGGCTAGGGGTCTAATCGGAGCTGTAGCCGACAGCCTACACTGCAGCCACAGCAACACAGGATCTGAGCCACATCTGCGACCTACACCACAGCTCTCAGCAATGCCAGATCGTTAACCCACTGAGCAAGGCCAGGGATCGAACCCGCAACCTCATGGTTCCTAGTCGGATTCGTTAACCACTGCGCCACAACGGGAACTCCTCTTTTCTTTTCTTTTAATGTTCGTACCCATGGTAGATGGAAGTTCCTGGGCCAGGGGTGAATCTGAGCCATAGCTGCAAGCTCCATCACAGCTAAGCAACACCAGATCCTTAACCCACAGTTCTGGTTTGGGGATTGAACCTGCATCTCTGCAGTAACCTGAACTGCTGCAATTGGATTCTTAACCCACTGTAAAACAGTGGGAACTCTAATACACACCTTACTCTTAAGGTGTGGTATTTTTGAATCTTCAACTGAGTATCTGGCCTAAATCTTACTGTTAAGCCACAGCCCTAAGAGACTTGCAGGCAGATTTCTGTACCTCAACTTCTCAAATACGGTGCCTGCTAAAATAATGCAGCTGCCTCAACAGTACCTCATTACGTGCCCTATGGGCCTTATCAGCTAGTGAAGTTACTATGCTTTACTTTGTCTCCTTCTCTCTGATATTTTATCTGGAAGGTACATAAAGTAGAATCCAGAACAATCACGTATATTGCCTTTGTGTTTTCCTTCTCTCAGGAAATAGAGTCTTATTTTTATTTCATATATTTGGCTTAGATTTGTCATGTTTAGGGTGGGAAGATTAGTCAGGTACACGTTCCAACATCATGACTATAAGCAGAATTTGTCAGTTTATTATTATCATTATTTTAAATCCAGGTTTTTTTTTTTATTTTTATTTTTAGGGCCGTGCCTACAGCATATGGAGGTTACCAGCCTAGGGGTCAAATCAGAGCTATAGCTGCTGGCCTACACCACAGCCACAGCCATGCAGGATCCAAGCCACATTTGTGACCTACACCACAGCTTACGACAATGCCGGATCCCTAACTCACTGAGTGAGGCCTGTGATCAAACCCAGAACCTCATGGTTACTAGCTGGATTCATTCCTGCTGTGCCACAATGGGAACCCCTAAATCCAGTTTTTTATTTCTGAAAACTGTGAATATATTTTATTTTATGACTACTCTGAAATAATTTTATATCAGTAAATAATTATTTATTGAGTGTTCTCTAGGTCCTTTGCACTATTCCTAGGACTATAATTCACATAAAACTACTACTAATATATTATCCCTATCTTTAAATATCTCAACTTTATTGAGAAGACAGATACACTGAATGTGGTGCACTGCAAATGTCATTGCATAAATGATCAGCATGTTGCTGCACTTGGTGTGGATAGCATCTATTTATATATTTCAAGAAAGAAAAGCATTCCTCTTTCAGTGAAGGTTTGGAGAAGGAAAACAGTAACTGTTGTTATTGCTGCTGTTACTTCTCCTAGATTCACATAACTACTACCAGTGATAGATACAGAGGGATACAAGTTTCTATGTGTTCTTACTCTGTGCTAAAGAACATCTTCTATCCAACACCTACCACCAAAAGAAAAAGAACATGAAATGAAATGAAACAAAATATAATGATCTCATAAGCTGTTGCCAGGTACAGCCTATGATTCCTAGAGCTGTAGCCTTCCACTGAGACATTTCTGAGTCAGGCCTGACTGGTTAATGGTATGAGTCAGCTGCCTCACTTTCTCTAGGTAATTGATCTTGAAGTCAGTTTGGGAGCATGCATTAAGATCCAGCTGGTAATGTACTGAATTGCAGCCTTTATACTCCTTTAGTTTTCAATCCGGTCCATCTCACTAGGCTTCTGCTTTTTTTTTTTTTTTTGTCTTTTTGCCTTTTGTAGGACCGCGCCCATGGCATATGGAGGTTCCCAGGCTAGGGGTCTAACAGGAGCTGTAGCCGCCGGCCCTCGCCACAGCCACAGCAACACCAGATCCGAGCCGCGTCTGCGACCTACACCACAGCTCACGGCAACGCCGGATCCTTAACCCACTGAGCAAGGCCAGGGATCGAACCCGCAACCTCATGGTTCTTAGTCGGATTCGTTAACCACTGAGCCACGACGGGAACTCCTCACTAGGCTTCTGCTTTGTCTCACCTGCCTAGAACGCAAGTCCCTCACCAGACCACGAGCTTCTTCCAAATCTGAACTTGCTTCCTGACATTCTTACCAGTCTTTTAGCCTTCCTCAAAGAGAAGGGGGTTACAAAAGATATACTTTGACTATTCAAATCTATACTTTTAAAACATTTTGATAATTGATGTCAGGGGAAGGATAGGGTAGAAGCATTTGAAATCAGAGCAATCTCAGAAAAGTTTCTATGTGTGTTGCTAATTCTGTTTTCCTCAGTAACACCTAAACAATTGGACTATTCACCCATAACATGGATAATAGTTGTTACATTTCTATATCCTTATCTGTTTGTTTATCCCAACAAGAAGCAAAGGATTTCTGAATCAGAAAACAGATCAGAATATCTTAGCACTGGTTCACTACACTCCAGCTCCCTGCAGGCTGACACACTGAGGGCCAGATGTGTTTGTACCACTGAGGAAGGATTGTGATATTATAAGATCCAGAACTTATCCAGAACACCTGGAATAACTGCCGGGGGGGGGGCGGTGAGGGCTGAATATATTTGCTGTGGATTATAAACATATTTTCTCTGGGTAAGAAGATAAGGTTTATAAATTTGTATTCCCCCATAACATAATCAAAGATCCTGGAGAAGGTAAGTCTTTAAATCCATCTGAAGCAGTTGACTATCTTTAATTTCCAAAGTATACTGACCATTCCATCATCATCTAACTAAGGTTACCAATAATCTTTGTTCAGTAAGTCCTGGTAGAAAATATTCATTCATAAGACTCTGTTACTCCCAAACTTTGTTACTCCCAATAATGCTGAGGCTGACCTGATTTGAACATAAATCTCTTTCCAGTCTCTACCATCCCAGTTCTTCCAGTGTCCCAGAATCCTGTAGTCATTTCCTAGCTCCTAACTCACCATCATTACTGCTGTCTCTGCATAATGTGCAAAGATGCAGTGGCTTCTTAGCATTCTTCGTTTCTCTGTGTCTTAACTGCATGGTCCCAGCACCTTCTCCCTGACATGACTCCCAGCACTCGTCTCATCAGCAAGTTCCAGTTCCACAGTGTCTCATCCCCAAACCTTCCAGAATTAAAACGTTAGAATGCTTCACAAGCTTTCAAAATCCCCTACTTAACATGAGATACCAAAGAAAGATGAAGCGGACTAGAAGGAAAATGAAAAATCTCTCAGAAGCCTATAATATGAACTACATAAGGTTGGCTGAACTTAAAAGCAAAGCAATATATTCATTCAATTAATCACGGACAAAGTATGTTTTGTGACCTGCTGGGAACCTAGCATTTATAATATTTATTTTTTAGGTGGCCAAATGTAGGGTTTTGGCTTCCAAATAACATTAAATAAGCTGTGAAACAGAATCCTTTTTGCCGACTTGTAATTGATGTGAGCTTTCAAAACCACAGTTACAATTTCTTAATGT
Source organism: Catagonus wagneri (assembly GCA_004024745.2). Lineage (NCBI taxonomy): Eukaryota > Metazoa > Chordata > Mammalia > Artiodactyla > Tayassuidae > Catagonus > Catagonus wagneri. The sequence continues at coordinate 5,711,782 of PVHT021183707.1, forward strand.
AGAAAAGAGAGTTCCCGCCATGGCTCAGCGGAAACGAAATCCAACTAGGAATCATGAGGTTGCGGGTTCGATCCCTGGCCTCGCTCAGTGGGTTAAGGATCTGGCGTTGCCGTGAGCTGTGGTGTAGGTTGCAGACGCGGGTTGGATCCCGCGTTGCTGAGGCTCTGGCGTAGGCCGGCAGCTGTAGCTCCTGTTAGAACCCTAGCCTGGGAACATCCACATGCTACAGGTATGGCTCTAAAATGACAAGAAGACCCCCCCCCCAAAAAAAAAGAAAGAAAGAAAAAGAAAAAGAAAAGTAGGAAGAGAAAAATGCCACATCATGTTACCGTCTGGTTAAGTCTAGTTGTTGTTAAATACAGATTTGCATCCACACATGATTTACTTATGAGTTTAGAAAATGCAAACTGAATAGATAGCTTAATAGATCAAAAACAGAAACAGTGAAAGTTTCCTTCCCCACTTCAAACTCACCACTACCTTCTCTCCCTCATCTCTTATTCTTTCTCTCCTTCTCTCTCTCTGTACACAAACTCTCACACATACATCACATGTGGGCATGTGATTTTATTTGCATACTATTTGGAAATTTTTTTAAACATCATGTATGTTGTTGTGTGTATTTCTTGGTGATAATTCTATGCTTGATATACCTTGTTATATCTGCCTTTTTAGGTGAATATAGCGATAATATTAATTCAGTACAATTTCACTGCAGTTTATATCATTTATATAATCAGAAAACTATTGGCGGGAATGTTAGCTGTTCTAGAGTTATTTTCACTATTTTTAACAGCACTACTAAAATCAATATTTTTATACATTTATATTAATTATTCATTTAAAATTCTAGAAATTGGGATTTTTAGGTAAAGTGGTAATTGCATTTTACATTTTGATATAGTTTGTCAAATTTTCAACCAGAAAGTGTGCAACAGTGGTATGTTTTCCACTCTTATGCACATCATAGGGGAGTTGGACAATGATTTGATAAGAGATGAAATGACTTCAGGCATGGGGGGCATGGAGGCCTTTAATGAAGCAAGCTGGTCAAAGCGCCTGTCTAGTAATGAAGCAAGAATTGAACTTTGCTTCACATAACCATGCATACACATACACACATACAAGTATTAAACTTTAGAAGATTAAAAAGCAATTGTTAGCACGAGTGGGAACTGATAGGAATTTACATTTTCACTATGGTAATGCTTAAGTTTTATGCATATATAGTAATTTTACACAATCCAAATAATTACAGAGATAAAAAATACACACCCAAACAATTCAATGACATGAAACGTGACTTTGAACATCAGCTTTTTTTCTTTCAATAGGAAAGATAAGAAAATGAAATTATTCTTCCTGAGGAAAAGTTAATTCAGTAAGCTAAGTAATCAGAGTAAAAATTTGCAAAAAAATTTGAGAGGAGCATAACTATGCAGATTCAAAAGTTTTCCTATGTCCATAAAATTCCAATAATGGGATCATAGTAAAATGCTTAAGTACATAAGATACAAATCCTACTAATATCCAGGAAAAAAATAAAAATAAACAAAAATGAAATAAAGATCCTAAGAAGGAACACAGAGGAACACTCTTTTTAAATTCCTCCTCTGTAACTTTCTATGCAGACTATAGACTATCTTCTGCATAATTCCTTAAGAATAGTAGTATAAAGTATTTTTCTCAATCAACTGAAACTCCTGTTATTCAATGATAACATAAACATAACACAAATGTAAGTTTTTAAAAAGCACTTATGTTTATAAATATAATAAATAATAAAAAACTAAAGTTATAAAAATTAAAATAAATACATTTATAAGTTGAAGAATTGCATATGTGGTTATGAAGCAAATTGAAAGGACCTGTAAATTCATTCACACATAATGTTAAGTATAAACAAATATTTAAAACACTACTCAAAAACTAAATATAAAAGTTACATATATATTTATATACATGTATATATATATATATATATATGTGTGTGTGTATATATATACACACAATTATGTAAATATATTTATACACATACATGAAGTGAATAAAGAAAATGTCCAGTAGTGCAGAAGAGTCTAAATCCTGGTGGGACCTCCTAAGGAAATTATACTGTGTTAACTGAGAATTAAGACGTTGTCTTATAAAATTCTCTTAATTAATAAATCAAAACTACAATGAGGTACCACCTCCCACCTGTCAGAATGGGCATCATTAACAAGTTAACAAATAGCAAATGCTAGAAAGGGTGTGGAGAAAAGGGAACCCTCCTACACTGTTGGCAGGAACACAAATTGGTACAACCACTATGGAAAACAGTATGGAGGTTCCTCAGAAAACTAAATATAGAACTACCACATGACCCAGCAATCCCACTCCTGGGTATATATCTAATATGTTAAGACATGACACCATACATTCCTAGAAGAGAACATAGGCAAAACATTCTCTGACTAAAAATAAAAATGTTTTCTTAAGTCAGTCTCCCAAGGCAACAGAAATAAAAAAAAAAAAAAACAAATGAGACAATCAAACTTACAAGTTTTTGCACAGCAAAGGAAATTATATTGTATATATAATACATGGGGGTGGGGAGGGGTAGACAACTTATAGACTGGGACAAAATAGGTGCAAAAGATGCAACCAACAAGGGCCTAAAATCCAGAATAACAAACAACTCATTCAACAAAACAACAAATAAACAAACAACCCAATAGAAAAATGAGCAAAAGACCTAAAGAGATATTTCTCCAAGGAAGATATTTCTCCAGCAGGCACATGAAAAGATGCTTAACATAGCTAATTATTAGAGAAATGAAAATCAAAACTCCAATGAGTACCACCTCATACCAGTCAGAATGGCCAATATTAACAAGTCAACAAATAACAAGAGCTGGAGAAGGTGTGGAGAAAAGGGAACCCTCCCACACTGCCGGTGGGAATGTAAATCGGTACAACCACAATGGAAAACAGTATGGAGGTTCCTCAGAAAACTAAATATGCAACTACCTTATGACCCAGCAATCTCACTCCTGCACATATATTCAGAAAAAACTTTCACTGGAAAAGATATGTGCACCCCTGTGTTCCTTGCAGCACTATTCACAATATCTAGGACATGGAAACAATCTAAATGTCCAAGAAGAGATGACCAGATCAAGAGGATGTGGTGCACGCACACGCACGCACACACACACACACACACAACACACACACAATAGAATACTACTCAGTCATAAAAAGGACAAAATAATGCCATTTGTTGCAACATGGGTGTAATTAGAGATTCTTATACTAAGTGAAGTCAGAAAGAAAAGGACAAGTACTTTATGATATCACTTATACATGGAACCTAAAATGTGGCACAAATGATCCCATCTACAAAACAGAAACAGACTCAGAGACATAGAGAACAGACTTGCGGTTACCAGGGGGAAGGAGGGAGGAAGTGGGATGGATGAGGAGTTTGGGGTTGGTAGATGCAACTAATGCATTTAGAATGGATAAGTAATGAGGTCTTACTGTACAGCACAGGGAACTACACCCAGCCTCTTGAGGTAGAACATGTGTAAGATAGTATGCAAAAAGAATGCATATACATGTATGACAGGGTCACTATACTGTATAGCAGAAAATTGACACAAAACTGTAAATCGACTATACTCTATTTTTTTTAAAAAAGGAAAAAATAAAAGAAACTAAACATGGATAAAACAAACTGTAAATAAACTTTGTGGTTATTGAACACTGGTCATTTAACACTGTTAGGTGAAACATGCCATACCACAAATAGAAAAGAAAAGAAAGAAAAAGGGGAACTGGCAGATATTTCATCCATTAAGCTTATTTTTGTGGAATTCTTCTTCCCAAAAGAAGACCTGAAATATGTGTCTCTGAAGAGAAGCAGGATATAAGATTGAAAGCAGTAAGTACGCGGTGCCAAACTCTTGTATTAAGAACTTCCATATAATCAATATCAAGAGCTTAAGATAAAAAAATAAAAATCCAGTTGTAGAATGGAAGGGCTCTTAAACTCAATTTCCTGAGTATTTAACAGAGACCTCTTGGAGTATATTGAAGTTTCAATCTTATAAGGCAGTCAGCAGCCACTTCAAAGAAGGGCAGGACTCAGGTAAGCAATCACTTGTTGCTCAACTCTCTTCTGACATATCACTCATCAATATGCTATCCTCAAATATAAGCACTGTTTAAAAATAATTTTTGAAAAAAAGATACAGTATTTCTTTTACCTTTGATAACGTTCCATGTGTAAGGTTCTATATTTTGCAGCCTAATTATAGTAGTTAGATACTTAAAGAATCAGTACAAGACTTATACATTAGCTGCAGAAGATTTGTGATTGGGAACTATAAAGAGCTGGCCTACTTCACTGAGTATAGTAGACTTGAGCTCACAGATTGAGTCAGTAATTGGCATTTTAAATGAGTACACAGCTACCCAATTTCGTTGCATTTTGTCTTTAGCAACTATGAATGCCATATTAATAAATTAACCTCACTCGGTGAATATAGAGTTGTATATGAACTCTGTGGGGTAACTTTTGCATTGGTGAATAATATAAAAGTCCATAAAATTGAAATTCTTCATGCATTGTGAACATGTCCAAAAAAATCAAAGAAAAAAATTATCCCATGTTTAATTCTAAAAACTAATCTTAGCAAACATGAGTTTTAAACTTTTTCCAGAACCGGAGAGAATGTGGTTAAGAGTTATTTATAGCTGTCAAGATATTTTTGTACCAAATTGTCATTGCAATTGATATCTTGTGGGCTGAATAATCATCACCATTAGTGTTGAAGTAATATAAATTACAAGGTTTGAGCAAATTTTTAAAATTTACTAAAGATAAAAGAGCTTTTTAAAAGCTGTGACAGAATAATTGATTCCACACATGATTTTGTGTCGGTGAGAGTGTATGTTCATGTGCGGAGTTGAGTTGAGTCAGTCAATTTATAGACAAAGAGATACATAGATTTAGGAATTATCTATAATGTGCAGCATGTACTTTGAAAGCAAGTAATTCTCAAATGCTTCTCATCACTAATTTTAAGTGATGTAATATTATACACTAAAAACAAACAATCAAACAAAAACACCTAATAGTGAGTTACAGGTTGAACACCACTGTCCTTCCAGCGAAGAAAGAGGACAATTTGATTTTAATGATCAAGTTAAATAAAGGTAAGAAAGAAAACAAATTTACTTCACAAACACATTTTTTCTAAGTATTAACAGATATAATGACGGATAATCTTTCCTGAAGGTGATTTGTTATCAACATAAAAAAATCCTTTTTGATATCTACTTACTTATTGTCAGCATATACAAGGAACCATGCAAACAACTGCATCTAAAAGCAGAAGTTATGCACAGCCTATATCTATGCTACGCGAAGTGCCTAGTTAATTTTAGATTATTAATTCATATGGAATCTGGGATGATTTCTGTGACAATATGATTTTATATGCATCTTAGAAAATATTCATACATATTTATGGGAAATTATAAATATATAAAATACACGTCAGGTGTACGTAACTGTTTGATGTTATTTTGAGTTTTAGGTAAGAATATCCATGTTTGGAGCTCCCATTATGGAACAAAGGAAACAAATCCGACTAGTATCCACGAGGATGCGAGTTTGACCCCTGGTCTTGGTCAGTGGGTCAGGGATCTGGTGTTGCTGAGAGCTACGGTGTAGGCCAGCAGCTGTACCTCTGATTCAACCCTTAGTCTGAGAATTTCCATATGCCATGGGTGCAGCCCTAAAAAGAATAACAACAACAAAAAAGGAATATCCAATATCCATGTTTAATTACATAGAAAGATAATTTGTGGGCTATTGGAGAAAGCATCAACAAAATAAATATTCTGCTTTCTCTTAGTGATCAATAGAATTTTTTGAGATGTTGATATAATGAAAGCACAGCATTGCCATCTCTAATACATATTAGCCATATGAGCTTGGACAATGTAAATAAACTTTTTTTCAATCTTAGTTTCCCTTTGAAATATGAGGATCCTTACTCATCGATATTTCAGTGTAGATTAAATGGGAAAATGTTCATAGTACAAAACAGCACTGGGTCTCACACAAATTAAGTTCTCTTCAAACGGTGGTTATTTTTTTCCAAATTCTTTTTCTAATGCTTTCATTATGTCTTCTGAAATTAAATCTCAAGTCTTTTAATATCTGGTAATTATTATTTTTTCAAGTAGGCTTTATTAGGTTTCTACTTAGCCAAATGCTGAGTGAAGTTAGGACAGAGGGCAAGGTAAAGTAAACACTCATGTGTTTGCTTTTATTTTTGAAAATATATTTTTAGTGGGAGGAAATGCTATTATACTTATCCATATTTATAAAAAATAAATGGAACATTTAATATTGCACTTCAACCAGTTGTGAGGTCAGTAAAATTATTATGTTTCTGTTTTCTATAGAGAAATGTTCCTGGAGGAGAAAAAAATAGTTCACAGTAGCTTAAGATAGGCTTTCCAAGGGTCTTTCAAATTATCCCTTCCAGGCCACAACTAAAACAGTTTCTAATTTTTACATGCTGTATTGTTAACACACTAATTTCAGCTTGTTGAATTTGGGTTAGATCTCTGCATACTGCTACCTATACAGTTTAAGCACATTTAAGATTTATATGTCATTGGTATGCCAGGAGAATTAATTCACAGAAATCATTGAAAAAGTTTTAACATATGAAGTGTTTAAAAGATGTTGAGAGTATTTTTAATGTTGGAATTTGTTACACATTTGGTCAAATTTGTATATATTTATGTTTAATATTGGGAAGTACAAGAATGACAGAAACAAACTTTAAGTAAATTTTAAAATAGAAAAGTGCACAATTACATATAATTCTTAAACCATGTTTTCATTTTGAAACCAAACCTAATTTTTTTCAAAGAGGTCATACAGTGGTAAAATCAGAGATAAAAATATATTTGACTTTTAAAAAATCTGATTTCCCAATCTGTTCTTAAAACCCAGAAAAATCCAACTTGTTCTTCTAGCCAGCTGAAGCAAGAAGGAGTGGATGTACCTTTCCTACTTAAACAATTGGAAAACTGTACCAAATATAAGATGCAAGAATTTTCACATGCTGACCACAGGCAATGCAGAGACAAGATCTTTGAGAGAAGTCCTAAAATCGTAGGAGATGACCTCTAGAAGGTATTTTCAAGCTGTAGTGTAGGGAGGAGAAATGCAAAGAGAACCCAGAGAAGTCAAAGTCTCCCCGAATTGAGGACTCCAAGAGAAAAGAAAGTAGCTACAATTTGGGGGCAGAGTGGCAGATGGGAGGAAGAAGGAGACAAAGAATGTGTGAGTGTGTGCCTGTGTGTGTGAGAGAGAGCCAGAGACAGAGATCTGCAGAGACATCCCCTCGAGACTTTGACTGACTGCATATTTGAGAGAGAACTATCTGAGGAGGGGCAAAGCCACTGAAAAAAGACTAAACATTCCTTTCTGTAGATCTTTTCCATCTGATATCTGCCTAAAGAATTTCCTTTAACATCTTCTGAAACTGAGATCTTCTGGCAATGAATTCTCGCAGTTTGCATATACTTTCTCCCAATGGATGACCTGTCTTTTGATTTTCTTAACAGGATCTTGTGAAGACCATACATTGTAAATTTTGCATAAGTCTATAATTTTTTTTTTACATTGATGTTTCATGCCATTTGGTTCTATTAGGAAATCTTTGTGAAATACATAGTGATAAGTGTTTCTTCCATATTCTTCTAGAAGTTTTATAGTTTTATCTCTGATACTTATGTCTTTTATCCAACTCAAGTAAATTTTTGTGTACGTAGTGTGGCTAAGTGTCTTTTTTTTTTTTTTAAAGCTATGGATATCTAATCTACCCCCATTTGTTGAAAAGTTCTTCTTTCTCCCATAAGTTATCTTAATTCTTTGTTGAAAATAAACTTACCATATATGTGTGGGTCTATTTCCTTTTTTTTCCTCTTCTTTTTTTTTTTTTTTAGGGCCGCACCTGCAGCATATGGAGATTTCCAGGATACGGGTCTAATTGGATCTGTTGCTGCTGGCCTATGCCAGAGCCACAGCAATGCCAGATCTGAACATCTGCAACCCACACCACAGCTCATGGCAAGGCCAGATCATTAACCCACTGAGCGAGGCCAGGGATCGAACACGCAACCTCATGGTTCCTAGTCGGATTCGTTTCCACTGAGCCACGACAGGATCTCCCTGTGGGTCTATTTCTGTTTTCTATATTCCATTTTACTAAACACTTTGTCAGCCCAGAAGTTAATACTGCACTGTCTTCAGTGATACAGTTTTATTGCCTTAAAATTATTCATGATCTCTCCTTATTTTCCTTTTAATATCTGCATATGCAGTGATGTTTCATATTTTATTTCTGATAGTGTTTTCTCCTCATTAGTCTAGCTAGTTACTTATTGATTTTATTGACAATTTTTTTTTCTCCCATGGCACGTGGAAGTTCCTGAGCTAGGGATCACAGCAGCACCCCGAGCCACTGCAGTGACAATGCCAGATTCTTAACTCACTGTGGCATGAGGGAACTTCAGATTTTATGGATAAGTTTAAAGAGTAAGCTCTTGAAGGTTATGTTAATTTTTCCCTATGTTTATCTGCTTTTATTTTATCCGCTGTTTTGTTCTTTATCATTACCTATTATTACCTTTATTATATAACTTTATTATTATACTAATTTTAGAATTAATTTACTAAAACTTAACTTTTCTAGTTTTAAGTTGAAAACCTAGCATATTGATTTGAGAATTTCCTTATGTTCTAATAACAGTATTTATTGTAAAACAATTCCTAAAATCTAGAAAGAAGTAAGTGTAGTTTATGTTTTCAACAGATTTGATAGAATTTGCAACACCTGTATTATCAGGTAGCCTCCCCACCCCAGTAGTTAGGCTAAAATGGCCCTGGACCAAATGCTATTCAGGCCCCGGACTCAAAAAGCTCATAGAAAGCTCAACAGACTCCAACTGATTCTGAGTAATTTTACTACATGCCAGAAATAAACTAACACTATGTAGAGTACTACAACACAGTCCAGCACTCAAAATATAAAATTTACAATATTTAGCATCTATTAAAAAACTACAAAAGCTAAAAGGAAGTGAGAAAATATGATCCACAACCAAAAGAAAAATTAATATAACCAGATTCATAAATAGGAGATTAATGAACTAAAAGAAAACTATTTAAGATAGATATTATAAACATATTTCATATGCTCAAGAAGGTAAACAAAAATATATATCCAGACAAAATTATAATTCAAAAAGATATATGCATCCCTATGTTCACTGTAGCACCATTTACAACAGCCAAGATATAGAAAAAACCTAAATGCCCATTAACATATGAAGGGATTAAGAACATGCCATACATACATACAGTGGAATACTACTCAGCCAAAGAAAAGAATGAAATAATGCCATTGCAGCAACATGAATGCAACTAGAGATTATCATACTAAGTTAAATAAGTCAGAAAGAGAAAGACAAATACTATATGATATTACTTATGTGTGGAATCTAAAATATGGCACAAATGAACCTAATTACAAAACAGAAACAGGTTCACAGACATAGAGAACAGACTTGTGGTTGCCAGTGGGAAGAGGGGATTAAGTGGGAGGCACTGGGATTTTTGTGTCAGTAATGCAAATTATTACATTTAGAATGGATAATCAATAAGGTCCTGATGTACAGCATATCCAATCTCCTCGGACAGACCATGATGAAAAATAATATAAGTGTATGTGTGCATGTGTGTGTGTGTGTGTGTGTGTCTATCATTTTGCTGTACAGCAAAAATTGGCACAACACTGCACTTCAACTATACTTTAATAAAAAAACTTCTATGACATTTTAAAGATAGAAAACTCGAAAAATACATCTAATTATGTCACTAAAACATGTATTTTAATATATGAATAAACATAACATTTATGAGATTGGTTTCAGTTTCATAAATTTAATTACTGTCTTACTGAATGTGCTAGACTTTGATAAATTTCAAGTAAAAAAACCCCGCAAGTGTGACAAGGTTTCACATTGTCCTAAAAGACATTTATTCATAAGTGAAAATATTATTATTATTATTATTATTATTATTATTATTATTTGTCTTTTCTAGGGCTGCACTTGAGTCATATGGAAGTTCTCAGGCTAGGGGTCGAATCAGGGCTGTAGCCGCTGGCTGATGCCACAGCCACAGCAAGTGGGCGCCGAGCCGCGTCTGCAACCTTCACCACAGCTCACAGCAACGCCGGATCCTTAACCTACTGAGCAGGGCCAGGGATCGAACCCGCAACCTCATGGTTCCTAGTCAGATTCGTTAACCACTGAGCCACGATGGGAACTCCTGAAAATATTATTATAGCACTTTATTTATTGATAAGATTCCTAAGTGGAAAGGAATTAACATCTCGAGAAATCAAAATTGTAGTATAATTGTTTTTAAAAATGTCATTAGAGGGCACTATTGCATACTTTGTAGGAACTGCAAGCTTGAATGTATCCATGTTGAGAATTTTTATGATATAGCACTGTTTTTCTAGTTATTCCTGACGGTTGGTTTAAATAGATTTAGAAATCATAAAGTTTTTTCATAAGAAAGAAGGAAATAAATAAAAGAAGGGAGGGAGAGAGAGAGAGGAAGGAAGGAAGGAAGGAAGGAAGGAAGGAAGAAAGAAAAAGAAAGAAAGAAAGAAAGAAGGAGGGAGGAAGGGAGCGATGGAGGGGAGGGAGGAAGGAAGGACAAAGTGAGGGAAAAAGGAAGGAAGGGAGGAAGAAGGAAGGACAGGGGGAAAAGGGAGGAAGGGAGGAAGGGAAGGAAAAAAAAAGAAAGACTATGGAACGGATTACTGGTTGAAAATAAGGAAGAAGAAAGGGAAAATTGAAGATACATTTGTAAGCATAAGCTTCAGAAATATCAAAATACTGAAGAAAATAAACTTAATCCAGAGGAGAAAAACACCCACAAATCCTGTCTTTTTTGATTATGTGCACTGCTGTGGTCAGAGTCAGAATGGTTAAGGCTTAATGAAACACAGCACAGTCAAATGAACTACTTGAATATAATGGGCGGCACAGCCTTACAAAGGAAACACTCACCATAGTGCTTTCCGAGAAAAATACTAGCTTACATTCAGTAAGACCACATTTATACATTTACTTAGTACTATGCTGGGTACACAGGAATTGTAAATTAAATAGCTCTTGGTCCCAGCCTCAAAGCATGTATCACTTTTTTTGTTAGTTTGCTTGCTTAAGATTATAAATTAAAACAAATATAGGAGAACATTAGGCTAGTGATTACAATTTCCTGTAGTAACTCAATGCTTTGATAATGAATACAATCCTTAAAGCCCAGTTAGTTGGTACTTTTGCTAAACAGAACTGGAAATAAGAAAACTCTTGTGGGTATTTAGGAAAATTACTGCTATTTCGCTTTTACATACCAAGAAGAATAAAGCACACTGCAACAAAATATCTGTAAAACAAATGAGATTATTAAATGCACTTTTGAAAAAAGCAAAAATGTGAATATTTTAATATTTCCATCACAGAGGCATTCTCTACAAGGTCCAACTTAAAAATAATTTGCTCACACTCCTTCTCTTCCTAGTCTATCATGTCTCCTTTGTGTGCAGGTGTGGGTGTAATTCTTATTATCTAACTATTCTACATCTTATGCATTTTGATGTTGTATGCTTTCCATGATTTGAAAGATTTTTGTTTGTTTGTTTCGCTTTCCACTTAGGAGCATTTACTTATTTTAGAAGTGTTAGCTTTTCTCTCCAAATTTTTTCTTTTCTTTTTTTTTAATTTGGTTGATCAGCAAATCGAAATTTTGCTGCTGTCTAGTTAAGAAGCCTTGATTTGTTGAACACTTTTAGTTATATTGTCTGATCACCTTTGGCAGCAGCAAGGATTTCTATGTTGAAGCTTATTAAATGATTTGGACTATGCCCCTTTAACACATGCTAAGATGCAGCCTTGGAGCTGTACTTCAACTTACTCTTGCAGTGGCTTTCCTGAAGCACTTGATTACATCTGGTCAATGTGCCATGCTGGTATTCTAAAACTCACTGAAGAGAGTTTGGGAAAAAGCCTAAACAGAAAGTTATTTTTATATTATGTCCAGAAAACTTGATTTTCCCACCAGATTGTGAGAAAGGGCATTAGTAGCCACAAATCCCTTGTGGAAATAATAATAAATATGTCGAATATTTTTAAAAATTAGATCCAGAGTTAGAAGATTGGCAGTATAGTTTCGGCTCTGCTCTCAACTAACAGCATTAAGTGCATGTTTCAGATAAATAAACTTACTAGTGGTCATTAAAATTACTGAGTTAGGAGTTCCCATTGTTGCTCAGTGGGTTATAAACCCCACTAATATCCATGAGGATGTGGGTTCGAACCCTGGCCTCGTTCAGTGGGTTAAGGAGTCGTTGTTGCCACAAGCTGTAGCATAGGTTGCAGATGCAGCTCGGATCTGGCCTTGCTGTGACTGTGGCACAGGCCAGCAGCTGCAGCTCCTGTGATTCGACCCCTAGCCTGGGAACTTCCAAATGCTGCAAGTGCAGCCCTAAAAAGCAAAAAACAAACAAAAAGACTATTGAGTTAAATCATAATATTATATGACTGCTGAGGTCCTTTGTAACATCAACTGCTCTTCTAAATATAATTTGCACAATTGACCATATGGTAGCCAGAATGCAAGAGCCAAAAATGTCCATGTCTTATATTAGGTAGATTTATCAATTTAGTAAACATTTACGAAGTGTTGATCATATGTCAGGAGTGTAACCCTTTAACAGAGAATGCGAGTAAGCTAGAAAATCCTTCGCTGTCATTGTGTCTGTGAATATCTGGAAGTGTATGAAGGACATTTTTAACTGAGGTTTGCTTGTTTTGTTTTTGATAGTGGGATTAAGGATTATTTTTACTTTATTCTTTGTACTTTATATGTTTTAAATTTTTTATAATAAACATGTATTTTTATGTTCAGAAAACAAAAAAACTGTAACACTTTTAAATAAATGATCAAAGTAACTCATTTCACTGAAAGGTCATTAATGCAAAGTGAGTAAAAAGGATAAACTGCGTAAAACCATAATTTTGTTTTTGATTAAAAATTCTGACTTCTGTTAATCTCTGAATTTCTGAGCCCAATTTACATGACTGCGGAGTTCCAGTCGTGGTGCAGTGGAAACTGACTAGGAACCATGAGCTTGTGGGTTCCTTCCCTGGCCTCACTCAGTGGGTTAAGGATCTGGCATTGCCATGAGCTATGATGTAGGTTGCAGACGTGGCTCGGATCCTGCGTTGCTGTGGCTGTGGCGTAGGCTGGCGGCTGTAGCTCCAACTGGACCCCAAGCCTGGGAACCTCCATATGCCATGGGTGTGGCACTAAAAATAAATAAATAAATAAATAAATAAATAAATAAATAAAATATTTACATGATTGCTGTAACTGCTTTGGTGGTAATATGGACTGTTTGGAGTTTTAAGTTAAAGATGGTTGGAGTACTAGTTATTTTTATGTGTATCATCAATGAATATTTGTTCTTTTTCTAAAGAAAGTCCTTAAAGACCAAAGTCATCGTATTGAATATGACTTCTATTATAAAACATATATAGAAAACGAGATGAGTAAAATACTTATTTCCTAAAGTGTTTTTAAGCAAATAAACTACAAGGCCAGGAATACCTTGTTAGCATTTGATTAAATGTTTCAGTGATTTTTCCATGGCAATGCGTTTCAAAGGAGGTAAGTACTAATAGCAGCTGCACATTTGTAGTTAATGTGTTGTTAAATTGATATAGAAAAGCAATATTGATATAATAATTCTCATTCATGCATTCTCAACAGAAAGTTTATAATAAATTAAGAGTGAGCTGCGATGCAAAAACCAGTTAATATAAAATTAATTGTGAATTCTTTACCTTGCCAAATCAATTATTGTTTCATTTTGAGTAACATTTTTCAGTCTTTATTACAAAATTAGTTAAATTCACCTTCCTACATAAAGGTTCGTTTTTTTCTCTTCATAGAAAACATTAAATTCTCTAATCTAGCTTTTTAAATGAGTACAATTTAAGCCTTCATCAGAAGAAATGAAATTTGCATAAACATACATGCCTTAATAGCCTTTGGTACTGAAACAGAAATTACTCTTCTTCTTGATGTACTGACTCTGTTGCACCATTATTACAGTGCTCTAATGTCTTTATAACTGGATGTTTGTTATTCATCTTTTGTTAAAATTCATTTTGTTTGTGAACAGTGCATTTTAGTACAATCCAGTAATTTATTCCAAATTTGTGTTAATTATGGGAAGTTAATTCTTACACATTTATTGAGGCCCAGAAAGTTGAACAACAAATTCAGTCGAGTTAATGTGACTTAAAGTAAGTCAATTTGGTACTGCTATAAAAATTGTGTAGATGTTTTTCAATGTTCACTCAATAGTAAATTCTTTTATATCACCTTTATTTGGAATTTATGCCCCCTGGAATTGCATTAAAGAAGAGTAAGAAATATTGGAAAGTGCTTTGCCCACTTAGAGAATCTCTCTCTCTTCTCCATAGTCAAAATTATAAAACTTTATTGATTTTTGTTCATAAAAACATAAGAAGCTATACATTCCTTTGATAAAATAGTCTCTTAGAATTAGCACCACTTACCCCTTATGCCCTGGGTCTTAGACACCAGTCTGTCAATTTTAATTTAAAAGAAGCAATATCCTAAGCCACTTTTACTTAGTTTTGCATAAAAAACTGACTCAGTTATCCACACTGAGTAGATTCACAATAACCCATAACTGTCAAGCCCACAGTGAGGAAAAAAAACGGATAATCAAATAGTGTCATTTTTATATATACTTCACTCATCATGCCTCATTTTTTTTCCTTAGGTCTTTGGTAGACTACTTTTGACAGAACAAGCCAAATCTGTTTTAAAACCTCAAGATGTACATTTGCTTATTGTTTTGATAGAATGGGAATATCTGGGATGTTACAAACTAAAAGTTCTCAACAAATGGGACAGTGATCTCTATGATGAAATATGTGAGTGTGTTTACATACAAAAACATGCAAGATCTATTACGTGAAAAGAAGGGTGCTTTTCAAGACGATAAGGAAAAATCCCAATCAAATTTTAAATACTACATGTACCGCTATTGTGACAAGCCCTCCTAACTGTTATTGCAAAAATAGAGAAAAATAAAAATTAGAATACTAAGAATCACTCTGTTAAATTAGTTGTCAGAGGAGCATGGAAGTTCAGTGAAAACTTTCAGGAGCACACCACATTTAGGAATTCTATTACACAAAGACTATTTTTTTGGTCTGTAACTTCTGCATGGAAATCTGCAGAATGATGATACTATTAAACCAGCCCTCTAAGATGGACACTTGTATCGTTTCCATTTTTATGCAATTATATAGAATGCTGTGATAAACATCTTTCTCTGTGTCTCCTTCTATACAGGTGTAGGTGTTTTTACAGAATACACATCCAAAAGAAAACTTTAGGTCATAGCGTATACTCACACTTGAAATTTTGCATCGTTCTGTCAACCTGCCATCCAAAACAGCTCCCTTGATTTCCTTTCATCAGCTTCCTATGGAAGTTCTCCTCTATCTGCCAACCTCACCAAGACAATTATTGAATGCTTGCAAATTCTGCTAATCTAACAAGTGAAAAATGGTATTTGATTTTTTCATTCGCTCTTGATAATTCATAACTATGATCTAATTTCAGTAATAAATGTAATGTTTTCTATTGATATTATTAAATAATTAGCATTAAGTATGACAAATTAGAAAAAAACTAAACTTCAAAAATTCAAATAATGGTTTTATTATTTGAGATTATGCTGTTTTGTCTCTCAGAATCAGGGTTTTGTCTTTAAATGCCTCATGGTAGGGCAAAATAAGGTCTCACACCTTGAGTTTGGGGTTAGAATAGTTTTGGAATTTTTTAGAGCTTTTGAATAGGTTGGAGGAAGTTCTACCGAAACATATTAAAATTCAGAGTTTAAAACAGACTAATAAGCTAACCCACCAGTACCCTCAAAAAAGAAGCAAACACCAAATCTAGTATCTATATTCACATTTACATCTCTCTCTCCCTCTTTATCTCTCCCTCTCTCTCTACATATATATACATATATATATTTTATATGTATGTATATATATATATGTATATTTTAAGGGCCTTGGTTGGCTTTAGAATAGGTAATGAGAGCAGATTTAGAATCACAATTTAGTACAGATTTCATGTTTATCAGTGTAGGGTCATCCAGAGAAGCTAAATCAGTAGGATACAGAATCAGTAGGATTCTATAGATATAGTATTACAAATGTACATATACACACACACATACACACACACATAAAGAGTTTTATTACAAAGAACTTGCTCACAAAATTGTGAAAGCTGCATAAGGAAGAAAGATCTTTCTGGAATGATTCACAATTAATTGCAATTTCATTGTTCTCCCAAATTTGATTTGGAAGATAAATACCTATCGTGGTCTAAGTTTTGTGAACTCCTCAAAAACCTTCAGAAGTTTAAACAGAACCTGACCTCAAGTGAGAGTTCAGGTTGGTAGAAAATCTCTTGATGGACCAGACCATTTTGAATTGCATAATTTAGCATTGGGGATTTTGCTCTTCCCCGCTTTCACAATCTTCTCAATTAGTGACTTAACAATTTGAAATAATTTTGAATGAACGGTGTGCATGCCATCCTTTGTTCCACTCCTAGATAAGTATCTCCTACTAAGAAGACAATATGGTTTTATTGTAACAACTTAGAATAAGTTTAAAGTTAACTGGTTTGGGTATAGAATTCCTTTGGAGGGAAGGTGGGAATAAATTATGCTAAAATACAAAATCATATATTTACTCAATGTATTTTTTAAAATGTGGCTTATAGTGACTAATTCTCAAAACCACATGCTATCAATTATTTTCCATTTATTTTGGAGAACTTTCAAGGGTGTCTATTCAATTACGTGCTTAAACGATGCATTATTGGGAGTTTTTCTCATTTTAATTTAGTCCAAAGAACAATTACCTTTAAAGCCAAAATTATTGTGACTATAACCACTCTGAGGCTGCAAAAGTTTCTGTGTTTTTATAATGAAAAGACGCACATGAGTAAAAATCTTGACTCTTCCAACTGTCACCATTTAAGAAATATCCTTTGATTCAGGTAAGAGTTTGCATTAAGTCCTTTAGTTTTAATGAATATGTCAATCCTACTTTCCACTTCGTTGATTTTTAAAGTTCTTAAATCTGCCACTAATGGACACATAGAGGGCCTGTAACCTAAACTATTTGAGGCAATATAACTGCCACTTTTATTGCTTCTCAAATATCTCCACATGCTTTTTCTTTTGATGAAAAAAATGGAATATTTTCTGAAAAGTAAACCAGCCATACATTTTTCTATATATTCCTATGTACACACTATGTTTGCTATTACCTACATCACAGCTGCAAGAACCTAATCCCTTGTGAAGTCTTCATGCGACTGAGGTAGAAGGACAGAAGAATGTCTTAGTCTGTTCAGGCTGCTATCACAAGATAGCAGAGACTAGATGGATTATAAACAGTAGAAATTTACTTTCCACAAGATGCAAGATCAATAGTGCCAGGAAATTCAGTGTCTGGTGAGAACCTGTTTTTGGTTCAAGGACTTCTTTTTTGCTGTGTACTTACATGACAGAAAGTACTAGGGAGCTTGGTGGAGTTTCTTTTATAAGGTCATTAATCCCACTCACTAGGGCTCCACCTTCATGAACTGATCACTTCCCAAAGGCCCCCATCTCGTAATATTATCATCTTGTGAGTCAGGATTTCAGCATACACAAACATAATTCACAGCAGAGCAGAAATTAAAAAAAGAAAAACAAAACAAAAAACGAGCCCAGCCATCTCTCTGATCAGCATCCATGCAGCATCTGGCAGACAAAGCAGTCCTCGTGGATGCCCAAAATAAGAAAAAAGAAAAAAGCAGGAGATATTCCTGCTCCTACTGGCCATGCCTGCTGGTTCCCTGGACACACCTGTATCCATCAGACATCTCTTATTTCTCTGTAGACACTAGCGTCTCCCAGTCAGCACTGCTGTGTCCCTCTCAGTTTTCTTACCTCTTGCCTGAGTTAATAAAGCAACAGAGCTTTTCAGGTGCAAAATCTGTGCAATGATTTTACAATTATGCAAACATTTTTCTTCCCTTGTGTAACACTTTTCCAGAGAAGTTCCAAAATGAAACTTTGCTCCAATGAATTGCAGAATTTTTTCTTATTCCTGTTTTCCAACCATGTTTGCAACCGAGAATTAACAGAAGATTTTATTTCCACGTCTCAAACATAGTCTAGTGGTAGCTGGGGAAGAGAACGGCAATATGTTCTATTCAAAATTTCCTGAGATAATGAACTCTGTTAGTTTCCCAAATAACTGTTTTTCATAATCTTCCATCACACAAGCTTTTGTTAAATCTCATTTCTTCATGTAAATAGGGTTCTGATGACCCTGCTTCTTTAAAATTGACAGACCTCCTTCATGTGCCTCTCGAACATAGCTTAGGTTCAGACTGGGTCTCAGACTAGGCTGGATTTTTATTTCTAAATCATGTGGGATCGGCATGGAACTTACTTATCGGACCTTAAATATCGTTTCTCAACCATCAGCTCTCCTTGCTAGATTTGCCCACCTTATGTTTCCTTACGAAAAAATTCCCAGATGACCACGCAGACATATCTGTTCCTGGTGAGAGCGCTCTTTCTAGCTTGTAAACAACTGCCCTCTTGCTGTCCCCTCACATGGCCTTTCCTCCATGCATGAACACGGAGAGAGAGTGAGGCCTTCCCTTCTTCCTCTTCTTCTGAGGGTACTAATCCCATCAGGCCCACGTGCATGTCCTCATCTAAACCTAATCTGTGAGGACAAATATTCAGCTCATAACATCACTGTATTTGTTGCATATATTTCTATATGCCACCTAAGATTATTTTGGAGAATGGGATAAGAAAAAATGTAATTGGGTGTTTAAAAATATGTAATGATTTAATGAAAAGGGAAACAGGTGACCAAGTCCCATAGTTTCATGGAAAATATGTGGTATGGTAGCCACAGGTACCTCCTGAAGACAAAGGCTTAGAGGAGAAGACATAACTTTCGCATCTGGAGTTTGTGTCTAGAAACAGTGTGATGCACTGACATTAAATGTATGTTCTTTCCGTGTGTGTGTGTCCATGCTTCACTGCACACGTAAAAAGACTCTTCAGGAGGCTCCAGGTCTGTTGCAGAGAGTCCCTTTACAGTGCCTTCAAAGCTAACAGATGACTTTCCTATGAACATTTTTATCAAAGACTGTCTACCCAGATACCTCCAGCTCCCAACTCAGGCCGTACTTTGTATTCCTCACTCACTGCTAACTCATCCTGGATGCACCTGAAACGAAGGATGTCTTCCATGTGACCATCTTCCTACCTTTAGAACACGGTGGTTCAAGCTCTCTTAGGTCTTTTCTCCAGTCACATGCAAGAGGGCTTGCTTTATAGTGTCTACTCACTCTTTCTGCACAAACAACACCGATAGACTGGAAGATGATCTGAATATATTTTAAAGACATCCACTAGGCAATTGTGGGCCTTCTGAAGTTCAGGCTAACATTTATTCTATAGCACAAATTATTCATATCCACTAATAATAGCAATAGCTTTGTTTCATTGTTTCATTTTGTATATTTCATTTTAAACAAAAATGGAGCAAAAAGTAGGAAAAGGGTACGCATGGCGAGATAATAATTGAGATGATTTTATAAATAGAGGGAATACTATTCCAAGTAATGGGTAAAATGTGAATTTAAAAGGAAATAATTTCCAAAGCTAGCCTTACTTTTAAAATATTATGAAAATAAAAAATACAATAATTTTTTTAAAAGAATGACCATCTCTATGTAAAAAAAAATTAATGTGAATAACGCACATAGGAGGGTATATTGAAATGACCATATCATTTACGGTTAAGTTCTGCCATTTAAAAAATACATAAATTAAAAAATAATGTATTTTAAAAACAGATTGAGCTTCTGAGTAGCATTTTTTTTAATAAAATATTTTTAAGTAGTCAACACGGTATGTTTTGGCTTTTTTTTCTTTTTTTGAAGCTTGTCTTAATGGTGAGCAAAGGAAAGTAGATATTTTTTACAGTACATTTTCCATCTATAAGAGTGAAATTATGTCTCATGGGGTACCAAATTGTAGGTACATATATATAAAAGCGTGACATTCTTGATGACTGTAAGAGGTTTCCTTTTACTTTCCTTGCAGGAATTCTCTAATAATTTGATTTAAATCTTCCTCTAAGCAAAGAATGGTGTCTAATTTGCTGTACTTCAGCTCAGAATAGAATTAATGTTTTTAATGAATCATTCTCCTTTGTAGAAAGAGATATATGGCCTCTGAACCCCAAATTATAAAAACTCCTTCTCAGTAATTAAAAGATAAAAATAAGCCCGACAGCACAAGCCTTTTAAATTTATCTATTTATTCACAATATCTTTCATGGAGTTTCAGGCACAAACTTCCCATCTCTACCCAATTTTTAGTAATGGCATGGCCTACTTTAAACTTCATCTCTGCAAACACTTGTAATTTACTCTGATAGTGTTGTCAATGTGCATTTACATGGAATATCTTCACAGTAAAAGTAAAAATGAGCCTCTTTCAGAAACATTTACTTAAAAATGAAGAAATCATTTTATATCATATATAGAGAGAATCATATATATATAGAGAGAGAGAGAGAGAAAGAGAACTAACACAATACAAAACTAAAAGAAGTCAGGAAATTTTTTTTTGGCTTGGCTTGGCTTGGCTTGGCTCATCCTACTAGGAAAATTCACACACACACACACACACACACACACACACACACATACACACACACACACACACACACACACAGGGCATGGGCATACACACAAAGAAAACTCTAGAAAAAGTATGAAAAGGCATTATACTTAAATTTGGATTAACCCTATATAGTGAGAGTTGTAGAAAAATGTTCATAGTAATTAATTTTTATCATACTGTTTATTTGAATTGATCCCCCTAATGCTTGCCAATCAAGTAGCTATAAAGTCATCTGAGAGGAAATTGGATCCTCTCATCAGAAAGCACATATTCCCCATTAATTTGTAATTCACCAAATATATTTAACCACTGGAATAATATTTGAAGATAATAATAAGAATAGTTAGGAGAGAGATGTAACAGAAAAGGAGAGTTATTCCCAGGGTATGATTCAAGTCTTTAGACAAATGGCAGCACATTCCCAAATCATTAGCAAATTTACCTAGTGACATGTGCAAATCTGAAGACATATTAAAATGAGCCTAGGAAATTATGCAGGCTAAATGAAATCACAAAGACAATACTATTATAACAAGCTCTCTGTCTTTATCTCCATATGATTAAACAGTATTAAGAAGTATATATGAGGAAAGATTGTGTATTAACTTACATTGTTGTTTCAGTGCATTTTTGTAGTTATGAGAAATATGTCACATCTCATATTTATAAAAATTCCACAGTTTATCCAAGTCATGCATGCTTTGTCCTTTTATGCAGTATTCACTCTGTGTCAAGTACTTTTTAAAGAGACTGCGGATGTTAACTCGATCTTTGTAACAAGGTATGCAGTCTAATTTACTATTATTTTTTTCCTTTACTGATGATAAACATGAGTTTAAGTAATTTTTCTCAAATCATATACCTAAAGACTAGTAGAAGCCAAGATTCAAACTCAGGGGATTTGGCTCCAAGATATTATTTTAACCAAGGAAATACTTAGAGATACAACTACAGACATATAACCTCTAGGCAGAAAGGTTTGGTATAAAATATGGTTCTGATTTCTCCAAATCTAGAGGTTTTTCTGTCTGTCACAGATATGTGGTGGAGGAACTGATCTGCTGAAGACTTTATTTTATACACACACACAAGACACCATTAACCATTTGAATGACTGCTGGGGTCTGAAATTTAGGAGACATCCCCTAAGTGCAAGACGCAGAATTAGTGTCGTAACTCTCTGCATAACTCAGGAGCGTTTAGTAAGGGCAACATAGGAGGCATTTACTTACAAAGGTTGTCAAAATAAAGGGAGAACAAAGGATACAAAGTTGCAAACTAGAACAGATTTAATATGGAACACCAGAAACAACACAAAAAGTATAAAATCATCTATTATGGGAAGTCCATGAAGTCAAACTGATAGGATGGAAACCTCCATCTCTAGAAACGAAATGTCTGAGAAATGCCCTTCATTTTATCGTGCCTCCCAGTAAACATTCAGGAATATGCTGAGGTGCTTACGGTTACCTGTCCTTAGTGAGGAGGTGAGAACACAGCCACTATCAAATCATATTATACGAAGAAAAAGAGAGTCGGAGAGATTTAAAGAGAAATGTCCCTAGTAGAACATCATGTCTCAATAACTCAAAGCGAACTTCCCCCAAAATCACTGAATTAGCAGGTTGATCTCTGGAAATTCTTGGGAAATTTCAAAGAATCTGATGGAGAGGGCAGCTGTGTCCCTGCTCTGCAAAAGTCATTGTTAACGCAGTTAAGGTCCAAAGCCCTACACTAAATTTAAGGGAATCTCTATTTCCTGTATCTTTTGGGATTTTTCACTACTGTTTTTGAACAAGTGTTGTAGTGGGTATAAATACACACACATACATACAAATATTTCAGGAAAGAAACTCAATCCACAGTAACATCATTTGGTGGATCACATGGTTTCCTCCATTAGATCTCTAACAATTTTGCTGACTTCTCTTTGATTTTGTGTACCTGGCTATTCTGTAATCACAATCGGTGTCAGCAAGAGATAATTTCTATTCAACTTTGGTGAGCAATCGACTGATAAGCTACTTCACACTTCATTATTTTTCATTCTTTTACTTTCTTGTTTCTTCTTTCTTTCTGGTTCTTGTGCTACTGAAATATGTTTTATGATACATGTCACACACATATCTTTTCATAAAAAGGGGTATCTTTTATGTTTTATTTCATTATTCTCTAGTCATTATACATAATCCACACATATTTTGCTTTCTCTTCTCAGCATCATTTTAGACACGCATTTGTATTTGACAATATGTTGTTTTTTGTGTATATGAATTTTTAATTTGCATGATGGTGTCGTACGAGGTATCTCATTCCTTCTTAACTTTCTTAAATTTTTCCTTTAAATTGAAAAAAATTTTTTCATCCACCTCCACTGTTGTATGCGGTGTTCTGTGTTTGCCAATGATACAAATTTTTAAGTGCTCTGTATCATTAATATTTTCAGTTATTTTTATAAGCAATTGTTAAGAATTATTTTATACTCTTCTGTAACTATGAGTGTTCCATTTCTACTTTTAGTTTTGATAATTAATTATATACATTTCACTTATACTATTCTATGCATACAGAGAGGGTTTGATATCTCCCTCTTGACTTAACCCTTTACATTAGTGACGCACTCCCACCAGTTTCCTTATCAGTATATTTTCCATATCTTTCTTCTTTTAATCTTTATGAATGCTTACATTTGTAGAGTATATTCTATAGACACTGTACATTGCTTTTACTTATTAATTTTTTGAAAATTTTTTTGTCTTTTTGTCTTCTCAGGGCCACACCCATGGCATATGGAGTTTCCCAGGCTAGAGGCGCGTGGAACTGGAGCTGTAGCTGCAGGCCTACATCACACTCACAGCAACATGGGATCTGAGTCACGTCTGTGACCTACACCACAGCTCACAGCAACGCTGAATCCTTAACCCACCAAGGAAGGCCAGGGATCGAACCCGCAAACTCGTGGTTACTAATCGGGTTCATTAACCACTGAGCCACGACGGGAACTTGCTTTTAAATGTCAAATTTGACAGTCTTAAAGTTATACTAGAAGTGTTTAGTGCACTTTTTTCCATTTTTTTTCCCTTTGGTTAGTACACATAGCAAATATTTACTATCTGAACCATTTTTTTAACTGTAGAATTCAGCGGTATTAAGCATATTCATATACACATTCACATCGCAACCATCGTCACCATCCATATCCAAAACTCTTTTTATATTGCAAAACTGAAGCTCAGTCTCCATTAAAGTACACCCCTTCCCTCACTGCTCTAGCCTATAATTCAACTTTTCTATCTCTGTGAAATTGACTATTATAGGTATCTTATACAAGTGGAAAGATCCAGTATTTGCCTTTTAATGATTGGTTTATTTCACTTAGCATAATGTCTTCAAGGTTCATCCATATTGAGAATGCTTCAAAATTTCCTGTTTTTAAGACTGAATAATATTTACTTGTATGCATATACTTCATTTTATTTATCCAATGTGTCAGTGGACACGTGTTGTTTTTACCTTTGAGATATTGTGAGTAATGCTACTACAAACATGAGTGTACAAATAGTTCTTAAAGACCCTTCTTTCAAATCTTTTGGGTATATACTTCAAAGCAGAATTGCTAGATCATGTGGCAGTTCTATTTTTAAGTTTTTCAGGGGTTGTCACACTGTTCTCCAAAGTAACTACATCGTTTCGCATTCCTACCAACAATACATAAGGGTTCCTATTTTACTGCATTTATTTTTATTTTTTAATTACTTAATGAATTTTATTACATTTATAGGTATACAACAATCATCACAACTGAATTTTATAGCATTTCCAAATCATTTATTTATTTATTTATTTATTAATGAATTTTATTACATTTATAGGTGTACAACAATCATCACGACCAAATTTTATAGCAGATAGCCAAAAAACTCATGAAAATATGTTCAACATCACTCATTATTAGAGAAATGCAAATCAAAACCACTATGAGAGACCACCTTACACTGGCCAGGATGGCCATCATCAAAAAGTCTACAAACAATAAGTGCTGGAGAGTGTGTGGAGAAAAAGGAACCGTATTACACTGTTCGTGGGAATGTAAATTGGTGTAATCACTGGGGAAAACAGTATGCAGAGTCCTCAGAAAACTATAAATAGAATTACCATTTGATCCAAAATCCTACCCCTGGACATCTATTCAGAGAAAACCATGACTCAAAAAGACACACATACTCCAGCATTCACTGCAGCATTCCAATCAATAGCTAAGACATGAAAACAACCTAAATGTCTATCGACAGAGGAGTGGATAAAGAAGATGTGGTACATACACACAATGGAATATTACTCAGCCATTAAAAGGAAAGAAATAACAGCATTTGCAGCAACATGGATGGACCTAGAAATTATCATGCTAAATGAAGTCGGTCAGACAATGAGACACCAACAATCAAATGCTATCACTTACATGTGGAATCTAAAAAAAGGACACAATGAATTTCTTTGCAGAACAGATACTGACTCACAGACTTTGAAAAGCTTATGGCTTCCAGATGAGACAGGCTGGGTGGTGGGGAGATACATTGAGGATTTGGGATGGTAATGAATTTATTTTTTAATGAAATTCATGATATATTGAAGCTTATGGCTATTATGTTATTATTTATTTTCTAATCTACATATCTGTTTTTTTTCTCTCTTTGTGTTTTTGGATCAATACATTGTTCTTATATTAGCTTGTTTTAATATTTTGCACTATCCATTTAGATTTTAACTTAGAAATATCAAAATTAATCTTTACTTAGTAAGTCTAATATAAATTATTGCTTTCATAATTTATCTATCTGGTACCGTTAGAAACTTAAATCCTTTTCACTTTATTCCTCGCCTACTTTTGGCCTATGTTTTAACAAATTTTCAGTTATCCACATAAATTAAATTCTACACTTAACTCAACATTGAAATTATTATTTCCTATAAGCCATATTCATTTGTACTTACATTTTCACTCTATGTTTTTTATTTCCTCGTATATTTTTTTTCTATTCCTCTCTGCAATCACTATCCATCTTTAGTTTTTCATTTAGAGCAATAGTTCCAGCCATAAGTTATATGGAGTTTTGTTTACCATTTCTCTGAAAAACGTTATTTCTTTACCATTCTGGAAGTTTAATATTGCTGGATAAATCATGGTATGTTGTGATATATTTTTGTTATCATTTTAACATTACTCTTCCTGTATCTACTTGTTTATATCATTTTTGTGAAGATGTCAACTTGTGATCCCTGTAATTCTTTGAAGGTATTTGTCTTTTCTCTCCAGTTCCTTTTGAGATTTGCCTTTATTATATTGAACATTTTAACAACAGTTGTTCTACCAATCTTTTCTGAAAGACTGCAGGCAGTTTTACTGACTTGGAAAATGCTAGCTTGGTTCTGTACCCTCTATCAGAGGTCAAGAACTGCGCAGAAAGTTACCTATGCAAAATTTTAATTAATCCTAGAGTTTCTCCAGTGATAACCAGAATTTCTCCTTGTTTCTCTTTCTTTTAGTAAGGATCTTGAGCAGTGTTCTTCAGGTGATAGGTGGTTATGCTTGTCATTTCCCCTCACAATGGTTTATTCATTTCTGTTCATCTAGTCACCCTTGCTCCCACAGCCCTGTTTATAATTATTTTCCCATTTTCTTAATACTTGCTGCAGTGGAAGTGCTGGCCTCGAGTGATCTAGTGTAACTTACTTGGCAGCAGACATTTTATTCTGCCATTTTCACATAGAATTCGTCACACACTTGATTTTGACTAATGACATATTATGAAGTGACCCTGGTAGTAGAACTATAAACAGCTACCATTTATAGTTTTCTTTCTTTTTTTTTTTGAAGGAGAATAAAGTATAGATTAGTCTAGATATCTATTTGGCAAAAGATAACTAATAATGAATTTGTTAATGTGATATAAAACATTTAAATAAGGAATTATATGAATATTATGCATGTATGTGTGTGTATATAGCCTTTACACTTGTGTATATGTACATATATGTATATACATACATAGCCTTAGTCCAAAGAAACAGTATGTAAAATGATGCTAAAGACCTAGCTATATACATATTGAGGAAAAAAGGAAGATTAATTTTAATTGGTGTTTTTTTCCCGCTTATGTAGTGATCTAATAATTCTGGCACTGTATGAGTATCAGAACATAAAGATAGAATATACTAAAATAAACTGAAACTGTAAGAGTATTTTTATCTTACCTCAAATTTTTAATCTTTCTAATTATTAGTGGCTCCTATAGTGTCTGAGGAAACTTTGGGGGCATATCCTAGACCCTTTCAAGGAATTAACTTTATCAAACACTTTTTCCATACTAATACTTACATGTTATTTTCTTTGTTCACTCTTGTTCTCTCATGAGGTTTTATAAATAATGATGACACCTTTGTCTTAATGGCTAATGGAAGATGTACTGTGGACTTCTATGTTGCTTACTTTCAGCAATTTGTGCTTATACTCTCTTTTCCTATACTGCAATAATTATTGTAAACATATTATCATCTAATAAATCTTTACATTAAAACCCTGACGTTTTCCTTGCACCGAACAGAAACACAAGAAGACAACAGTGTATATAATTGTCTTCTTGTGCAATAACATTTCATTTAAAAAACTTTTCTCAAAATTTTAAATTTAAAGCATTCTTATAGAATTAAAGTATATACTACTCGAAAACAAAAGGAAAACTAGTAAAATATTTTATATACTTAAGCTTAAATTTTTGATGTACAGCTATACCATCTTTATTCAAATATGTCAAAAATATGAAATGGACATGTACTGGAACAAATTCTTTAACTGATGGAGAAGAAAAATCTGTTCAAAAGAAAATATATAAGACAGTAAATAAGAAATAAAATATATGACAAAATCTATCTTTCCATCATGTTTACAGATGCTTATAATTTAACTCAAGGTATCTGGTGCCACCAAACATTTAAAAGCAGTATTATAATGCCATTTAATTTATAACATCCATATGAAGTCAATCATTCATTCAGAATTTAAAAAAAATTTTTTAAATTTTAACATCAATACTAGAAACGAAAAAGCCACTGCTGCACCTTATTAAACATTAAGTGATCATATTTCTTGTGGCCACAGTGCATATACATGAAGAGCTGCACAAAATAGCTAAGTGACTAGTAACACTGGAAACACCTGACAATGGAGATTGCCTGCCCAGTGAAATGTCAAAGGAAGAAAGATGATGGCACTGCCACTTGCCGACAATTCATTAGTAAGAAAACCAATAATTTAACTGAGTCTTTAATAAAGACTGAGTTACTATAGCATATAAAGAATTATGCTTTTGCTTTCTAAATGGTTGGATCTATAGATGTGGCTAGCTTGTTCATCCTGTGTGGGTTTTAATTGCTTCCTATTCACCGCATTCGCGAAGAAGGATTTCCTGCCCTGTAGTTTGGGGATGGTC
Source organism: Catagonus wagneri (assembly GCA_004024745.2). Classification (NCBI taxonomy): domain Eukaryota; kingdom Metazoa; phylum Chordata; class Mammalia; order Artiodactyla; family Tayassuidae; genus Catagonus; species Catagonus wagneri. Next base: position 5,740,259 of record PVHT021183707.1, read on the forward strand.
AAAGGCAATCCACCTGACACAGGGCAGATAAGACGGAGGGTAGCTTATTGGTCGCAGGCACTTACAACCTAGGGACACTCGGGTGGTGCACTCCAGAACATACTGGTCAGCCAGGGGTGCAAGAGGCAGATTTTACAGTAACGAGAGGTTGCAGTGACTCCTGATTCCTGAGGGAGGATGTGATTGGCTTGTTTGAAAAATTCCATGGGCTGGCAGGGATTGAGTCCTACTTTTCCAGGACAACTAGGAACTGCACCTAATTGTCTTGGAAAGGAGAACTGTATGACTAAGGCCATCACTTCAAGAGAGCATGGTAGGGAAGGGAACTTGCACTGGCCACTGGGGACACTCTCAGTTTCACCAGATGGCGAGACACATAAGGTAGGGCCATAGCACATCTACTTTATGCAAAGTGGGCATACCTTAGAAGCAGACCTTGGAACTTTGCCTTAACCTTGTTGTAGTCGATGCTTCTGACAATGCACACGTCAGTAAAGCCTAGTGCTTATGAACCTGGATTCCAAAGAAAGGCACTCTGGCTTCCAGTGTAATTGCAACTCAGCTCCGTGACTGTGGGCAATTCTCCTATACCTCAGTTTTCTTGTTTGTAAAATGGATTTAGAATAGTACACACCTACCACATAAAGTGCTTTTAAGGATTAAATGATTTGTTATTTCTAAACATTTTATTAGTGCTCAATATTTTATATTTATGAGATAAATCATCAAAAGCATATGAATATTTAATTTATTATGTATTTAATTATTTGGGAAATGATCAAATAATTATAACTAAAAGGGTTATAATGAAAGGATATGACAAACCATTAAAATAGACAAAGTTTAGGTAACATAAGGGAAATAAAGTTGGGGATAATCCTATGCTGGAAGAAGCCACAGCAATTATACTATGAAACTTTCTGTCAGGTAATGCGCGCACTTCTCAAAATTGTAGATGACATAAAGCTAGAAGGGATAGTTAGCACTTGGGGTAATAAAATCAGAATCTAAAACAGTCTCTGTAGTCTTGAATACTGGGTCAAATCTGCAGGATTACATTTAACATAGAAAAATGTAGGTCTTAACACTGGGGAATCCTAGAAGAAGCAATATTTACTTTAGAATGCAGTTGGTTTTAGGTTAAGTTTAAGTCAATTCATAAGTTACCCATAGTAAGACAGTATAAGTTTAATATACGTCTTGGGCTTTATTTATAGGAATGTAGTGTCTTGATCAATTAAAATGATAGTATGGCTTTGTAAGGGTCAGTCAATCTATCCTCCATGCTAGTTTCAGGACAGTGAAAAAGTGGGGCATATTTCAGCAGAGTAACTGTGAGACTGTGTTGACTTGAAACTGTCAAATCAGGAACAGAAGAATGGGAGAAACAATAATTTACCTTGACTCATACCCTTCAGTTGTCTCAATGCTCACACATCCTTCTCATACTTGGCAGAGCAACTGGATGCAGTGCTCGGATGTGTCAAAAGAAGCAATCGTTCCTGACACTCTAGCTTGCCCCCAACCTCTTCCTAGTCCTTATCCAGGCATTAACGACTTTATCTTTCTTTTTCTTTTCCTTTTTTTTTAAAACACAGGATTAATTTGTGGTCTTTGCTCATTCTCAGACTTGAAATGGATATGCTTTTCTGGATCTTGCTGCTTCAACTCTCAGAATTCTGCTCCTAGTGGACTCACAGGAGCCTGCTTCCCCTAGAGACGTAAATCTGAATAAGGTGTCCAAGTAGCGCGGTGAAGGCAAATCTGCAGTGAAAGTTAGAAAAGAGAACTAGTGCTTTTTCCTTTTCTACGTATATTTCAGCAGAAGTTTGTTCTATTTGGGGAGCTCTTGAAGTAGCAGTTTTAAAACAGAGGCCATAAATTATGAAGTCTTTTTTTTTTTTTTTCTAAACTTGAAAGTATGTGATTATATGGGGATTTTTAAGAAAGAATCATATGTAACACATTTCATATTGGTCACCTTTGAGGATGAGAAAATAGAGCTTAGAAATGTGTAGAGACTTATACTTAATATGACCTTACCAGGAGCTATATTTTGGTCACTTAAGTAAAGCACTGGAAATTAGTCTGATAGTCAAGGGAACAGACAGACATTTTCCCTCAGAAAAGTAATGAAATTAGCTGTTAATGAAACACTACAACAATCTGAAGTACCAAGGCAAGAAAATCTATTAAGACGTGGATCTAAAGCTGTATAAATACTTATTTTATATAATGCGACTATGAAACTGGTTTTCCTATCTTATCGACTTCCTAAGAAATCCCTAAACATTAAACAGTACTGAGGTAAAGATTACAATAAGGTAAAAAGTATGTTATGAAGTATAAGGTGTAAAACACAAACTATGAAGAATTACAAAAGCACAAGGAGCAGGTTTCTTGAAATTTCTTTAACCCCAATCAAAAAGTTGATTTTTATGACAACAAATTTAGAAACTAGTTGCATATATCTTCATTTTATAATCTAATAGTTACTGGGTTATTTTTTATAACTTTTTCTCCTAAAGTGTACGCTTCAGTTATGGATTCTCACTTGCTCTTTCAGAAGCTAAAAAAATCAGTTGATGTCAGGATGTATTCTGTGTGTCAGGTTTTCTCTGATTTTAACAGTATTGAACATATTTAGTAATGTACTATTTTGACATGTACATATTTTGACTTTAACTGTAATGATTTTATAAAGAGGTAGTGAATAGAATGCCTACTTGTGACAGAGCAAACACTATATAGTCAATATGCATGTATATAGCATTTATACCACACTTCGGAGAAAGTACAGCCTTGCCAGAGTGGCAAAACTCTCCTCCTAGTCTTCTCCAAAGTGAAGGCCTATACCCTGAAAAAGAATAACAATCTGGCCTTATTAGTCACTTTTTTACTTATAAAATGTATAACCAAACCTTTCATATTAGCCTTATTCTGCTAGTTTGCCTGCAGTGCAGAATCACTGTCTTCTAGAAATCAAAATAGACTTTTTTACCTTTGGTAGAGCTTAACAGCTTGTATTATTTGTTTCTTAATTAGCAGGTATTAAGTGACTACGGATTGACCATTATGTAAGAGCCTGAGGAGACAATGGTGACTGATGGTTAATTTTATATGTCAATCTGGCTGTTCCACGGTATGCAGGTATTTGGTCAAACAATATTCTGGATATTTTCTTAAGGTTGTTTTTGGATGAGGGGTTTAAATCAGTGGACTCTGACTAAAGCAGATTGCTCTTCATAGTGTGGGTGGGCCTCATCCAATCAGTTGAATGCCTGACTTTGAAAAAGGCTGACCTCCTGAGAGCAAGAAGGAATTATCCAGCAGATGACATTAGGGTTTAAGCTGTAACAACAGTTCTTTCTGGCTCCCAACAGACTGCTTCTGGACTTAAACTACAACTTTTTTCCTGAGTTTCCAGCCTGCCAGCCTCCCCATTAGATTTTGGATTTGCCAAGTCTGCAAGTGATATGGTGATCTGGTTCCTTAAAATAAATCTTAATATATCTATATCTATTTATGTAGATGTCTCTTTACGTATTGATATAGCTATAACCATGTGATCCAATTCCTTAAAATAAGTCTCCTTACATGTCTGCATTTATATAGACATAGATAATCAGTGATTCGATTCCTTAAAATAAATCTCTTTATTTGCCCATATGTATGTGTGTGTGTGTGTGTGTGTGTGTGTGTGTGTGTGTGTGTGTGTGTGTATGGGGGGGGAGAAGGAAAGAGACAGAGGTGTGGGGCAAAAGAAAGAAGAGAGACGTAGATTATCTCTATACACAAGACTATTTTATAGATAGAAATATGCACGCATGGTTATAAAAAGTGATTTCTGTTAAGTAATTAGTTCACATGATTGTGATGTACAGTCACGTAACTGTAGATATATCTATATACAAATCTATATCTACATCCATATCTCTTTCTCTGAAGAACACTAATATAGTGACCAAAACATACTCACAGACCTTAAGCATGCAGTGAGAATAATTTATTGAGGTGCAGACATCTGCTTGAACTGGTAACAGTGTTGTTGAAGAAAAATTACTAAAGCTTTGTCTTAAAGCCTTCATTTAAGACTGGAGTGGGTGGAGAAAGAGACAAGAAAGGCAGCATATATAAGGAGAAAGAGGGGAGACTGCGTGGCTTGAAGAATAATTAGCAGTGTTTTACTGGAAAATTTAAGGCAGTTGAGAGATAAATAATGAATTAAAGGTAATGACCCCTTGAGTCAGCTGAATAGCAAACACTTTCTTAAACATACCCATGAACCAGAAGGAATACTCCATTGAAAACAATTGCACTAATGCAAAATATCCCCTTCTTTTTCAATTCAGATCTCAACGATCTAGATCCTGCCTCTAGCCCCTTTGTTGCTGATATTCAATTGTGCTCTCCTAATGTGAAGACCCACTGTCCACTGCTCTCATGTGTATTTTGATCTGTCCTCCTGAGGCAGGAGATTGATGGGCTCCAGGATAGACACTGACAATTAGCCTCTTGTTTACGCTTCCAGAGGCGGGAGATAGGTGGGCTCCACGGTAAACTACAACCAGCCACCTATCTATGCTTCGAGATAAAAATAACAACAGGAACAAGTCAAATAATTTGTATTTTTCTCTGAACATGTTAAACAATGGTAATGACAGGATCAAAAGAGGAGCTAAGCCCTGCTTGGGCAAAAGACCAAGAGGCCACATACTTCCTATCCTCAGGATTAGGGAGACCCCAGTTACACATCACAGAGACCCCTCTGGGTCAGAAAGGGAGGGGCTCCAGGCCATAGTAAGCCTAGATAACCTTCCCACCTTGCCTTGCTTTGGAATCCAGCGTGGCCAAAAGATGCCCATGCAGATAGGGGAGGGGTCTGGGACTGGTCAGGTGTAAAATATAAAACAAGAGAACTGGCCAAAGAAAGACAAAGACCCAGAACTGTCCCACGTAAGTGATTTA
>PVHT021183707.1:5745326-5773789 GCA_004024745.2 Catagonus wagneri
GGGGGGGGGGGAGAAGAATCAGGGTGATTCCACTTTTAACCTCTAGCTAGTCTAGTGGCTAGGATTCCTGGTTTTCACTCAGGCTGCCCAGGTTCAATTCCTGAGCAGAGAATTAAGATCTCACGCCAAACAATCATTCACTGCTGTCTCTCCAAGATCACTAGCACATCACAGGATGATATAATGCAGAGCTACGGGTCATTGTGAACTGATTTTTAATTTCATTGCTATCATTTTATTTAGCCAGTCTTATTTTCTGAATACTATTTATGTGTCAAGTCTTTAGTAATATGATTAAAAGGTCCCAAAATAAACAATGGTCCCAATCCTCCATGTCCCTAGGAGTACAGTAATTTTTAAGACTAAAGAATGGACTAGAAAACTGTGCAAACATGATTATTAGGACTCGGGAGCTTTCTACCTTGATATCTTATCAAAGATTATCTATAGACCAAACACTTTGCACTGATGATAGAGTTAATTATATTTCACTAAACACAAAGAAATATTTCAGAATGCAACTATTAAAATCACTACAACATAAAAATTGATAGCCTGTCATACAAGGAAAATGCTATATGATTTTCATTTAAAAAAATGGTGTTATATTCAGAAGGCAGTGTGATTTATTATAAATGAACAGCAAGAATAGGTAAATTTCAGAATAATTCTATAAGTAATGTCACAGAATCACCTTCCTGAGCAGACTAATTTGCTCATTAAAACATCCCATCTCACTGAAAAGCAGTTTTTCTTGAAGACTGTCAGCTGTATGATTGAAAGACATGCAAAATCTCTTGGTATTTTATGGATATGTGATCCTTGGTATTCAATAATGAAACTGCTCTTCTATGTTTGTAGAAGAAGAGCATTCAATTTTCATGGAAATGTCAGAAAGATTATATTGTTTTCTTCTATTTATTTTTATTGTTTTGGTCTGGCATATATTTGAAAGCCTGTCAATGGTGTCCTTTGCAGTTGCTTCTAAAGCTATAAAACAATTGATCCAACCTGAAAATGCTGATTTATTGTTGATGCCAAAAGACAGGAATCTTTTCAAAATAAGAAATAATGTGAAATTCATATATTTCTAGTTGAAGATAAAACATTCTAAGTTTTGAGTATCTTTTTATTTATTTTATACTAATTTACCCAGACCTCTAATAAAAATCTTACATGGTGAGCTTACCGTATATAAAAAGAGGAAATAAGCCTTCCAAAACTATTATATAGGCTAAGTACTTGCAAGTAATAGGCATTAAATAAATGTTTAATGAGAAAATAAATTAAGTGATTAATACATTAGTGTCTCCAGATATTAATATAGTAATATAGAATGCAGTAATATATTTATTAATACCTGGAGATTTGCCTAAATTGCTCACTAATTTCTTTCCAATTGTTCTAAATGCTTCTCCTGTGAAATAATTTCTTAAACCTCAAGTTCAATTCATTTCTATCTGATTTTAACCAATATCACACATTTAGCACTCTTCTATGTTTAATTTTAATGAATATTAACCTATAGGTCTTAACATTGACTTGAGATCTGATATATATTATTGCATGGGATGTTAACATTACAGATAAGAATGTGGAAAGTGGAAGAAATAACACACTCAAAGGAAAAACAGACAAAAAAGCATAGGAATGAGCAAAGAGTCTGAAACTTCAGCTCTCACGCATATGTTCCACTGTAAATGTTTGTGAGCAAAACAGATACTCCAGTACACAGGAAGGTACTGATGAATAAATATGGCAAGAGTTAGCAAAATTTAAAAGTATAGGGTGGGTATTATAAAGAAGGGTCATATAACTCAGTTTGTTGGGTTACAAATGTCTTCCTCCAGGGCAAGATGACATGACGTGTGTTAACTAGAGGAATACTAATGAAGGGATATGGTGGAGTCTGTTAATGGCGCCCGAGCTCTATTTCCCTTTTTATGTTTAGTAATGAACTTCCTGACACTGAACTACCTTTAGCAGGACACAGAACTACCCAGAGACTAGGATTCCCAGCCAGAGGGTTGCTCACAGGACAAAGTTCTAATCAAAGTAACTGAATGGAAGTGTATTCACCTCCTATCATGACTCCTTAAACAGAGGAAACACACATGTAACTGTGGGCCACATGTAACTGTGGGCCAGCTCAAGCATAATACCCTAAGGAATTGTGCAACAAGACAGAAGGAACTCAGGAGGTCCTAATGGAGCTAGTGTCACAGGGGTATGTAGAAGGAGCACCCCATCCATCTTGTCTGGTTATGGATGGCTTCTGCTTTCCTTGAAAAGTCAATCTGCTATGGACTCCAAAGTGAAGGTGAAATAAACATTTTTCTCTTTTAGATACTATCATTTTGGATCTTTTGGCCCAGCCCCTTGGCTTATATTTAATAAAATAAAGAATGGGCAAATAGAACCTATGCAAAGGTCCCGGGGCTGAAACATGAGATTAACTGAAGGTTCAGTGTGAAGACTGCTGACTGCATCTTCATTCTACTCCAGCGATTTACTTCTCCATGTCTTCGCCATTCTTTGGAATCACTAATACAAATTTCTGCTGTTTTTCTTTTTGGCTCCATGGCATGTGGAGTTAGGTTATTAACCCAGATTATTAACAAGCACGCTGTTGTACTTGGCAGTTTATCACTTCCACGTTGACTATATGATACCAGCCTCTTTCTACTTCCCTCCCCAACCCCACCACTCTCACTTCCATTAGAAATTGTAAGCGTTCAGACAGAAGCTTCTTTTATCTTGCTACTACCAAACCTGTACGACTATAAACATTTGAATATGCATTTATCTTTCTTATTATTACAGTGGAAAGAAAGCCATCCTATCAGAGGCTGACAAATCATTCTACTCCCATCTGAATTTTTAAGGATTTAGGTTCTGCACATAATTTCCTTCCTGCCTCATGAGTTTCACCATTTCCATAGGATAAGCCCCACAAGCTTACAAAATTTTTGCATGATCTCTATCTTAATAAAATAAAACCCGATTTTATGAATCATCACCCTATCTCATCCATGGTCTTTCTCTTTCCAAGTGGATTACCATCCACACTACGCCATTCATGGAACAGCCCATCAATTTCTCGTTTATTTGCAATGCTTCTTTAGTCAAGTTCCCATGCATTCACAGACCCCTCTTTTATTTCTGATGTAGCTTAATTTTTTTTTTATGTTCTCTATTGATCAATTTGACTCTAGACTTTCACTGACCTTTTCACATAAGATTTGGTGTGATTTAAACTTTTGTAGTTCTTTTGTTTACAGAGTCCTTGGCTCTCTTTTACATTCTTCTTCCTCTCACCTCGGGCTTAATTTATGTCTTTTTCTCTACTTTCTTAAGGTCTAAAATTAAATTATTGATTTGAAATGTCTTTTCTTTCTATTTCAATAGTTTAATTCATGGAATTTCCCTCAAGCTATCCCTTTACCTTTATCTAATAGCTTATAAACTGTGTTTCCATTTCTAATCAAAATGTTTTCTATTTATTTTCCGCTTGATATATCCTTTATTTAGAAGTATCTTGTCTGATTTCCAAATATTTGGAGATTCTCTGTATTCCTCTATAACTGATTTCTAGTGTTAAACCCAGTGTGATCAGAGAATGCACTGTCAGATTTTATTTCTTTTAAATTAGGTCGAGGTTTTTAATTGCCCAGATTATGGTCCAGTGTGGTGAATATTCTATGTTTATTTGTATAGAATATGCCATGTGCTGTTGTTTAATGCAGTGCTTGTATCTACTGTATAACTGGGAATTAAGTAAAGTCAGTGGCTAGTGTTTTTCAGATACTCTATATCCTTGTTGATACTCTGTCTACTTTTCTATTGATTACTGGGAGAAATGTTAAAGTCTACAACTATAATGATCAGTTTTCTCTCTTCAGTTTAACCAGGCTTTGCTTCAGGTATTTTTTGTTGTTTGGTGTATACACTTTTAGGGTTATGTCTTCTTGGTGGATTGGCCCTTTAATTATCACATAATGTCCTCTTTAGTAAGAGAAATATCCCTTGTTCTGTAATTATTTTGTGTGATTAACACTGCCATCTCAAGTGTTTTGCATTAGTGTTTCCATCATAAATGTTTTTAAAGATTTGATTCACATCGCACCTATCTTTGATATTTAAAGGTTTGTTAAAGACAACATAGAGTCTGGTCTTGCATTTTTTCCCCTCAGTCTGACATGTCTGTCTTTTATTTGGTGTGTTCTGATGCTTTAATTTAATGTAATCAACAATATATCTGATGTAAATCTACACTGTGCTATATATTTGCTATTTTTCCCTCTTTTTTTTTTTGCCTATGTTAGAGTTACTACATATTTTCTATTATTTTAATTCATCTTTATTATTGACTTATTAGTTATAACTGTGATTCTCATTACTTTAGTGATTACCTAGCACTTACCACATGCATCTTTAATTTATCACAGTCTATCAGTCTATTTTTTTATTAAGTTCTACCACTTCATGGACAGTATAAGAACCGCCAGCAGCTTCCTTCCTTCCTTTGTACTGTGATATTTATAAGTTTTATTTTTATACTTGTACTATGATATTTATACTCTGTACTGTGATATTTATGAGTTTTATTTTTACATACATTTTAAATCTATGGTAACTTGTTACTATTTTGCTTTAGGTCAAAAATCAGCACAATTTTTTTTTTCTGTAAATATTTCTGACTTTGACAGGCAGTGTATTTCTGACACTACTCAGTTGTGCTGCTATAGTTTGAAAGCAAAGACAACTCATAAATGGCTGAATGTGTCTATGTTCCAAGCAAACAATATTCACTAATAGGCAGCAGGCTGTATTTGACCTGCAGGTAATTTGCTGACCACTTCACCGGACAACTAGATTTTAAGGAGATGAAAATGTCTTTTATACTAACCTTCATTTTAACCAGTATTTTTGGAGGCTTAAAAATACTTAATTATTTGTGTCCCTCCAACTTTCCATCTGTTTCCTTAGTTCTTTTTGAAGCAGATCTGTTTCCAGTGAATTATCTTACGTTTTTCAAAAAAAAATTTTTTTTTCCTTTCTGGCTTTGATTTTTGAAAGATATTTTTACTTGATACAGAATCCTTGGTTTTCAGATTTTCACCACCATGTTGGTTATGCCACTCAGTTTTCTCTGGCTTGTATAGTTTCTGATAAGCACGGTATCATTCTTGGCGTTTTCCCCCTGCTAAGTAAATATCTCTTTCTCCCTTCCTCTCTTCTCCCCGCCTTCCTTTACCCCCTCCCTCTCCTTTTCTACATTTTCCTGCCAGGTAGGCTTCAATAATTTCTCTTTATCTTTCGTTTGAACTTTGACTGAATTGCGTGTTTTTGTCTTTATTCATCTTTGGGTTCTCTGATTTTTTTTTTTTTTTGTACTAGAGATTGATTGCTGTCTTTCATTAATTTTGGAAAACATTTAAACCCCCCCCCCTCACCTCCTATATTTAGCTTTTACTACACATTTACTGTTTTCACACCATTCTTGGAAGCTGGGTCCTCTCCCCTCACTCCAACACACACGTTTCTTTCATATTTTCTACGGTTTTGTCTAGTGGTGCTGATAAAGCTTAAGAGAAATCCCTCAGTTCTTCCATCATGTTTTTTTCCTAGCATGTTTTATTCCTTCATAGTTTCCTTCTCATTGATGAAACTTCAAGTGTTACTCACTGTTTCCACTGGATCTCATTTGAAGAGTTGCTGCTTACTTCTTTGACCTGCATCTGCTAAAGGTGATCAGTTTCTCCAGGGAGGAAATTGAGTCCCTTTGGAATTAATTTTCTTGGTTGCCTTCTGACCTCAACTCTCTAATAGGCTCAAGAAATGTCATGATTTTGTGAATTATCTAGTTTTATTTTTGTGGTTCTTGCAGGAGAGATGCTCTCTTATGTCTTTATACAAGAAGATACAAAATTCTCTGGGGTTTTTACTAGTTTTTGAATAATATTTTTTTTTCATATTTTACATTCTATCTTTCCAAAGGCCTTACCTGGATTTTGCATCTGGAGCTTTGGGGCTGTAGAATATCAGTAGCAATGACACAGCTGTGCTACAGTAGCACAAAAACAGGCACAGAAAATACATTTGTTAAAATGATTGTGGCCATGTTCTAATAAAACTTTATTTATATATATAGAAAGTGAGCTCAATTTAGCCCAGGATAATGTTCTGGCCTGTCTCCTGATCTAGATATACACTTAACACAAAGTTGAAAAAATAGGGAAAATATAAAATTTTCCCTGATTGTAAACAGTGCATTTATCTGTAAGTATTCATAGAAACATGAACTGGACAATAAAGAGGTACAAAAAAATGAATATATGACACTACTAGGAAACTATGTTTCAAAATCTACAAGTCTATTGTATTCATGCTATCTGACAACCCAGCTGTGGCAGTAAACACATCTGTCTTATCTCTTACCTAAGTATTCCTGCTGCTCAAATCCTCCTTACACACTGGAGTGGTGGGTTAACAATCCAGCGTTTCCATGAGCTGTGGTGTAGGTTGCAGACGTGGCTGCTGTGGCTGTGGCGAAGGCCGGTGGCTACAGCTCCAATTAGACCCCTGGCCTGGGAAGCTCCACATGCTGCGGGTGTGGCCCCCAAAATGACAAAAGACAAAAAGTAATAATAACAATTATTTATCTCAAGAGTAGGTATCCATGGTTACAAGTTGTCCTCTGCCAGTGCTGCTCATCCTGTCCTAGTGACAGAGGCAGCTATATCTTCTTTAATAAACGTAGTGTTTGTGATATAGAGAGTTTTTCAAATGATAGGGCTCAGGGCAGAGGATTCCTTACTGCCTGCGCCTAAGGGGAGCAACTGGAGAAAAAGAATAACTTTAGAAAAACATAAACCAGGTCACTATTCTCTGTTGTTTAACACCTACAGTAGATCCCCATTGAACGTACAACGAACTCCACGTTCCCCGCCACGACACCCAGGCTCCCCGTGCGGTGGACTTCAGCTGTCACTGCTCATTTTTAATGGCTGCCTCTCCTCCAGTTCACACGGGCCAGTCTGCTACCCTCCTCCACTGCTCCCCACCCCGCCCCTTATTACCTGAAGGAATAGTGCGGAAAAAGAAATCTACGCTTTGCAAGGAGAAACATTTCTGCCCCTTTCATTTCCATATTCTAGGACACAGAGAAGGGTCCGGTAGATAGTAACCAATAATTGCTTTTAGAAAGCGAGGCAGAAGTTATATAAGCAAAGGAAGGAGAGAGATTCTCCACATTGATGGAAGAGTTTTGAGTTCATTCTTGGTGGTATAAAGCTTATGTTTTGTTTTACAGAATGACTAGAGACACTATAGTAATGTGACTTAAAAGAAGGAGGTTATGTTACCTCTTAAAGTAGTGATGATTTCATGGAAAAGATGGACAAATCTAGGATATTTACATTAGTGTTTATGTCTTAGAATTGCATAATGATTTGCATTTTCCAAGTACTTTCCCATATGTAATCTTATTTATACATAGTCTCTGTTTTTCTAGCTTAATGGAAGCCAGGGATGCATGAAAGCTTAATTAGGGACAGAAGGAAAACACTTTCTTCTTCCAGTGATCCATATGTGTCTGGTAGAAGAACAAAAAGAAGTTTTGCGGGTTTTTTTTTAATTGTCTTAGAACTTGCAATTTTATTCATTTCTGATGATGGAAAATGGCTATGGCTGCCAACTCAACAGTGTTCCCAAGTAAGCAGTTGAATAAGAAGCCAAATGTCTTGTCTGTGAAGAAAAAAAAAAAAAAGTGTATCCGTAGTTGGGCATCCGAATGCCACCTCCAGATGAGAAGGAAACGGATGTGTGTTCGTTCATCTGACCTAACACTTTAAAATTTAATCTCTCATATTGCTCTCCAAGACTCATTAGCTTTGATTCCAGAGAACCTCTGAGCACCAAGACTCATGCCCATTTTACAAGTAAATACATATAAGCATACTTAAATATGAATTAAAAACAATTATTCAGTCCACACAGAGAACTAGGATTTTCTTTTTCCTTAGTAGTATATGCTCAGTATTTTAAAACTGTCCAGAAGAGTTCATAGAAAGAACCAGGCACAGTTTTTAAAATGTCTTTACTACCCTAAGAACAAACTAATAAGCAAAGAAAATGAGAATTTCATTAGTTATGTGGGAAACCATCATACCCTATGTCAGAAAATACACTTATATAGCATAGACACAGAATGTCGGTTTAATGTGTCCATTTTACTTAACAAAATATTAATCAGCCTTACCCACCCCTCGACTAAATTTCATCTAATTTTCGCAGAGGAAAAAGAGAATTTGTTAATATATAATGATTTCGTTGCTATGACAGAGCTTCTCTGTTCTTTTGTGACTCTCCTCAGTCCTGTCCTGTGGCATCACCGGAATGTCGCCACTTTGTTTCAGGGACTATAGTTTCCACAGGGACATTCTTTAGGGACTTTCAGATTTTTGCTTAAAATTCCATGATTTCCAGTCTGGAAAGGCCTGCTACTATCATATTTTCCAATTAAGTTAGAGCATTATTCATCTCTTTATTTGAATTGGTTTCCCTTTTCATACAAATGGAACTTGGATTTTTCTTCCTGTACACTACCTCATTTTCTGCCTGCATTGTGCCCAGGATGCTTTCTTACTTATCATCTGTCTCTGGCCACTCCCTTATATAGGTACACACACAAAATATGGTAAGGCACTTGTAGCTGCCATGTTTCATATTCTTCCCCTTTTCTTTACACAATGTGTACCCAAGTAATATTTATTATTAAATAAATAACTGTAAAATGTATAACTGCTGGCATTAACATTTTATTATAAGAACTGAGAGCAAGGGGGTACGTTACTCTTATTACACCATGGTTTTTCCCATGGTTAACACTGTACTTGGCACATATAAAACTACTCACCTAAAAATCATGAAAATTGATTTTATCCTGAGCACTAAAGAGTTTGTCTCTATTAACTCATTTAACTTTTAAAAAAATCTTTCCTAAGTAGGCTGTTACTATTTTACAGATACAGAAAAGAACCTGAGAGAAAGATAAAGGAAGTACTTTGTTCAATATTAAATAACTAATAAGCGGAAAGTTTAGGAAATCATGTGTCATCCATAAATAGCAATGGATAAGCAGATTGTGAAAATTACATAAAAAGCTGAAGCTACACACACATGTGTATGTATGTGTGTATATACACATACCTGATAAATTATTTTGTTCTTTTATAAGAATTAGAGTATCACAGAGATAGTTGGTATTATTTTCCTGGAAAGAGAATGTGGCAAATTGCCACATCCAAAAAATTCTTCCGGTGCCCTAACACTGTAAAGATTTGGCAAGCCCAGGTTTTTTTTTTTTTTTTCTTGGCTCTTTTCACATGCCAAGTTCTATTTCAGTTTTGAGATTCTGTGTCAAGATGTACAGAATAAAAAGAAGAAATTATGAATTTGTACTGGAGCTATAAAATCTATATAAATGCCCTCATTTCTGCACTGTGAAATGATGCACGAACTCCTTCCTGACATAGTGGCTAGAAACTGGAGTTTTTCTTTGGAGAACTCTGGGCATCCTCACGTCTATTTTGGCATTAGAGGTATAACAACCAGAGTTCAGTGAAATTGAGTATCTTGCCCAACACCATTATTTCTTTAGGTTAAGTCTGGATGACTTCAATTTCCCTTTAATTTCCTGCTTAGATGCTGTGAAAAGAATAAGTTCCATAATAATATTTACTTAGATGGTTTCACATGTATTGTTTTGGGCTAAACACTAAACAAATTTTGCCTGGAGCTTCCACTGTATACACAGCTGATCCCCTTAGATCTTGGTACAGACAATTACATGGAAGTGTTCTGTGAAGGAAGCTGGGAGGGCAGAGGACGGAAGTTCTGTTCTTTATTTTGTTTTGTTCCAGCCTGCTTCAGGTCTTTAGTAGTCCCTCTGCTAATCAGCACAAATGAGTTCACAACTAGTAGTGTCAACAGAAAAATCCTCAGCTTTAAAAACAAGCATGAGCTCCGTGAATGCTTCTCACGGACTCTTACCTTCTGCTATTGGGAGGAACCAGTTCCACTCAGAGCTGTAGTAATCTGTAACTTTCCTTGGAGGAGCAGATGGTGCTGATAGGTCCATTCACAACGGCTGGGTATCGTTTCAAAATGAAACCACAGTCCTTTCCATCTGTTACACAATTTTTAATTGTGCCTTCTCTGTTATGTTGCAGGCATGACAATCAACTACAGATACCATCCAACTGGGCTTGCAGAGGTTAAAGTGTTCTAGGTGTGAAATCCCATGCCTTGTGGAAAGCTGACTTAACTACAGGACAGTGATGCTTTTGTTATATTCAAAGGCTCAGCTTTCCCATACATGTGATTTTTTTCCCCCTGTTAACCGAGGTTTATTCATTAAATAAGAATTTTAAATCAACTCCCGTTTTAAATAAAATATTTCTAAAGCATTGCAATGTTCCTGGAATGCTTAAATGAAATAGAAAAAAATATATTTTTGGATTGTGGTTTAAGTCATGAACAAATTTTGTTTTTATAGTTTGAATATGATACTCTCAAGGGCTGTATAGATGCACACTCTTTTTGTCAATTCCCAGTGTCTCTAGTTTGGTATAACTGTTTAGTTGTTTAATTTGCCTGTTTTGCAGTTTATTGAAGCATAACATAAACAACAAAATATATGTATTTAAATGGAATAATTTAAAGTACTGACATTAATATACACTTGATAAATTATCAGCACAGTCTCAAAAATGACATATCCATCACCCTGAGAAGTTTCTCCATGCCCTTCCTAATGTGTCTCTCTAAGTTACCACCCATCCTCAGATAACCAGTGATAGGCATTTTCCCACTAAAGATGAGTTTTCTTTTCTTTATAAAATCTTATAAATGGATCCATGCAGTATATATACATGTGTTATATTCTGGGTGGATCCTCTCATCCAGGATGATTATCAAGATTCACCCATGTTGTAATGCATACTCTTTCAATTTAATTGTTGATAAGTATTCCATTGTATGGATATACTATAGCTTGTTTATTCATTCACCAGAGGATAGATAATGTGAGATGTTTCCAATTTGGGCTGCTATGCTAAATAAAGCTGCTAGGATCAGTTGTGCGTGCCTTTGTGTGAATAGCTGCTTTCATTTACCCTGAGTTAAACAGAAATGGATCATGTTGGAAAGTGTTATGTGTAATATTTTAAGAATCAACCAAAATGTCTTTCAAAGTGATTGTGCCATTTTACTCTCCCAAAGGCAGTACACGAGTGTTCCATTTCTTCTACATCTTCGCCAGAACTTGTTATGTTCATTCTTTTAAATCTTTACCATGTTAATAGGTGTAAATTTCTATCTCATCATGGGTTTTATTTTCCTCTCCTAACAATAAATAATGTTGAATATTCTTAAAATTCCTGTAGTCTCTATATTTTCTTTCATGGAGTGCCTGTTCACACCTTTGTTCATTTTTTATTCGGTTGTTTGTTTATTCATTACTGTTTGGACATTTATCTATAGACTGTGGATACAAATCCTTTATCAGATATTCTTTGGAAGAAGTTTCTCCAGTTTTAGTCATTTTCTTGACAATGTCTTTTGCAGAGTACTATTTCATTTGGATGAAATTCAATTTATTAGGTTTTTTTCTTTTATAGGTAGTACTTTTGGTGTGTACTGATGGAAATCTGACAGGGTCTCCAGAGAACTATCAACTTTGACCCAGATAATTATTTGTTCTCAGTGGCTGTTTTGTGTGGTATACGATGTTTAGCAAGATTTCTGGCTTTACCCACTTAATGTCAGGAGCACCTCCTACCCAGTGTGACAACCAAAAATGTTTCCAGATATTTCCAAAGGTCCCACAAGAAACAAATTGCCCGTTTGAGAACCACTGGTTTAAACCAAGATCACAAAAATTCTCCTGTGTTTTCTTCAAGAAGTTTTACAGTTTTAAATTTTAAGATTATATCTATGACCCCTATTGAGAAATTTTTGCATATGGTACAAGGAATGAATCCATGTTCATTTTCTGCGTATGTATATTCAATTGTTCCAGCACTATTTTAAAAAACATATTTTTTCAGTACAGAATTATCTTTGCATCTTTATAAGAAATAGCTGTACTAATATATGTGAGTTTATATCTGTACCCTGCTCTGTACCACTGGTCCATTTGCCTATTATGTCATCCATACTAATTTTTATAACTACAGCTCTACAATAACCTGAAATCAGATGTTTAGTTCTCCAACCACGTTTTCTCTTCCAAAGTGCTTCCGGCCATTGAACTTTGGTTGAGCCATCAAGTGTTGAAATGGTCAGTTAAAACAGTACGTCACAAGGTTTTATTCATCTACTGTAATAACGCCATCAAGAGGCAAAAAAAGAAGAGGTGCCGGCTCACCAGTGTTCTATCTTCCCCTAGAGAACAGCATGGAATGATGCATGTGGACGGGGCGATGGCCTCATTGCCAAGGAACCCCATGAGGAACTAGAACCACTATTATGACTACCAATATTTTTAAAGCTTCCCATAAACTTTAAAAAACGTATTTACTATTTTTTCATTTTAATGGGGCAATTTCAGAAACTTAATGCTGTTGCTGGTAACTTTAAATATAGTAGGTTAGTAGAGATGATATACAGACGGTATTTAAAGCCTGACATCTGTGCATTCCTGAAAGTATTTCTGCAGCTGTCTGTTCAAGTCACAGGTGGCTGTGAGTGAGAAGAGGACCACCCAGAACACCCAGGTAATTGAGAAGGCAGTTTTACTGACGCCTTTATAAGAACGATTATTGTCTTTCTAAAATTCGTAAGCACCTTAGTATATGTTACAGGTGTAAAGAATAATAAAATTAGAGTAATTGAGGGATATGAAGATTTATTTTTGGCCACACCCATGGCCTGAGGAAGTTCCTGGGCCAGGAATCAAACCCGAACCACAGCAGCGACAATGCTGAATCCTTAACCACAAGATCACCAGGGAACTCCCGAAGATTTTGTTTGTTTGCACGTTACTGTGAATGATGTCTTTTCCAGAGATACAACTCAATATGATGTCCTCCTAAGATTTTACTGTATTCGATTTAACCTAAGAGTCTAGGTACCAAATTTATTTTACTTTCATCTTTACTGTATATTGGATTCAATGTTTAAAGTTGTTTAGAATTTAAGTTGAAGTAAAGCTAGTTAAGATTTTTATAAATATCTACTGATGTTTTCAAGACAGGTATTATGCAAACCTTTGCATTTGTCAAAATTTCTACTCTTTTAATACAATTTAGAACCTACAAAATCTCCAATAACCATTTGATTATATTTTAAATTTTAAGGCACTTATTTTATAATGGTGGACTCTAAGTCAACCTAGCTTAAATCTATAAGCACACACACTTAATTTGAGAAGCACAACTCAATACCGGGCCCTAAAATGATGGAATTTTAATTGTCATTTCCGTATTAGCTCTCTGATTCTTTGCTTCAACAAACATAATTTTAAAATAAATCTGACTCTAAGGGAAATGAAAGAACTACTACTGAACTGTCTCTTATCAGTTCACAAGCTCCTGGAGGTACTGTTCTTAAATATATTAAGAAGGATTATTAGTTTGTTTAAAAAAAAAAAGTTCATGGTGAATCCACTGGAGATTGCTTAGCGTTCTTTCTTTTTATGGAAAACATTTGGCAAAATTTATTAGGATTCTTATCAATACTTAAGAGTCAGAAGTTTTAAGCTGAAAGAGACTTTAGAGTTTAGCCCAATCTCTTCATTTTGTAGCAGATTAAGGTAAAGGAGTTCAAAAATGAATGATTAATTGGTAGCAGTCTGTTGTAATGCATGGAACACTGTGTTTGCTATTAGAAAAACCTGGGTTCTAGTCAATCTCTCTGAACTCTTTTTTCTCTCATATAAAGTAAGGAGGTTGGAGCTTTCTACCTTCATATCTCTTTGACTGTAAAACCTATAGGTTTTACAGAGAGAGCAAAGCACCTAATTATATTTTGTGGTCTCCAATGAATTTTCATATATGGGAATTATAATCTCTTTCTCTAATTGTGAGCTAACTTACTTCTCATTATTTCATAAACTCAACAGATATTTTACAGGCACTTAAAATATAAAAGGCATTGTTTCGGATGCTAAGAATCATGTCATTGTACTTTGAAATCATGTCAAATCAAATTATGTTTATAATATCACTGATATTCTTATTTGTTTTAGTTCCACACCAGGACCTCCTTTATATTAATGGAGGGTTGATGTACAACCTGATATATAATCTTAAAATTATGGGGCTGTTTTTCTGAGTCAATCATGGGATTCTTGCCCATTCAGCTTCCCTGTTGTTCTTATGGCTGCTTTTGAATCTTTTCTGGGAATCTTAAAAATTCTTGGAATACAGTTTGAAAACCACAGTTGCAGTTCCATTTATTGGTTTTACAAATAAGGAATCTGTGACCCAAAAAAGATAAGTAATTTCACCACAGGAAAAAAAAAAAAAAAAAACAGGTTAAGATGTGTGTTCTCTTCATTGATTTTTTTTTCTTTTTAGGGCCACACCTGTGGCATGTGGACATTCTCAGGTAGGGGTTGAATCAGAGCTACAGATGACAGTCTACACCACAACCAGTGCAATACCAGATCTGAGCTGCATCTGCAACCTACACTGAAGCTTGTGACAAAGCCAGATCCTTTAGCCACTGAGAGAGGCCAGGAATTGAGCCCGCATCCTCGTGGATTCTAATCAGGTTCTTAATCCCTCTTCAATGATTTTTAATCCTAAACACAGTCTACTAAATTATACCACCCTCTGGATTATATCTCAAGTTTTTGACAACAAAATAGATTTTTTTAATATATGTGTTCTTTAAATAGTCAATTATATTTTGTGGGGTATTTTTTTTAATAATGAAAGAAATTAGGTGGGTTAAATTCTATTCATAAAATAGACTGGTATACAATGAATCTGTTATGCAGAATCCCTTTAAGTGTTACACCTAAAAGATAAAGAAACTTTTGAAAACAGTCACATCAGCCCATTGCAGATAACTGCATATAGAGTGGAAAATGGAATACATAAGTGAACTTTAATACAAATAATTCTCAACTCCATCTTCATCGACAATATAGCCAGTTATCCTTGGGACTTGTTCAGAACTGAAGAAATGCAATCCTATCACTCGAACAGAAGCCCAGCCACAAGCCCAGTTTCAGCCATTCTTTCCATTTGTTACACATTTTCTCTCAAATTATATTCTAAGGGCTCACATACAATATATAGATAACACTATAATAGTTATTTTGAGATGCTCATTTAAATTTATACCTAACACTTAAATTTGAGAGTAACCAAGCCATTGAAATTTTCACCTGGCTCATCTGGAACAGAGAGAGCTAAAACAATAGTTGAGAAAAAATATAAATAACAGCCCCCAACAAGTATTTAAGTTCCTCTCAAAAGAGCCCGGGAAAGAAGTCTTTTCCTTTTCTTGTTTTTCTTTTCTTTTCTTCTTTTTCCCTTTTTTTTTGGCTGCATTTATCATATGTGGAAGATCCCAGGCAGGGACCAACCCACACACAGCAACCGAAGCCACTGCAGTGACAATGCCAGGTCCATAACCTAATGGGCCATAAGTGAACTCCAAGAAATCTTTTTCTCAAGAATAAAAAATATTGAAATCGAGTGCTTTTTATCTTCCTTTTCTTTAAAGAAAAGCAAAAAACATTTAAAACAAAACAAACCCATTTAAAAACATAGAGTATGACGTGCATACAGAGAATGGAATAAAACATAAAGCTTCAGCTCAGTGACTTCTCACAAACATTCATGTAACCACCACCAAGCTCGAGAATTAGAAATATGTCAGTACCTTGAGAAGCTCTGCTGTTGTCTCCTCTCCATCTTTATGTCCTCCTGTGAATAAAAGTAACCACTGTCAAATATTTATGAATTTTATGGTAGCTATATCATTGCTTTCTCTCCACTCAAGTCTTTTGTCTTACTACATAAACATTTATCTCTCTACACTACAGTTCAGTGTATATATGTGTGTGTATACTACATACAGAGTTGAAAAGGTAATACCTAATACACACATACATACATATAACTATATAAATGCAATCATTAAGTATATTGCATTTTCTCTTTCTCTATTTAATATTATGCTTGTGGAATCAACCATTTTGTTGGATGCTGATACTGTTCATTCATTTTTCACATTTCTATATTATTACACTGTTGAATTAAGCATAATACATTAGGCTGGGCGTTATGAACAGGGAGTTAGTCATTATGGGCAGTAGGCTCAAACACTCTTGTGTATACTCCTTTGGGAACATGCCAATGTATTTCAACTATATATGCACCTGGAATGGAATTAATGAATCTTAGCAAATGTGTATTTTTGATATATGAAGATAATGCCAAAGAATCTTTCAGAACTGATGCACAGTTACACACATTCTGGCCAACATTTAACACTGTCAATCTTTGACATATATAGCTATGTCCTGTTACATACAGTTATATCTCATTGTGGATTAAATTTGCAATTATGTAATACCTAAAGGACATGGACTCAAGATTTTCAACACTAACAAATTCTTAAAGGAAAGTATCTGGTCAGCTCGACAGATACAATCACTCATCATTCATGTATGGCTCATAATAAAGACATTTGGCAAACAAAGACTAGAGCAATAATGCTTTGATCTGATAAACAGTGTGCATGATTTGTGAAATGTTGGAAACTTCCCCTTTTGTGAACCTAACAAGTTCTACCCAGGATCATCACTTCAATTGAATACCGTACTAAAGGTTGAATATCATATTAAAGTTACTAGCAAATGAAATAACGTAAGAAAATAAATGTGTCATGAGAATAATGAAAATAATAAAGCAAGCATTAGTCATGGATGATAAAATTGTGAATGTAGTAACTCCAAAATCTATAAAAAGATTTTAAGGATGTTTTGCACAGAAGTTCTATAGGCAAAGCCAAAATAAAAATAAACCAACGAGTGTTTCAAAAGAAAACAGATTCCAGATAAAATTTAAACAAAAGTTAAAGTTCATCATTAAAATACTAATATAAGAGCCAGGTGAGACAGAGGGACAAAAAGACAGAGCACAGAGGATTTTTAAAATAGTAAAACTGTTCTGTACCATACTGTAACAGTGGATACATTATACATAAGTCCAAACTTAGAATGTACAACACCAAGAGTGCATCCTAATACACAAGATGGATTTTGCTGATAATTATGTCAATGTGCATCCATCAACTGGAAGAAATTTACCACTCCGACAGGGAAAGTTGACAGCAGGGGAGATGATGGGGAAAGGTCAACAGAAGGTATAAGGGAACTCGTTCTGTGTTCTGCTCAGTTTTGCTGTGAAACTAAAACTGCTCTGCAAACAAAAGTCTATTTTTAAAAACATTAACATAAATACAAAACATCCAGAGACATTTACAAAATATTAATTATAATTTTTAAAAAATCTAAATAAATAAAAAACATTATTTTCATGGATTCTAACAGGAAGGCCCATGATCGATACATGGGAATCCTACTAATATTAACCTATAATTTCACAATTTCTTAACTTAATATTGGCAATTAGCATTGGTAATTAGGATTGAGTTAGTAAAAACAAGATTAATAATTATATTTGCACATTAAATAGTGTTTCCATTTATTATACATATTTACTAACCACATATTGATCTTTTGTAAAACATTTATTTTTTTGTCCAGTTTTATTGAAATATAATTGATGTACAGCACTGCATAAGTTTAAGGTGTACAGCATAATGATTTGACTCACATGTCATTATCACCACGATAAGTAAAATGAATATCCATTACACCTCCTAAAGATATGAAATAAAAGAAAAAAAAACTAAAAATTGCTTATGATGAGAAGTCTTAGGATTTACTTTCTGGTCTCTTCTAAAACATTTTAAACAAATGTAAATAAATCTTGATTTGAATATACACATAGAAAACTTGACTGCCTTTTATGGTATACCATGAGGGATTAGGTGTCTTAAATGAAGTATTTTATGCTGGAATGTGGGTCTAAATTAGAAGTCTCATCCTGAGGATAAGAAAAATATAACAATTTTCACTGAAGATCAGCCATTTTTTTTAAAGACATATCAATTATTTTCATTTTGTTTTTTTTGCATATCCTTTTATTTATTTTATTTATTACATTTATAGATGTACAACAATCATCACAACCCAATCTTTTTTTTCACAGATGCATCTGTGGCATTTGAAAGTTCCCAGGTCACGGGTCAAAGCGAGAGCTGTAGCTGTGGTCTACACCACAACCACAGCAATACCAGATCTGAGTCACATCTGTGACCTATTCTGCAGCCTGCAACAATCCTTAACCCAGTGAGCGAGGCCAGGGATCAAACCTGCATTCTCACAGAGGCATCAAGTCCTTAACCTACTGAGTCACAGCGAAAACTCCAAGACATATCAGTTTTTGAAGAGATTCAGTTGTTTTTGGATTGTCAGATGAAAAGCACTATGCAAATTAAAATAAAATTGGCACTGAAATTTTTGTTTACATTATTTAATTTTAACTCTAAAATTATGTGCATGTTTTTTGGATATAGGTGATCTTTTAGAAGAATCAGTAGCAGGCTTTATATCAAGCCCTCAATATTGTGCTATCACGTCAAGTAGAGAAAAAAAATCATGCGTGGAAAACTAAAGAAATAATCATTCTCAGTCATTCTTTGTTTTGTCAAACTTCTACCCCTAAGGCAAAGTGCCAGCCACATTTTCAGCTCAGAGATATTAATAATTCACAGAATTCCCACGTACTCTTTCAACCGAAGATTGATAGTAATATTACCAACAAAATGTCCTAACCAGCTGTGGCTAAGCTATTCAACATTTTCGGCTTTTGTAGCTAACTTTACAAAGAACTCCAGGAACATATTGTAATTCCAAAGGTTACCCTTAGGCCTGCACCACTTCTGAGTTAGCACTTTGCCAGCACAAAGACCTGGTGATCTGATTTAAGACTGGAATATCAGCTTTAAGTATAGGTTGATACATGTTTTTTTCTGTTTGAACCAAGTTCTTAATGTTTCACACATGCCAGAGTGTTTGACACTTAATTACTCTAAATTTCAAATTATCATGTCTATAAATCAGATTTATTATCTGTTTTCTAGATTTTTATGAGGCTTATTAGCAAGAACTCCATTATATCTGACTGACTCCCTGATGTCAAGAAGCCATTCTTATTAAAATATTTAACAAAAAAATGAGCTGAGAAATCATTCAAATGGCTTTACTAGGCAGGAAAAACAGAGTAAGCTATAAAATATTGTTTAGAACACAATTAAAATTATTATGAACATTTTTAAAAAGCTACCCAAGCACTATACAAAGAACTGCTTTTGAGAAAAGCAATATTCTCCTCTCCTTAGTGTCACATTTTGAGCTAATTTTTCTCTCCTTTTCCCCACCAGTGCTTAGAAGACTGGTTCACTGGATTGAGGATTGTACATGATCAGTTTTAGAGTACGTGGTAATTCCAAGGAACTATCATATGTGACTGCTGCCTAAAACACAGAAGCAAAAACAAATAAATAAGTAAGATCATGAAGTGAGGTCTCTCTAACCCCCTGGTTTTCACAGACGCTTCAGCTGATGGGGGAACTGAGCATTCCCAGTATGGGAAAGCTTCAGAACAGACCTCTTCATTTTTATTTCCCTTTTCATATTTTCTGAGACAACCCACCACTATCATGCTAATAGTAAGTATCACAATGAGAATGAGGAAAACACTGATGCATTTTTGAGGATGCAGAAAGAAATGAAAAAATTATATTCTGAATTTGCATGCTATTTGTACACTTCTCTACAAATGAATGCATACATAAAAAAGAAAAGCAGTTTAGTGTTCCCTGTAACTTTTTAATACAAACACTTATCTATTTGTTTTTATTAGTGGGATTCATATCAGATAGTCTTGGCTGAGGGCCTAGGTAGATAGTTGGCTCACAGTGGCTTTTATGTTAACAAATGTGTAAAACTGAAGAAGAGTGAAAATTCACAAGTGGACAATACGGAAAATCAGCTGCTCCTTTACCACAACAGAAGTAGGGGCTGTTTGAAAAGAGAACGTTATATGATTGAAAAACTATCCTGAAAAGAGACAAGGGAAATTTTCTTGGATGTTCACATTTTAAATTCTCTACAAAAATAGTTCCAGCTTCACTGTATCAAGTGCATGAAAGGTCCTAAATTCCTTTATTGGGATAACAAGTTACCACACTTTCGGAGTCTCTAACTCTATATATCTGCTCAAAATATTGGATGAGCCACATCTCAAATTTTCAAATATAATGTGAGAATTCTAAAAAAAAATTCTGATTGAGATTGCAAATCTCAAAGAAAATACTATCACTCACCAACCACAGAACTACTGATGTCAGTGGCACCTGCAATGTCTTTTGAACTATTTAAAATTTAAAAGCAAGGAGACGCTCTTTGTACGATTATATCTGTGTTTTGACCTAGCTTTACACATGAACTATCAGGATTTTGAAATGGAAATGTTGCTATTAAAATGACAGTGTCATTCATATTATACACTTTTTATGAGAGAGAAGCTTTTGGAGCATAGAAATCACAATGTAGTCGTGCTCAAGAACTAAAATAAAACTCATTTGGACCATTAAATCTAGGATTTAGCACATATATCACTTGGAAGGTTTTCAAATTACTCAAATGAATATGAACAGGAATTTTTAGCAGAACATACCAAGCTGCATGTTTTTAAATTTTAAAATTTTAAAACATAAATGTCAGCATCATTGTCAAGGTGTGGTTTTCTGACTTCATGTGCTTTCAAGAAAAAATAATTTAAACAGATTTGTGGTCAGCAAACATTTCCCTTTATAAAATGTAGAGAACGGGGGGTTCCCCGGTGGCTTAGTAGTTAAATCTGGCATTGTCACTGCTGTGGCACGGGTTTGATCCCTGGCCTGGGAACTTTCACATGCTATGGGCATGACCCCAAAAAAGTACATAATAAATATTTTATTCATATTTAATTTTATCCTAGGGAAATATATAATTTGCCAAAAATTTCCCCAAATTATGAAAATATATTACTGTTTGTGATAATAAACAGAGAATGGGAAAACGTCAACGAAAAAATCAAAAGCTCATTGTAGTTGACATAATTTTAGACCATAAAATATCCTAGTTTTTTTTTTTTTCCACGTGTAAAGCTAAGTGATTGAGTGTAGAATACAGATAGATAACACATTTCCAGGTTATTTGGGAGGGAAGATGGGTAAGTAGCAAGTGACACAAGGATAGGCTGGCTCTTTAAATCTATATTGTTAGAGGCTATCTCAACCTCTGGATGTCCCAATAATTACATTATGTCTGCAGAAATGTCCCATCTTGGTTTTATTAACTCGTATTTTGAGAAATGACTATTTTATAGAGTAACCATATCATTTGAAATTTAGTTAACACCCTTTCCACTATCTATTTCATAAATATGACAGCGCAGATTAGTTCTGGGTCCTACCAAGTTTTTCTACTGACATTCATGCCTATGTTCTTCCATCTTCACAATGGGACTTCTGAAGCCATCTGTTTGACTGACTGCTATTGACCTGACACAGCCACCACATTACCCCTGGACATGACTGTTTACTATGGAAAGGTGCCCTCAGGCAGCAAGTCATGGGGCAAGAGTTGGGGCTATCTTTGGGAAAGGGATCCTCACCAATTAAGAGAGACCTTTAAGGAAATAAGAAGGCTCCATTCTTCTGCTGGGTATTACTATCACCGCATATGCCACCTAGAACTTTGCAGCAATCTTTCAAACAAGAGGAGATTCGCAAAAGACAACTTGAACAACAATGATCACAGAAGACTGAAAATAAGAGAATGTGGGTTCTTGGTGATATCAGTGAGCAATTGAATGAACTAAACCTGGAAGTACTCTTCCTTAAGTCTTTTTAAGTACAAAAATAAGTCTTCTACTTGTTTAAACTAGTTAGGTCTAAAAGTCCTATTACGTGACTATAAGGCTTAAGTGACAGACAGCAATGTGAGAACTTAGCACCTGACCACTATCAAAAATATTACTTCTGTTTAGTTGTCCTCTTTGTATATTAGAGATAAATAATTTGAAGGATACTTCTTACAAGGTCTGTGGCTTTTAAATGGTTATGGTGGTAAAATCGCAGTTGTCCCTTTTGTATATTTTTTATCACACATAAAATAACCAAGTTTTTCTAAGGCTAGTGTTTCTTGGAAAAATACAGATATTGTAGATCTAGAATGGTGTTTCTATATGTTAAGAGAGATCCATGATACAGTGTAGTAAAAATTACTGACCCAAGAAGTAATGCAAAATACTTTTATTCATACAAAGAGCCCAGACAATACAGTACTTTCTAAAAGGCAGAACAGGACTCAGTAGGCTTTCATTTCTCTAGAGGTTCACTAGGTGATAATTTCCAAAATGACGATTATACACATACTGTGCGTACAATACATACTACTTTGTAAAACGTGAAGCACCCTAGGAAAGGCTAGAATATTTAGATTTTAAAAATGCCTGTGTGGGAGTTTCCATCATGGTTCAGCAGGTTAAGAACCCGACATAGTGTCCGTGAGGATGTGGGTTCGATACTAGCCTCATTCAGTGGGTTAAGGATCCAGTGTGGTTGCAAGCTGCAGCCTAGATCACAGATGTAGCTTGGATCCAGCATTGCTGTGGCTGTGGCACAGGCTGGCAGTTGCAGCTCCAAATCAATCCCTAACCTGGGAACTTCCATATGACACACATGCTGCTATAAGAAGAAAAAAAAAATTGATGAATAAAATAAAATTGCCTATGTGACTAAAGATGCCTTGATAGAGGCGAAAGAAAGCTACTGCTTAACAGAACTGAGTGAAAACATTTTCTATTGCAAAATGTAGTTAACAGATAGGAACCAATCATTTCTTTAAGGGCAAATTCCACTCAAAGGATTATTTTATTAACCCACTCTTTTTTATTGAAGTATAATTGACTTACAAATACTATATTAGTTTCAGTTATACAACATAATGATTCAGTATTTTTATACATCCCCACCATAAGTCTAGTTACCATCTGTCATCATGTGAGGTTAACTTAGCTGTTTCAATATCTCAAGCCAGTTACTTTTCTGAACATTCTAGACACTGTTAAATGCCTCTGATCACAATATATTGGTGACAATTAAATGATGGCATATTCCAGACAATGCAACATGTGCTTGCGTTTGAGATATTTAAATTTTTAAAAAATCAATGAAGAAATGTCATATGATGGGAATTTGTATATCTAATCTATATTTATAACTTCTCAAATATTTTCTGTACCAGCGTAAGTGTGCAGTTTGCAGGTTTAGTGATGCTTTATACAAGAAAAAGAAAACACACATTCAAACAGGCCCCTGATTCTAATGATTTGAGAGATAATTATAACAAAAGACTTTTTATACTTATTTTTGGTTTGTGCATTACCTGTAGATACACTCCATCATTCTCCCCATTCCCCCCAGCCATACTCTTTTTGTCTTGAATCTCACCAAAAGAGATGGCTCTGTTATTGCTTTCCTTTCCTCAGAATGACCACAGAACCTATTTTCTAGTACCTAATTTGATACAATTGTTATTTTGTTATTCAAAAATGTCAAAATATATAGAAAACACACACACACACACAAAAAAAAACATAATCATTACAACATCTTGACACGGATACACATTTGGGAAATATGTATGTATGTAGTCCTTTGAATTCAAATATGTCCTTCATTTAAAAGACATCTTGGCATTTGAATTAAATTATTACTAAAATCTAAAACACCTAAAAATTCTCAGGCACGAGTCCAGGTAATTTAGCTGCTGTGCTTAAGTCAAATCACTCCCACATAGCATGTAGGATGTAGTTACACTACTTAGGGTACTTTGACTTGAAAGATTTTACTCCTATGTCAAGCCCAATTGATTTGCTGTCCTAATTTTGTCTAAGGTAGATGCATAGACTGCCATTGTGTCAATCAAAGATGACTAGATTTTTCCTTCTTTTAAAATAACTGGACATGTTTCAATAGAATCTTCAGATAACGTAGATACTAAATAAAGCTCTTTTGTGATCTTTTGTTGCCTGAAAATAACTGAGAAATTACTGATTCTCTTACATATCTATTGAGCACTTATAAGATCTGATCTGTGGTCTGAGATACTGGTCCCAGGCTGGGGCCAGATATACACATGCAAGCAACTGATATCATAAAATATGAACTGCATGGCATGGTGGTTAGAAGTAATGATTTGATGTTTTCAGTTTGGGATTGAATCAGAGTTTTGACATTTACGTAGTAGTTTAAACTTGGTCAGTTGATTTACTTTTTTACCTTTTTTTGTACTTAAAATTTTGGGTGTAAAATGCTTAACACAGTGTCTACACAGAGTAGGACTCAACGATCATCTAGGTAGTAATATTATTATCAGGCCTCTCACTCAGGCATATATCAGTAACAATGGAAAGGGGACAGACATGGATTTCCCCAGGCTGGACAACACCTGTGGCTAGAATTTGGGTAGACTTTCCAGAGGAAGAGTGAGGCTTTGCCTTGGCTTTGCAACCTGAACAGCTCTAGAATTTGCTTATTGCTCTGCTCACTAATATAACACTTTTTGTTACAGACAAAACATTAGGAGCTTTAATTACACATTAGTTACCTTTGTGGAAACATCAATGGAAGTTTGGCCATTACTGGGGTTTGGAGGCATTTCACTTATAAAGGTTATTTCCATGCACTTTTATATTTCCTAACAATAATGCATGATTCTACACTTAGTTTAAAAAACTTCATATAGGAATGTATAAACAGAATAATTTTCTGGAATGAGGTGGCCTTCAACATTCCTTTTTTAGTTAGGCAGCGGCTTCCAGACATATTTTAAAGAATATGAAATTTATGTCCTATATGATTTAGATAGATCTATGATTATGTATAATTTTTGTCAGTGCAACTTATGTAGCAATAACTTCTTTTATGTAACTATTACTATCTAAATATGATTGATTTTTTTTAAAACTTCAAATAAAGGGTACTGTACACATTATGATCACCACAGTTTACATTATGATTCACTCTGGTATTATGTATTATATAAGAGTTTGGACATATTTATAATGAGATAATTTAGATTTTATTTTTTTTAAGTCATTCACTGCCACAAATTTCCCCATACGTGCTATTTTCACTGCATCCCACACATTTTGATAAGTTGTATTTTCATTTTCTTTTAATTCAAACATTGTGAAGTTTCTTTGGAGATTTTTTCTTTGACCTATGTGTTATTTAGAAGTACACTGTTTAATCTCTAAGATTTTTGAGTTTTTTCTAGCTTCCTGTTACTGATTTCTTAATTTAATTATATTGTGATCTGAGGGTGGACACTGTAGAATTTCTCTCCTTTTAGATTTGTGGAGGTGTGTTTTATGGCTCAGAATGTGGTCTATCTTGATGAATGTTCCACACGAGCTTGAGAAGAATATGTAATCAAGTGCTGTTGGACGAATTAGTCCATAGATGCCAATTATATTCAGTTGATTGATAGAGTTGTTGAGAGTAGATCTTAAGAGTTCTCATCACAAGGAAAAAAAACATTTTTCTCTTTTTTTTGTAGCTTTATGATAGGTTAGCAAAACTTACTGTGATAATCATTTTATGAAGTAGGCAAATAAAATTATTTCACCGTCTACCTTAAACTTACACAGTGCTGTATGTCAATTATATCTCAATAAAACTAGGAAAAAGAAAACACTGTTGTTGGTGGTTAAAATTTCTCATCTGTTCGAGATTAACTTGATTAATGAGGCTGTTCACGTTTTCTCTTTCTGTCACTCTGAGTCTCTGAGAACTATTGGCAAAGAAAGAATGTATAGGGAAAACATTTACTTTGGATGATATGGCTGAAATATAAAAGGGGGCGGATAGATGCCAATGAAGAAATTCTTCAGAGTTCAGTATAGCTCTGGCATTTAGTTAAGAGGAAGAAGAAAAAATGGCAGATTGGGTAGAAAGAGACTGAAACCCATGCCCAATTCTAGGAAGCTTAGTCCAGGTTAATAATGAGCACTGGAAGAGTGAATGCCCATTAGAAGAGTCCCTCTTTGGACATAAGCGACATGCATCAGTATGCTGACCATGCTGGTCTTGATTAGGAGGATGCTGAGGGAAGTGGGGTCTTGGCATAAATCCTGCAGTGGATCCAAAGAATCTGATGAATGTATTACTGAATTTGTAGATTTATAGTTTTCATCAAATCTGAGAAATGTGTGGGATTGTTTATTCACTTCTTTCTCATTTTCCTCCCTTTTATCTTCTTCCAGAACTTAAATTACACATGCATTTATGAATTCAACCACTTAATACATTTACAGATTACTGAGATACTTTTTTTAAGGTTTATTTTCTATATTTGCTTCATTTTGCATAGTTTTTATTAGTTTTTTTCTTTTCTTTGTCTTTCCTAGGGCCACACCCACAGCATATGGAGGTTCAGGTTAGGGGTCGAATCAGAGCTGTAGCCATCGGCCTATGCCACAGCCAGAGCAACGTGGGAACCAAGCCACATCTGTGACCTACACGACAGCTCACGGTAACACCAGATCCTTAACCCACTAAGCAAGGCAAGGGATCGAACCCACAACCTCATGGTTCCTAGTCAGATTCATTAACCACTGAGCTACTGTGGTCTAGTCAAACTGTGGAATTAATAAAATTAATAATAGGGATTGGATTAAGATGGCGGAATAGAAGGACTGGAGCTCAACTTCTCTCCCAAAAAAACAGCAAAACTATAACCAAATGCCGAGCAACCTTCAACCAAATGGACTGTAAACTTCCAAAAAGATATTGTGCTCCAGAAAACAAAGCGGAGACCACATAAAGAGGTAGGAGGGGCGATTACGTGATAGAAGCAACCCCATACCTCCCGGGTGGGAAGCCCCACAGACTGGAAAGTAACTGCATCACAGAGACTCAACTACAGGACTGAGAGTTCTGAGCCCCACATCAAAATCCCATGCCTGGGGAGC
Organism: Catagonus wagneri; assembly: GCA_004024745.2. Lineage (NCBI taxonomy): Eukaryota > Metazoa > Chordata > Mammalia > Artiodactyla > Tayassuidae > Catagonus > Catagonus wagneri. The sequence continues at coordinate 5,772,509 of PVHT021183707.1, forward strand.
GGGCACAGGGAGAAAGAGCCCCCGGAGCATCTGGCATTGAAGGCCAGCGGGGCTTGTGTGCAGGAGCTCCACAGGACTGGGGGAAACAGAGACCCCATCCTTGAAAGGCACACACAGACTTTCACGTGCACTGGGTCTCAGGGCAAAGCAGTCTCCATAGGAATCCGGGTGGAACCTGACTGCAATTCCTGGAGGATCTTCTGGGAAAACAGGGGTGACTGTGCCTTGTTGTGGGGGAAGGGCATTGGAGGTGAAGCTCTCGGGAACATTCAGCAGCCTGCATTTCTCTGGAGGTGGCCATTTCTGGGAAAATCTGGTCCCTCCCATCAGCACTGAGAAGCCCCAGGCCAAACAATAATCCAGGTGGAATCTCAGCCCCACCCATCACTAAACAGGCTGCCTAAAGACCCCTCAGGCACACAGCCAGCCTCTAATCTCATCCAGAGACAAAGCCCCAACCATCAGAGGGCTAGGAATCAACCCCACCTACCAGTGGGCAGGCATCAGTCCCTCCCATCGGGAAACCTACAGAAAGCCCCGCCCATACTAACTTTAGTAGCAGGGGAGGCAAACGCCAGAACTAAGAGAGGCTACAACTCTATTGTTGGCAAAAAGGTCACCACACCAAAAACCTATAAAAATGAAAAGACAGAAAACTCTAACCCAGATAAGGGAGAAAGAGAAAAGCCCAGAAAAACAGCTCAGGGATGAGGAGATTATCAGCCTGCCAGAAAGAGACTTTAGACTGTTGATGCTAAAGATGATGCAAGGCATTGGAAACAGACTGGAGGCAAAGATTGATAATTTACAGGAAACACTGAGCAAAGAAATACAAGCTGTAAAAATTAAATAAGAAGAGATGCAAAATACAATCACTGAAATAAAAAATTCATTAGAAGCAGCCAACAATAGAATACAGGAGGCAGAAGAACGAATCAGTGAGGTGGAGGACAGATTAGTGGAAATCACTAATGTGGAAGAGAAAAGAGATAAAAGATTGAAAGGAAATGAGCAGAGTCTCAGAGAACTCTGGGATAATGTTAAAGGCACCAACATCCGTATTATAGGGGTGCCAGAGGGACAAGAGAGAGAGAAGGGGACAGAAAAAATATTCGAGGAGATTATAGCCGAAAACTTTCCTAATATGGGAAAGGAACCACTCACTCAAATCCAGGAAGCGCAACGAGTACCATATAAAATAAACCCAAGGAGGAACACCCCCAGACACATATTAATCAAAATGACCAAAATTAAAGACAAAGAGAAAATATTGAAAGCAGC
>PVHT021183707.1:5777897-5795720 GCA_004024745.2 Catagonus wagneri
AAATAAACAAATGGGACTTAATTAAACTTCAAAGTTTCTGCACAGCTAAGGAAACCCTAAACAAAACGAAAAGACAACCCACAGAATGGGAGAAAATATTTGCAAATGATTCAACTGACAAGGGATTAATCTCCAAAATTTACAAACAGCTCCTACAGCTCAACACCAAAGAAACAAACAACCCCATCCAAAAATGGGCGGAGGATCTAGACAGACAATCCTCCAAAGAAGACATGCAGATGGCAAATAAACACATGAAAAGATGTTCAACATCGCTCCTCATTAGAGAAATGCAAATCAAAACCACTATGAGGTACCACCTTACACTGGCCAGAGTGGCCATCATCAAAAAGTCTATAAACAATAAGTGCTGGAGAGGGTGTGGAGAAAAAGGATCCCTATTACACTGCTGCTGGGAATGCAAATTGGTGCAGCCACTGTGGAAAACAGTATGGAGATCCCTCAGAAAACTCAAAATAGAATTACCATTTGATCCAGCAATCCCACTCCTGGGCATCTATCCAGCAGAAACCATGACTCAAAAAGACACGTACTCTAGTGTTCATTGCAGCACTCTATGCAATAGCCGGGTCACGGAAACAACCTAAATGCCCATCGACAGAGGAGTGGATAGGGAAGATACGGTACATACACACAATGGAATGCTACTCAGCCATTAAAAGGAACGAATTACCAACATTTATAGCAACATGGATGGACCTAGAAATTGTCATGCGAAGTGAAACCAGTCAGACAATCAGACAGCAACACCCAATGCTACCGCTTACACGTGGAAACTAAAAAGACACAATGAACCTCTTTGCAGAACAGACAATGACTCACAGACTTTGGAAAACCTTGGTTTATCAAATAAGGCAATCTGGGGGGTGGGGGGATGCACTGTGGGTTTGGGATACAAAATCTGTAAAATTGACTTGTGATGATTGATGTACACCCATAATTGATATAAAAATCCATTAAGAAAAAAATACAAAAAAAATTAAAAAAAAAATAAAATTAATGATAAAATGAAGCTCAAATATGTGTGTAGCTTTGTTCCAAAGATATTTTAAATGAAAAAAAAGTTGTAAAATAATATACCATATATTAACAAGTGTAGGAGTATGAGGGTGTGTGTGTGAAGTATATATATAATACTTAATGGAAAGGAGATACAGAATTGTTGAGAGTGCTGCAATTGGGTAAAAATTGTACAGATGGCTGCAAAAAAAAATCTAGGTTTTGCATTATATAAATTGCTATTTTATAGTACAAGAATATCTGTATTTCTTGTGAAATTGTAAAAATAAAACCGATTACATATCATTAGATTAACCTTGTTGTTGAAACCTAAGAAACCATTTGATACTATGACAATTTGAAAAATACGAACGTGACATTGTACAATAATTTGTAGTTCTTAATAGTACTGTGTAATCATCACAGTACTGATATCCCTAAGACTTAGCTAAATTAAAACATAAATAAATTTTTATTTATTTATTTTTTGCTTTTTAGGGCTGCACTCACAGCACATGGAGGTTTCCGAGCTAGGGGTTGAATCAGAGCTGTGGCCGACTGACTACGCCACAGCCACAGCAACACAGGATCTAAGCCCTGTCTGTGACCTACAGATCCCAGCAACACTGGATCCTTAACCCAGTGAGCGAGGCCAATGATCAAACCCGCAACCTCATGGTTACTAGCCGGATTAGTTTCCACTGCACCACAATAGGAACTCCCATAAATAAATTTTTAAAGATCATTTTCAATCATATCCTGTTTTCTTGCTTTATTTATTCCTAAATTATTGTGTTGCCCACCAAGGAACAGTTTAGCAGATATTAATGTTCACAATTAATTACCAAGTGCTATAAACATTGCCATAGTTTATGAATCGCTGAAGAATCATCTGTCATAAAAGCTTATCTTGTCACTATATACTTCATTACGTTTAAATCCTGTAACCTAAAAGTCTAATGTTATAAACTCATGACTCTACTTATAGCAGTTATTTCTGTTTTACGAACTAGGCATGTAAATGCATGGCAGGCAAATGAGTTTCAAATTTTATAACTAAACACTGCATTTGAAGAGACATTTATGTTGAAGTAGAAAATTATTGCAGTGATGCTTTTACTGAACAGTCTGCTAGTGTTACGAGGTAGTGTCACTAACTTATAAAGTGCTGCCTTCCCTCCATATATAACTAATATTAGAGGGAGTATAGCCTTTTCCAGATACTCAGCAATAAAAGGAAATGTTCCAGTTGTCTCTTTATGAGTTCTTCAATTACTCCTAACAATTTATGTGATTTTGAACAATTCTTCGAAGTTTCTGTTTTTACCCACAAAATCATGCTGTTAAAAGTGCTTCAGGAAGAACATAGCCAGAGATATGACCCTTGGCCAAAAGACATACAGCCATGATCATGGTCCTTGTAAAAGAGAGAGTCATTCTACTGCCACCATAAAAGAAAACCCAAAATAATGAGAGGAGGTTAAGAACACCTCTATATTCATCCATCCTTTCATGTCTTAAAAATAGCAAAGATGCACTGAACGTTTACAACATGGCAGTTTATAAGGTAAGCCTTGAGAGTATAAAAATAATAACATTCACTTGTTTAGCTCTAAGAGCTTATAATCCAAGGGTGGGAGGATATAAATACACAATCATGGAAATACACTACAGTATTAAGTTGAATACAGACATGTAATATGCCACACCAATGTAGAGAAGGGAAAGTCAAGTCTACTTAAATGAATCAAAGGAACAGAACACTTAGGCTCAAACCAGAACCACCACAAGGAACTTGCCCAAACAAAACACATAGGGAGGGGATAAGTATTATACACAACTAGGAGAACCAAGTTCATCTAGCACATACACAAGTGATGGTGATACGTGTCCACAACGAGAAGTGAGATGTTTTAAGGAACTATGGAGCACTCTCTGGACCCTTGCTCACCTCTATCCCCAAATACTCATGCCAGACTTCATACCCTGGGATTGGACAAGATAGGGACAGCCCTTTAAACTGTCATTGCCCAAGACATCTACTGTCTGAAATTCCAATGCTTATGTCTAAATCAACTTCAACTATTCTTTGAACTCTTTCTTAATATATGAAGAAAACAAACTTTTTTTTTCCTGTGGGTTTTCACTTTATTTGTATCTGTTATCACGAGTAGCATAGTCTGCTTCTCATTATAATTATTTTTGTTGATATTTTTTGTCTCATACAAAATTTTGTTTCCCTTTTTCCTTCCCTGTAAGGATCTAACCTGTTATGAACAATATTATCTTAAATATGTATTTAATTTCATTCACTGACACTTAGGATATGAAATGATTTGATCCAATTCAGTAGAGATTTTCAGCAGGTAGATAAGAATACACTTTAAAGATCAAATAAGACAGTACATATTTTGTAGCAGAATAAGAACAGATATTTCAAAAACTTTTTTATTGCTTAATTTTTTTTTGAGAGAGAGAGTTTTCTATATAACCCACATATGTTCCTTGTATCAGAAAGTAACCTGTCATTCTCCTTTGTTCTTTTCTTAAATCACTGAACTGCATGGGGACCTTTTGAATGCTTCACGTTTTTCTTTGATATCAATAGTCTGGTATGATCTTCTTATTAGTCTCATGCCAGTGAGTATAGAGGAACATTATCAGTCATGTCACCAGGTAAAGGATATGAAACATGTCAGCTGAGTTCCCCTCCTAGAAAGTCTTTCTATCCACTGAAAACAATAATCTTCCCTGAAATTTGACAAGACCCATCCTTTAAGTTGTGAGATCAATACAAGTATAACGAGGCAACATTTTTCTGAATTGAAGTAGTAGTTTTGTGTCAATCAATCTTCTGTTTGGAGGCAAAGACTTTCACCAAAACAAATAAACCACTTATGGATCCACGTAGCACACGATGCTAGTCTGATGAAGACACAGACCATGATTTTCTCGGAAAGAAACTGATTTTCTAAAATTTCAAATACCAAGTTTGATTATAGTTTGTAATTCCTCATGTGGTGCTGAGCTTTAATCTTTCTTCTTAGGAAGACTAATAACAATGATATTATCATTGAGAAAAAATCGACTTGTCTATAAAGCCCACATAACACTCTAAGTAAGGTCCCCGAAATTCACTTGTGCAAAATGGGAGATCACACTCTATCAGCAGGTTAATGAAATAACTAACAAGAACGGGTAGCAGAGTTCAGGAGCCAATGGCCAATCACATTCTTCCAGAAGCAGCTCTACTGTAAGGTACACTATCATAGAATTTCTTTGTTTATAACCTTAGCAAAGGTGGAGAATAATATATACATTCACTGAAAAAGAATTAATTCTTTGGCTCACAACAGAAACAGTTCATACTTATCTACATTCATTTACTTTTCACATCCCATCCCTGCAGACATATGTCAAAATCTAAGCTTGCCGCATGTGTAAAATCTAAGCTTCCTGTTCATAAAATACACAGTGGAATATACTATTGTAATTATGGAAAGAAATCCTAACTTTGATTATTTGATAATTTGATAATTATCATCAGAAGACAAACCTCTACCTTTAATTATTTTTATATATATTTTACCACTTAGGGCCACACAGGCAGTATACGGAAGTCCCAGGCTAGGAGTCAAATCAGAGCTGCAGCTGCCAGCCTATGCCACAGCCACAGCAACGTGGGATCCGAGCTGCATCTGCAAGCTACACCACAGCTCATGGCAACGCTGGATCCTTAACCCACTGAGTGAGCCCAGGGATTGAACCTGAATCCTCATGGATACCAGTCAGGTTCTTTACCACTGAGCCATGGTACTCCCCACCTTTAAATATTTTGATATCTCAACACTGAAGACAATTTTGGGTCACATATGTTAATATCTATCTATCTGTCTATCTCTCTATCCATCTATCTATCCTCACTAATACACTTTTGGATACATAGAAGATACAGAACAAAAACTTACTGATCACATCCAAAATATTTTTGAGCTCACTTGACATTTTGATATAAGATATACTGGAAATAGCCAGGAACCAAGTTCTTACCCCTTGTCCACTTATAGCTATAATATGTTAGATGAATTTTGTTGCCTCATTAGTTAAGAAAAATAGTGGGAGATAGAGGGTAGTTATTGATTAAACTCTGAGATATCTTTCAGCTCTAGAGTTCCCCATTACTTATCTTTCAACAATATGCACATTTCTGTGATTCTGAGAAAATTTTTATACGTCAGTAGGTCAATATTCACTGTCATAAAAATACGGCAAACTTAATCTCAACTTTCTTTACATGTTGCAAAACCTTGATATCGAGACCTGTCTCCAAGCTTTTAGAAACACAACCGCTGACTGCAGAGAAGTTCTAGAACAGTGGTTTGTGGATTAGAATATTAATCAAAGCAAAGTTTATATACATGATATAGGTGGTTGGTGAGGTTATAGAGGGTTTGGAGAATTTGTGTGTGTACGTTGTTTGCTTGAAATGTGAAGAGTAGGAATAATACAGTGGTACTCACGCTCCTACTACGCTGTGAGCTGTGCTGAGGGAAAAGTCTTCTACTGGGCTCTTTTGCCATGCTTTTCAGAAACTAAAGATTTGTATCTCTAATCTGTAACTTCTGCTCCAGCTGAGGATGCCATATGCCAAGTTCAAGGGTTTCTTTTTGTTTGTTTTCCTCTCCTGAAAGCCTATTTTCCATTGTGCTATAAGGATGTGTTCTTTGATAAGAATTTTATTGCTTTTTTTCTCTCTTCATTTGGTTGTTTTCTTTTTTTTTAATTTTATTTATTTTTTTCCATTATACCCAGCTGCACAGCGTGGTGACCTGGTTACACATACATATATGGATTCATCTCAAGTGATTAGACATAGTTCCCAATGCTATACAGTAGGATCTCCTTGCTTTTCCATCCCAGAGTCAACAGTCTACAACTATTAACCCCAGACTCCCCCCACCATCCCACTTCCTCCCCCACCCTCTTGGCAACCAGAAGTCTGTTCTCCAAGTCCTTGATTTTCTTTTCTGTAGGAAGGTTCATTTGTGCACTATATTAGATTCCAGATATTAATGATATCATATGGCATTTTCTTAAAACCTAACACAGAAGAATTTTTCCTCTTTCTTTCACCCCTATGGCAACATCCTAAATCTGTGGTAGAGCCTAGCAAGAATCTGCCCTATTATTTTGGTTTGATCACATCTCTCTTTTGATCAAGTTATAATTTCTCACTTGTTTTTCTCAGTTTTTTTTATTCTGGAAAAAAAAACTGAGGTTCACAGAGGAATTCTTAAGGTTTTTCTCAACAAAACTTATGAAGAAAAATGATCTATTCTACCCAAATGGAGTATCTATGTGTGAGTGACATACCTGAGTTTGTGTGTTCATCACAGAATTGTATGAATCAGTCTATATTAACTCACAATAGTGCAAGAATTTTGAAAGTTACAAAAACTATGTAACAATGAAATTAAATTCCCTTGCATAGTAAGCTTACAAATTTGTTGAGTGATATTATGATATTATGACACATTGAGTAACTGAGTCATTGTTCTCAAGTATATGGTTTGGGCATTATAAGCAATCGTACTGTCTTATTTACTATACAGTAAATATATTTCTCTGTCAGTAAAGACATGTCTTTATGTTAATGGATGCAGTCTTCTATTGTATGTATGTGTGTAAACACACATACACACACACACACACACAAATATATATAGTTATTTCAGGTTTTTATTGTTGTTGCAAGGGCACAAACTAGTTTAAAAATATTTGTTGCTGCTAAAATCTCTGTGATGTAGCTTATACCTTAAATGCATTCATATGCCCTTTACCAATGCAATTTTTCTAGGACAATTTCCTCTTTTCTCAAACGAACAACAGTCTCTTCTCTAAAAACAATAATTCTTTTTTTTAAGTTTAGGTTTGACAGTGACCATTTTAAGACACTGTCCATAGCAATAATATTTATCATATAATCTACAAATAATGATTTTGGTTTGCAGTAGGTCTTCTTTTCCAGTAAACGTATAAACATTTTATGGATTTATTATCTTCATAATTTTTCTTTTGTGAATATCCTATTTAGGTTATATTTTTCCCTACTGGAGTGTTCATCTTTATTTAATACATTGTGATAATTATTTAGATATTAAGAATATAATCTTTTAACTGTTGTATATGTTATAGTTATATTTTGGTCCCAACTGGTTTTCGTCTTTTGATTTTGTTGTGACTGTGCGACACAATAGTGTTACAATTTCACATACTCAAATCGTTTTTCCCTCTCTTTGAACTGACTGTATCATTCTTTGGAATGAAGTTATAATTACTCACTTGTTTATCTCACTTTTTTATTTTGGAAAAATACAATTTCCTCTGAATTAACTCTAAAAGGGAAAGAATGAAAACTTATTCAGAACGTCATCTTAAAGAGTAATAATGAAATTGCTACAGTAATTAAGGCAGAGATAGTTAGGAAAAGGTCAAGGCTCAGAGTTCAGCACATCAGCTTAGAGATGACAGCCCCCAGGTTAGAACACTCTCTTTCATGACGGGGTATATATTTTCAACAGCAGTCATACGGTGCCATGTCCCCAACTGCTAGAATGCATGGACTCAGGAAATGAGAGTTTGAAATAAAAGTGGCTCATCTAATCATCACTCCCTTTGACCCACTTGGGGAACTTGTGCTTTCCAACCCTACAATTTTTGTCTCTGCTTGTCTAGAGGTCCTGATTACCAAAAGTGGGAAACCCTTTCATCAAGGATAGTTAGAGAACATGGTAAGAGTTCCATTTAACCTAAATATGTTCTTGTTCCAATAGAGAACAGCAGGCAAAGAAAAGAATTACTATTATATTGGAAATGAAAATTGATGCTAATTATCCAAAGAAGATAAATAGGGTTGCTGATGCTGTTACACTCTGGGGGCAAAACAGGACATGTCTGGTCCTCAGTGGAGCTATTCTACCAGCCCTTTCCTTGCACATCTGCTCTAAAAACAAAGGAGGCACAGGAAATAGCATATCAAGATTATGTTTTTTCAACAATATTGCATATGGCTGGCCATTTAAAGTAACTTTGTCTCTTTTTTAAGAAAGTAGACAGCCTCAAGAACACACAGAAACTCTACATATGTCTTGTTTCAAACCAATGAAGCAAAGACATGAAGAGCTGTTCTTTTTCGTATCATTTTGAAACACAAGAAAAAAAAATCATCTAAACCTTTGCTTCTGTCATCTAAATGCATCCACTAGAATTAAGCAAACAACTTATACACACACTATCATAAACACATATACAACATATACACAAACACATGCTCCCCATCAGCAAAAATGTTAGAATTGCCTGCTTGGCCTTATTTATTTGTCCCAGCTAAAGAGCTGGGTTTTTGTTTTGTTTTGTTTTTTTTCTTAATAGCTGTTCTGAAGTAAAATATATGGATCTATTTGATACTATGATTACTTCAGCCATTGCTTTAGAAGCAGTGAAACTGTAACCCTGAATCTTATTGCCACATTTTCCCATTTTGTAATTTTAGCAGTTATATTCTCTAACAATCTGATAATGTGGTGCAATTCACATATAAATATCAGGTTACCAAAGCATTAAACTCTTGTTGAAAAATTATATACCAGAGTTCCCGCTGTGGCACTGCAGAAATAAATCCAACTAGTATCCATGAGGATGCTGGTTCGATCCCTGGCCTCAGTGGGTTGGGGATCTGGCATTGCTATGAGCCGTCATGTAGGTTGTAGATGCAGCTTGGATCCCATGTTGCTGTGGCTGTGGCTGTGGCTGTGGCTGGCACCTGCAACTCTCATTCGACCCCTAGCCTGGGAACTTCCATATGCTGCTAGTGTGGCCCTAAAAGCAAAAAATAAAAAGAAAGAAAAACTATATACCACTGTTATATATACCATTTTTGTAAAGGAAGTACCCATATTTTATTTTTAAATTATTCTGCAACATTTCTTAAAGATTATTTGATAAGTAAGTAATGTACATTAAGATAACACATATGCATATGCATGAATAAACATTTTACCATATTTGGGCACAAAAGTAAATCTTCTACTGTTTGCTGTTGTCAAAATTAGGCTCCTTAAAATAGTGTATCCATTTAATCATAAGTCTTTGAATATACAATCTGCAGCAGTATTTGGTATTAGATTCATTTAAAACTTATCTTGCAAAGGGAAAAAATAATTTAGATGTATATATAGTTATGGATATATAGGTTGGGCAATTTTTGCTATGGCTTGGTGCAAATTTTTACATAAGTTACTTTCTCTTAGATTAAGAGAAAGAGAAAAAGAGACAGAGAGAATATGAATGAATTAGAAATAATTTTCCTAGCACTACTTAATTTGTCTATTGAGAAACTTAATAGAATATAAATATAGCCCATTTGATTTTTATAGCATAACACCAGTAATGATATTCTTAGCCTTAATTCATATTTTTTATCTATTTCTTTTTTTTTTTTTTTTTGCTTTGCTATTTAGAAAAAGGACTGGCTTAAAGCTTTTGACCTTTGCATTAGAGTTATGTTGACGACACAAAGGCCATCACTTGACCTAGCATCACTCCTATGGACAAGCAGACTTGACTGTGATCTGGCCATTCTCTTCTAATTAACAATCCAAAATTTCATTCCTTATATTTTTATTCACAGTTCTGAAATGGTAATGGTGTCATGGCAATAAGCCAGCTCCATTTACTGTTGTTGCACCCTGCTCCCGTATCTCTGCAGACAAGAGAAAAGAAAATGCCGAAAGCCCAAATGTTTATGTCTGGGTGTCATTCTTGTCATACAGATGTTCTTAAGATGGTAGGCTGCTCTTTACTCTGCTGGTTCTGAAAAGAATTAAGTCACACTTTCTATGTAAAATGAAAAAGGGGAAGTCATATGTTGAGTGGATCACCAAAATCCTAGAAAGAAATGTGCCTCTCAGCTGAGGAACCAGGTATATGGCATATGGGAATTGTCATCAGAGCATGGACCTGAAAATGATGCTGTTATTCAGAATCCTTCCACTTCACAAATATCTATGGAGATATGGTAGCCTAGGAAGTTATCTATTCTTGGAGTCCCCACATGGCTCAGTGGGTAAAGAATCCAGTGTTGTCGCTGCTGTGGCTCTGGTTACAGCTGTGGCATGGGTTCGGTCCCTGGCCTGAGAACTTCCAATGCTACAGGCATGGCCAAAATAAAAAGTTGTCTATTCTTGAGACTGAAACGTAAAGAAAGCTGTTACCAGTGCAGAACTGGTGGTTTTATCAGGAAGCAAAACTCACAGAGGAGGCAAATCGGAGAAAAAAAGATTCTGAGACATGTGGTCTTGTCTCTTGATGACCCAGAGTCTCTTGCTTTTGCTCTTTAAAAATTTTTCAGTCTTTTAAAAGGAAAATCATTTTTTTCATTTTAAAAAAAATGGGAGGATGGAGGTAGTGTTGGTGCCCATTCCTCAAGAATGCATTACACTCTACAGTATTATTGAGATCACTGTAATTTCTCTGTAGTCATAATATGAACTTCCAGAAGATTAACAGAGTCATTAAAACAACCTATTTGATGCTGAGACTCCTGGACAAAAAAATAACATTTAAACTTTTACGTATTTTTAAAGAGTGGCACACTTCATGCCTTCTCTCTCACTTTGAGTTTTTTCCTCTTGGATATGTCTCTATAGCTACAGATCCAGACCAGCAGAAGGAATTTCTTTGATGTGGCCATGTATATCTACAGGGAGTTCCTTAAAGACAGGGGTTCCTTCAAGATGATGTCCTTATTCTGTGTTCACTACCATCTCCACTTCCTAAACTGCCTCCCAAATGAGTTTATATTTAATCAGAGGAGGTATCTGATCTGCTCCTTCTAGATAGCATACAAGTGATTTGGGATGTTTCTACCCTCATTATCTGTCCTTAAACTGCAGGATTTCCCTCCCTTGGCTGATGGAAAATGGATCTAATGTTCATGAACTAATTTAAATTTTCCTTTCTTCTTCTCACATCCATGTTTTAACTCTGTGGAGGAACTGGAGACTCATGGTCAAATGTCAGCACTATTTCAGTGAGTAAGAATGTTTAGTGCAACTATTCCAAACGGCCTGTCTCCCTACCAGCCCAGTAAAACATCAAAACACCTCTGGTAGCTATAGCAACATAACCACAAGCTGCTCAATTTTAGACACTCTTTTGTATATCTGATTCCCTCTCCATTCTGCAGAGAAATCAGAAGCTAATGGGACACAGCTGCCTTCACGTTGCTTTGCTTATTAAGCTAAATTCAAATTGTGTCTTGCTTTTATTCATTTAATTAATAGGATGTCAGTTTTCAGCATATCAGTGTATTTTACTGTAATCCCTAATATTTATGAAAAAGATGCAAAAGGAAGACTTGACTAAAAGACATGCAGGAAAAAAAATCCAGGCAGTACTTTTAAGTACTTCATTAAAAATTATGCTCAAATAAAATAACTTAATGTATAATAGGTGATGTGATTTTAGTTGAATAATTAGTCATTAAGACCTAACAAGAGAATTGTTAAAAAAAATATATATATATTGATTAAAAAGATATTTAGGCATGTAGTTTTTGAAATCAACTACTTGGTCCACTACAATGCTAACTAACTACAGCTTCTTATGCCATAGTAACAGATTAAATGGTGGTGTGCTCACACTGATATAGACATATATTCATATATATACATACATATGGTTATAACACATGTATGGCTATGAAGGATCCATTTACATTGGAAACTAGATCAGTGCACAAAATCAATCTCTCTCTCTCTCTCTCTCTCTCTCTCTATATATATATATATATATGCACACACACAAACACACACATGTATATATATATAAAGTTCATGAATTCAATATTTGGAGTTCTTAATATCTATGGCTTTTTATTTAACGGAATTTACGGATTTATCAATTATTTGATTTGTCTGTCACATTATCAAGGGGACTATGTCTATTTCATCTTCCTAACTCTTGGTAGAGCTCTGCACCAAGTAAAAATTCATTTTCCCTAACCATGCAATCACTTTTATGTGTACAGTTATTTGACAATTCACCTACTCGAAGATTTATTAAGCAGTTACCAGGCATGCAGCTAGATATTTGAAATCATGGTCATGAAATAAAACAGCATCATAGGGACACACATAGAATAACTGAAGTATAATTTGATATGTGAGATGAAAGATATTATACAAAGGGTATGATGAAAATTTTGAGAACCACACATTTAGTGTGTTCTCAGGGAAGGAAATCCACAACTTCACCTGAAGAGGGAGGAGTGGATTAGAGAAAGCACTCTAGAGGATTGATGTTCAAAGTAAACCTTGAAGCCTGAGTAACAACAGCTCTTTACTCATACAGCAGATGCAAAGCCACAATGGCAAAAAACACGTTAAGTGTGATAAATTGCAGACTGTGCCTTTTAGGTTGTCCTGAACCCCAAATGCCAAAGGATGTTCTATTGTCTGGAAATCTGGGAGGGGTTTTGATGTGAAGAGCATTTCCAAGAATCAGTTGCACATCTGTTCAACAACCCTAATTTGGAAAAGAAACTAATAATTATTATGTATCCTGTATGTATCAGCAACATGCTATGCCCTTTATACGACTTATAAACATTATTATTAGCTTCATTTGACAAGTAGGGAAGCTGAGTTTTACAAGGTTGGGGAATTACTCAAGCTTAGTGAGGGACAGAAGACGGATTTAAATTCATGTCTGTCTAACCTCAAGCAAATGCTTTTCAAAGCCATTCACAAACCAGAAATTACTTTCTTTGTAAACCCTTTTACTCAAAATTGAAGGCAGAGGTTTAACTGGCAAACCAGCAGGCAGCAGTGAGCTCACAGTATTCTTCATTAGTTGACCTGGCCAAGAAGCAACTTGCTAACAGAGAGCAGGGTCAGACATAGTCACAACTCATAATCACAAGACTGAATCATTCTGCAGTGATTTTACCAGGGAAGAAAGTCTTAACAGAATAGCTAATTTCTGAGACAGACACATACTGTCCTAATTCCTTACATGGTTTTTGGAGCAATCAGTAAGGCAAAACAGGACATGAGATTACACGTATCCTCAGCAGTCATCCTATTTAGTAATCCATGTTGTGGTGGCTGGCCATCATGTTAAATATACTCTGACTCAACCTCAAAGATGAAAAGATTCTAGAACAGGGACCAAGGAGACCATGGCAATGCCTTCATTACGAAGTGTTTAGGTATCTGTCCCTATGTGGTTTAACCCAGTCACAGGAAAGACAGATACAGGTTACAAATGGAATCAAGTCCACTGGCCAAGATAAAGCCAGACCACATGGAATAATCAAGTGGGGTATCAAAACGGTAGCTAAGCAAATGCTCATTGGTATACACTAAGATATCACAAGAAGAAGGGGGTTTAGGGTCTATTCATCTCCTTATCTCTTTTATCAGATAAATCCTGTCAGGAAGCAGAGACCACACAGTAATTTGAATAAGAAAGGTTTAATACAAAGCATTATTAGCTACTAAGAGAAAATTAATTACCAAATGAAAATAAAAAAGAACGTTAAAGAGTAGAGTTGAGGGTGAGTGTCTGTTATGGGCTAAATCACGCAACCTCCCCATCCAAATTCACACTTTGACGCCCCAACCCACAATGTGATTGTATGTGGAGGAAGAACTTTCAGGAAAGTAAATAAGGTTAAATGAGGTCATACAAAGGTGGAATCTTAACCCAACATTACTGAGGCCCTTATAAGAAGAGGAAGGGACACCACGGTTGTTCACACCCAGAGGAAAAGCCATGTGAGGACATAGCGAGAAGGATGTCCTCTGTAAGTCAGGACGAGTCTTCACCAGAACCCACATATGCAGGCACCTAGACCATGGACTTTCACCCACCAGAGTTATGCAAAAATTAATGTGTTGTTTAAGCCACCCAGTCTGCAGTATTTTGTAGAGTAGTCCAAGCAGATGAAAACAGCTCCCAAGGAAAGAAAAAACACAGACTAACAAGCAGACTCTTTTTATTAACTATATGGATGCATCTGTCCATTCCATCCATTTCCCATCTCAGTGGGTACATCAGAAGGTAAACCCTGCAGCTCCCACAAGCAAGTGGACTATTCTCATCTCTGCCCATAGGTGTGACACCTGCTGCCATACCAGAAGCTCCACTCCAAGGGAGTCCCAGGATGATTAGTCTGTGTATCAAACTTCTTGAAGATTTTCCTAAATCTTAATTTGCCTTCCATTCCATTAGATTTCATCTAGGGATCTGATCTGGAAATTTCTAACAAGAGTATTTTCCATATTTATCCAAAGCCTTTAACACACACACACACACACACACACTCTCACTCTCTCTCTCTCCCTCTTCCCACACATTTAGCTTCTTTCTTCCTTATTGATAATCCAGCATGATTTTTAAGAGAAAGGAATGTTGGTGCCCTTTATAATAAATATATCTAACCTTATTTTCTACCATTCGTGAAGCAAAAACACAATTAGTGATGCACATGCTGTTGACCCTACTTGTGCATTTTTCTACTTACATTTTTCAATCATTTCTATTCATGTTTTCATGGTTTATTTAGTCTTCAGTGTTCAAAGATACAGTAAAATTAGATGGATTGAAAAATGCCAAATCTTCAAGCAAGGGTGGAAGCCTCACCTGGGAGGGGGACTGGGCAAAGGAAAAAAAAAAACAGCAAATCTTCTAAAGTGTAAAATTCCTCTTTTTAGCAAATGGCTTGTAGAAAAAATATTTGAGATTAATTTAGGAAGGATATTTTTCAAGACTGGTAATTTTGTCACAGATATTTTTATGGCTTTGGTTTTATGGTTAAGGACTTGATACATTCACGGTCCAACTGTCTGTTTTTGTATATACAGATTCCCCAAATGCCTGCATTTTGCACAAAAGACTCAGCATGAAACAATACCTGTTGTTTAAATTTCCTTAAAATATCTAGAAAACCCTTTTCGCTCTCCCATTTAATCTTAAAACAGATACGCATACACACATTCTTTTATCTCTATGAATTGGCTTCTTCAGGGATCTTGTTAACGCTGCATGAGGCCAACAGAAGCCAAAGGGGGAAGAAAAAAGAAGCCTTGTTTGAAGCTTGCTGCCATCTATAAATGGTCAGAAAACTGAAGATTTTGAAACTGTGCTAAATAATGGGTTTATAGGTCAGGAAGTTACTGCTGAGAAAGGAACATTTTTCAGGTTGCCTCTGATGAGACCAGCATAATTTCAAAGCCATTTTTTTTTTTAACTGCAAAAGCACCTGACCCAGTAAAGAACCACAGTTTAGAGTAAATACTTAGTCCACCTTCTGCGTGTGTCAGCATTTTTTTGCTGAT
This sequence comes from Catagonus wagneri, assembly GCA_004024745.2. Lineage (NCBI taxonomy): Eukaryota > Metazoa > Chordata > Mammalia > Artiodactyla > Tayassuidae > Catagonus > Catagonus wagneri. The sequence goes on from PVHT021183707.1 coordinate 5,793,320, forward strand.
TTAAAAAGGCACTAACCCTATAAGCTCCTCCCAAAAACCTCATCATTTCCAGGTAGTGGCAGAGATCTGGAAGATATAGGACACGAGAGATCCTGGTGTCCAAGAAAACACAGTAATTGAATAACGTCACTTCTCTCAGCTATCTCAAAGGAGGTAAGAGAATATTGACTGTATACAAATTAGTCCTCTTTCTTTGGATCTTCTATTAACGCTATGCCTCTGAACAATGCTCCCTCATATGTTCTTAACATATGTCCTTAACCTCTTTTTCCATTAGTAGCAATAAAAATAATTTTCTCAAAGCTTCAAAAATTAGTTATGCTTTGACTTGTCAAATTACACGAAATATAACTATGGCTGTTAAATCTTTTTAAAGCAGCTGGATAAAAGCTTCTTTCCTACTCTTGCTGAGTGTGTGTATGTTAAATATAAATGAATCGTGATTTATTTTGATTGATGCCAAACTACATTTGCCCTGTGCCAGGTACCTGGTCAAGTGCTTTTGTAAAAACATGAATTCAGAGCCTCTTAATAAGATTAGGTTTTTTTAAAAAAAGTCTAGGTTAGCAGTAGAAAAATTGTCAAGTCAGATATTCTCGTGTGAATGACACCTTTCTGAAACCCAGGTGTTTGCAGGTGTTTGTAAGTTCTGCCAGTTAAGTTACTTTCCCCAGATATGCATCACATGTTCATGAAGTTAACAGAAATGTTTCCCCTACAGATGGAGAGTGTTTATTCATATGTCTGTGTCATCAAATAATATAAATTTGAAACTTTGGAAAAATCCCATTGTAATGAGTATGAATTTCATGATTTGAGTGTCAGATGATATGTGGACCATTCTAAGCGACTCTGGGTTAATAACGTAGGATGCTTATTTTTTTGTGTTGAGTTGGTGTTTGCGGAACCTACCTTACTTATTGGATGGCGAGTATAATTAATATTCAGTCTAAACACAAAGCTTCAGCTTAGGTCTAAACAGAATGATGAGTGGCGAGGTAAGAGAGACAAATTATTCTAAATCTAGAAAATCCATATGGAACAACACAAACTGCACATTAACTGTTCCAAATGACAGGTCTAGAGAAAAAAAATAATTATTTATAGATATTTGACCACCTGAAGTAGGCAATTCAGTACAGAATAGAATAGCAATGGAAATACAGTTCATTATATGGCTTCTCATATTCAAGACCTATATTGTATTCCCGTAACTTTCTCAGCCTCATTCATTAGAAGAAAGATAAAATAATTCTTAGCTCAGTCTTCCAACATAAGGGATTAAAGATAGACTCTAAAGATTTTCCCTTTACTTGGGAAGTATATGCTATGTTTCTTTTAGTAATTGCAAACACCTAAAATATGGTTTAAGTTCCCAAGGATCCAAGACTAGCCTCATATTTGTGACAATGTGGGTCTTCTAACATGTTCAGTCATCACCTTGGTGCTGAGCATAAGTCTGTAATAAAATCTGTCAAACGTAAGTGAAAGGTAAGTCTAGCAAATACAAAGTGAAGGAAGTTCCCCCTCACCAAATCCCTGACAAACAGCTTGATGCACTAGTTGTTCTGGTTGCACACTTTCCAGGTTATTAAAACAAGGTAGACAAGCTCCTAAGAATACAGTTAGAAGACTAATTGTTAAGAGACTCAACTGCCTTGTTCGTGTGAAGTTTATTCATTCTTTATATTTCCTTAATCCATTTATCATTAGCAATGCTCTGGCTAATCCTGACTCACAAGTGCTTTGGTTCTAGAATGTACAGTTCTATCACCATCATTTAAACTTGGGAAGAAGTGGTTAAATCGAATGGAATCAATTCAACTGAAAGAAGCTCACTTGTACAAAGGAGTCATTGGCTCATTTTATTCCCCAACTAAAATCAAACTTTACCAATAATATTAATAATGAGGAATCAGCAGATATTCTCAAAATACCTCATTCCACAAATCAGAGGACTTTAGTAAGCTTTTTTTTTTCTTTTTTTTCTTTTTAACCACCATGTTATTGACAAGAGTGCAGATCACACTTGCACAGGAGCTGTTTCACACTACTCTCAGTTGAACTGAATCTTAATGCCAGTGATAGAAATAATGTGATATGTTTAGGGGCAAATAAAAACAGCAAGAAAAATCTATGTATCTTTGCAAAGATTACTTTTTCTGCAAGGAATGTAACTGATTCAAGTAAGAAGAAATGAAATGTCAAAGCATAAATACCTTTAGAAATTAATGACAATTGGGAGTTCCCGTCGTGGTGCAGTGGTTAACGAATCCGACTAGGAACCGTGAGGTTGCGGGTTCGATCCCTGCCCTTGCTCAGTGGGTTAATGATCCGGCGTTGCCGTGAGCTGTGGTGTAGGTTGCAGACGCGGCTCGGATCCTGCGTTGCTGTGGCTGCG
>PVHT021183707.1:5795820-5809074 GCA_004024745.2 Catagonus wagneri
TTAATGACAATTGGATCTGGATAAGTATAACTCAAATTTCACCTGTTTATCACTCCAGGTGTAAATGATTTCTTTATATTTCTGAGCTTCTGACATTTTTAATATATCACATGTGGTAGCTGTTTTTAGAGGTCTGCTTATTCCTATGCGACCATATTTTTTCTTTTAGTATGTTGTTTCACATATTTAGTCATTCAGCACATTATCTGTCGAATGCCTACTTTATACACAGTACCAGACGTAAGAAGTAAACCAAGATCATTAAGTTATAGGTCCTGTTCTTAGTGACTGTAAAAATTATTATCTGGAGATCATCTCTTTTTTTTTTTTAAGTACTGCCTTTAAGACATAGCACAAATAAATGTTCAATAGACACTGTGTGAATGATAAAAAACATTAAGTTGATGTGTCTATGCTTATATAAATATTATCATCTATATGCTTCATTACACCACCCAAAGTCCTGAGAAGCTGGCCTTTGGCACCTATGCCCAGGACTTCCCCAAATTACTCATTCTGGTTTTCTGTTCTGATCACCCAGCCTTTTTGGCATCTGCTTCAAATTTGAACATTTAATTTCTGCTTCTGGTTATAATTATTGCAGGGTGTTGCTGGTAACATATTAATTGCCTCTCCTCACTATACTTTCAGTTCTATAAGCTGATTTATTCTAACAGCTTCAGGTTAAAGAGACTTTATCAGGTCTTGTTACCTAAACAGACTAGGCACATCCCAGGCTACTCTGCCAGAAGAGGTTAAGTATGTTAGTTCCTGAACATTTTTTTTTCAACTTAATGGATTTTATTTCAATTATAGGTGTACATAAATTATCACAAGTCAGTTTGACAGATTTTGTGTCCCAAACCCACAGTGCCTTACCCCCCCCCCATTGTCTTATTTGAAAAACCAAGGTTTTCCAAAGTCTGTGAGTCATTGTCTGTTCTGCAAAGAAGTTCATTGTGTCTTTTTAGTTTTCACATGTAAGCGGTAGCACTGGGTGTTGCTGTCTGATTGTCTGACTGGTTTCACTTCGCATGATAATTTCTAGGTCCATCCATGTTGCTATAAATGTTGGTAATTCGTTCCTTTTAATGGCTGAGTGATATTCCATTTTGTATATATACCATATCTTTCCTATCCACTCTTCTGTCGATAGGCATTTAGGTTGTTTCCATGACCTGGCTATTGCATAGAGTGCTGCAATGAACACTGAACACCTTAAACATTTGCTTTTTTAATTTTTTTTTTTCCCTCTTGGTAAGGAAAGCTAACTGCCATTGACTTTCCCATTCTACCCACCAACATCTCTCTGCCTCTCTCCCAACAAATCCTGAAGTCTTGACTTGCTATTCTAATTTTAATTCATAGTCTTAGAACTTTCTATTTTTATGGTTTATGAATTTTTTTTACAATCTTCTTTAAATAATTTCCAAATTGAGAAAAATATTTTATCTTGCACAAGTTATTTAACCTTTGTGCACTACGAAGTTAATTACAATTCCTTTTTTTCTTTTTTTTGTCTTTTTAGGGCCACACCCACGGCATATGGAGGTTCCCAGGCTGGGGGTTGAATCAAAGCTGCAACCGCCAGCCTATGCCACAGCCACAGTAATGCCAGATCCAAGATGCATCTGTGACCTACACTACAGCTCAAGGCAATGCCAGATCCCTAACCCTAACCAACGAAGGATCCTTAACCTGAGCGGGGCCAGGGATCAAACCCACATCTTTGTGCATACTAGTAGGATTCATTCCCACTGAAGACACGATGGGAACTCCTACAATTCTTCTTTCATAAGGCAGCTTTTAAGATTAAAGACATTAATGCCTTTAAAATAGTTAAAGTGGTGTCTGATACATTATAAGCATTAAAGCTGCTACGTACTTTATTATTACTGTTTCTATTAAATACTTCTTTAAGAGATAAATCAAGATAGTGAAGTTAGAAACGATTAATAAAAATTAATAAAATTAACAAATTAATAAATAACCTCCATTAATATATTAATTTCTCTTTTTATTTTATGTCTAATAAAATAAAAAGGATTCTTTCAAGGATTTTTGGATTATTTCTTCAAATATTTATTTAGAGTTATTATATATTAGGCACTATTCTAAAGGCTGGGAAAATAAGATAATAAATAAAGCCAGCTGAAATCACTGGCTTCATGGAGCATATCTTCTTGATGATAAAAGATACAACCATCTCCTTTTTTTTTTAATAAAAAGAACTATTTTGGAGTTCCCATCATGGCTCAGTGGTTAACAAACACAACTAGGATCCATGAGGACTTGGGTTCGATCCCTGGCCTCGCTCAGGTTAAGGATCCTGTGTTGCCATGAGCTGTGGTGTAGGTCGCAGATGCGGCGTGGATCTGGTATTGATGTGGCTGTGGCGTAGGCTGGCAGCTATAGCTCCAATTTGACCCCTAGCTTTGGGAACCTCCATTTGCCATGAGTGCGGCCCTAAAAAGCCAAAAAAAAAAAAAAAAGAACTATTTAACTTGTTCAAATTTGATGCTTTACCAAGACTAAAATAAATAACCAAAAACATAAAAGAAATATATCATAAGAGTAAACATCTCATCTATTGTTTGGGCAGAGATTCATGCAAACATGGTCAGAAGGCACCCTCACTCTCCTTATCACCTCATTAGGGGAAAAATCTAGGGGGAAATGTTGAAGGAAGGGATATACCAGAAGTCTGGGATTGACATATACCCACTACTACATATAGAATAGATAACCAACATGGACCTACTGTGCAGTGAAGGGAACTCTGCTCAATATTCTGTAACAACCTAGATGGGAAAAGAATCTGAAAAAGGGGGGATATGTGTATATGTATGGCTGATTCACTTAATGTTGTAAACCAACCATACTCCAACATAATTAAAAAAAAAAAAGAAAAACAAATAAAATTTCCTATATCTGTTAGTTCATTGGTTCTCATTATTGTCCTCAGCATCATCAGCACCAGCATCACCTGGCAACTTGTTAGACCTACCATTTCTAGGGTCCCATCATGGACCTTTTGAATTAGAAACAATGGTGATGGAGCCCAGGAATCTGTGCTTAAAGAGTTCTCCTGATGATCAGGATAAAACTGTTCAGGGTACAGTTAGGAGTTTCAAGCCAAGTGCAGAATGCTGGCATACCAAGATGAGACAGAATTAGCTGGCATGACTCATGTTAGTAATTACCATTTCTATATAGAGATGCAATTTGCAAAGTTATTTTCATAAGCTTTATACCAGTCAATCTTTAACGCAGTGTGCTATGTTAAGACATATACTCCTTGTGATGATTAATTGTGTATATCAACTTGACTGGACCAAAGGATGCCCAGAAACCAAGTTAAACCCTGTATCTGGGACTGTGTTTCTGGAAGAGATTAGTATTGGAATTGGTGAACTGAGGAAAGAAGATGGCCTTTCCAATGTGAGTGTACTCATCCAACCCACTAAGGGCCTGGATAGAAAAGGCGAGGAAGGAATGCTTCCTTCCTTCAGCGAAGGAAGGCTGAATTTGCTTTCTCTCTGTCTGATTGCTGAGAAGGGACTTTGATCTTCTGCCCTCAGTGCTCCTCATTCTCAGGTCTCCAGACCCAGATGGGAATCTATACCACTGTCTCTGTGGCTCTCAGGCCCTTGAACCACACAACTGGCTTTCCTGGGTCTTTAGCTTACAGGTGTCAGATCATGGGACCTCTCAGCTTCCATACCTGCCTGAACTAATACGTTATAATAAATCTTTATAGACAGGTTCTGTTTCTCTGGACAACCCTAATACCATCTTTGTAGAATGGCAGAATCATTAAATCTCTCATAATTATAGATGGCCTTTAAATTCTGCTTGAATTCAGAATCCTAAAATATATTGACCCTTTAATTGGTCACCTGGCTAAGAAAGGATACCACAGTGACTCTGGAATTTATTGTGCATATATGTACCACTGAATGAGTAGTTTGGATCTAATCATTGAACTTGGTCTTCCAGTTTAGTTTGAACTGTAGTTTGTTGGGTTTAACCAGCTTTTCAGCGTTTTAAAAAATTTCTTTTTAAAATTTTTATTATAGTTGATTTATAATGTTCTGTCAATTTCTGCTGTACAGCAAAGTAATGCAGTCACAAATATATATACATTCTTCTTCTCACATTATCGTAAATCATGTTCCATCGCAAGTGATTGTCTATAAGGTCCCTGTGCTGCATACAGTAGGGCCTCATTGCCTTTCCATTCTAAATGTAATAGTTTGCACCAGCTTTTTAATTCATGCTAGAATTGTATAAAAATATCCCTCCCCCAATTTCTTCTGTATTTTAACTAATATAAACATCTTTACAATATTCTTCTAATTAACCTCATGTTACTTCCTTCAGTTGCTGACTTCAATCTAATTCTATTTTTGAACAAAAAGTTTTTGACTGTCCTTAGCTACCCTTTGCATTTTATTTTGGAAGCATTTATACAATGGATCATAATTTAGCTACTTTGTACAGATAACTTGTTGAAACTGGAGTAGGTACAAAATCTGTTTTACAGTTAAATACTGATGAGTATTTGAAAGACTTATGGACTTCAAAAAAGGTGATTCAACGTTAAACTTATGATGTGGATTCAGAGAAGTAAAGGAAAAAAAGACTATTATTTAACTGAATAAGCAGCAAATAAAAAACACTACAAAGGTCTAACTGTCCTACCTATACTAGCAAAATCATTTCTACCTAACAATGACCTGACACACTGGCTGTAGGATATTTTTTAAGCAGATATTGTGTGTAATAAAAAGAAAGATAATAGGATAATTACTTTCTTAAAATAATTTAATTAATAACTCTATATGAAAATTTAATATGTGCCATCTTCTCCATTTCAACTTTGCATCAACAAGATATAACTGGTAATAGTAATCAATGTAGAAAGTTTTTCTAATGTCCTCACACAAAAAGAATGTCATATTGATATTTAACATACACATAGGGAAACTTGATCATACACTGTTCCATTATGCCTATGAACGATAATTCCCAAATTCTGTCCAATACAGACAGAACATAATTATGCAGAATATTTTAGATATATTCTAAAAAATAATTTTCATGTTCAAATAAGTAAGCATGGATTGCATTTAAAAAACTAAACACATTTAAGATTACTATAGTCATTTACAATTACTGTAATGTGCTTTTAAAGTGCCAATATGAACTGTAAATCTTCTAAAAAAAGACAAAGTAGGTAGCATTTCCCAAACATAATACAAACAACTTAGGACACTAGTGCTCCACAAGCACATTTTTTTAAAAGTTTCCTTAAAATGTCCATTTCTGAAAACAATGACAGTTCTCATTCTACAGAAGAACTAAAGTACAAAGGATAAATATTCTATATATAAATGAGCAAATGATGATGAAAATGAATCAGAACCCCGAAATTTAAAGTTTTATCATCTTCTAAGAAATGCAATATACTTATCTGGGTTAAGATACATATTTCTTAAATATTGTGGGATTTTAACTTTCCCTTTCATGTGAACCCTCAGAAGCTGGACATAAAAACTGCCAATGCACATAAAAAACTTCAATATAAAGGGGGAGCTTTATATTAGTCATCAAAAAAGAAATACCATTGGAGTTCCCTTCGTGGCTCAGTGGTTAACGAATCTGACTAAGAACCATGAGGTTGCGGGTTCAATCCCTGGCCTTGCTCAGTGGCTTAAGGATCCGGCGTTGCCGTGAGCTGTGGTGTAGGCTGCAGACACGGCTTGGATCCCACGTTGCTGTGGCTGTGGCTGTGGCTGTGGCTGTGGCGAAGGCTGGCAGCTACAGCTCCTGTTGGACCCCTAGCCTGGGAACCTCCATATGCCGCGGGTGCGGCTCTAGATAAAAGGCAAAAAGACAGAAAAAAAAAAGAAAGAAACATCATTAAGCAAAGCTTAACTACTTCAGGTGTCGTTTGAAGTTCTTTAGAAGTTAAATATGCTAGATAATTTTAATGTCTCACTTAAGATTTCTCGGAAATCCCAAGGACTTAAATACTTGGTCATTTCTTAATTTTTTTTCATCTGTTAACACAGAACAAAATTTTTAAAATTGCTTCATACCGCAAGGCTATGTAGACTTCAAGGGATGAAAGGAAGACACAATACAGTGCCACTCTGCAAACAACTTAAAATCGAATACTAGACACATCCGTTTTGTAAGGTTCTTAGGCCATACCTAACATGACAAATACCTCACTGCCATATCTTGGAGAACATATTCCAACACTTGCTTCATATGATCCCCCTTCTATCTTTCTGTTGAACTATTAACTTCCAATTCAGAGTTTGTCCTTGAAAGCCAACAGCAGAGGGCCTCATTTTTTTCTATTTTTAAAAAACGTTTTTAAGTTCACAGAAAGATGGAGTGGACAGTCGAGATTTCCTACACATCTCCTATCCCCACACATGCACGGCTTCCTTCATTATTTATGTTTCCCCTCAGAGAAGTACATTTGTTGTAACTGATAAACCTACACTGAAACAACATTACCTTCCAAATCAAAATTTATACAAGGTTTCACTCCTGCGTGCAGAATTACCAGAGAAAAGGGAGCTACTCAAAGAGAAAGCTCCAGACTCCTACTAGACATCCTCTGGAGTCTCTGATGAGACCTAGACCAAATGTACTAAATTGAAATTATATAAACAAGGCAAAAATCAAACTGAGTGCTATAAAATAATTCTAAGAACTCAAATAAGTTGTGACGAGATATTCAAGTTCTGGAGAGTAAATGTAGAGAATACTTAGTGGAGACCCCAGAGAGTCAGACTTTAACCGGCTGATATGGAGGAAAGGTTCCTTCTAGACATACCATGGTAAATGTTAAAACAGGGTTCAAACTGATCTGCAAGCCAGTCAACTACCTGTAAATTTAGCAAACCCCAACACTTAAAGAAAGTCACCAAAATTCACTGTGGAATATAATGCAACTGTCCAGTATGAAACAAAGTAGTTATTAGAAATGCCAAAGATAAGACAATGTGACCAATAACAAGGAAAAAAAACCCTCCAGTATAACTGGATACATAAATAGCCAAAATAGCAAAAATTAGTAAAACTAGAATGAAACAGCTACTATATACAAATTTTAAAGGAAAAAATCAACATAATGAAGAAAGAAATAACAGATATAAAAGAAGTCAAATGGAACTCTAAAAGTTGAAGAATAAAGTACTTTAGATGAACAATTAGCTAAGTGAGACAAACAGCTAACTAGTCACTAACGAAAAAAAACAGCAGTGAACTTGAAATAATTATAGACTGAAAAATTCAGCAGAGAGACAAAAACAATAGGAACAAACTTCAATGTGATCTCAGGACCTCTAACGTAAGTGGAAGTGGAGTCGCAGAAAAAAACAAAAACAAAAACAAAAACAAGGGGCAGGACAGAAAATGCTCTGAAAGAAGTGTCCAGAAATCTCCCAATTTTGATAAAAATAATGGAATCATACCAAGACTAATAAATACCAATGTATTACATACAATGCACACAGGTACATACAGAGAACACACACCAAAGCTCACCATATGTAAATGCTTTAGCCAGTAACTAAATGAAAATCTTAAAACTAGTGAGAATAAAATGTCAAATTATGCAGAGGGAAAATTGTAAGCACAGTTGCAGACTTCTCATGCAAATTTATGCAAGCCAGAAGAAAATGAATTCCTAACTTTAAACTACTAAAAGGAAAATATATGTCAAGCTAGAATTCCTTTTTTTTTTTTTTAGGGCTACACCCATGGCAAATGCAAGTTCCCAGGCTGGGGGTTGAATCAGAGCTATAGCTACAGGCCTAAGCCACAGCCACAGCAATGCTGGATCTGAGTCACGTCTGCAACCTACACCACAGCTTATGCCAACACTGGATCCTTAACCCCCTGAGCAAGGCCAGGGATCAAACCTGCATCCTCAAGGATGCTAGTCAGATTCATTTCTGCTGAGCCACAATGGAAACTCCCTAAACCAATATTAGAATATGATGGGACCATAAAACTACTCTCAATACAAAAGAAGGCAGTAAAAAAAAATACAGAAAAGACACAAAGAAGGAGGAAATTGAAAACAAACAGAAAATTGGTAAATTTAAATCTAATGCTATTAATTATAAATTGCTAAGACACTTTCAGTAAAATGTAAAAACTGGGCAAAAATCTTCAAAACCCTATCAAGTACTTCCAACAAAAAATTCATTTTAATTTAAAAATTAAATAAGTTAAAAGTAAAAGGATGGGAAAAGATACACAGTACAATACGCCTAAGAAAATGTGAACTACAACATCGGAAAAGTAGACTGAAAAAAGGAATAGTAGGATTAAAAAAGACATTTTATGAAGGGTTAATTCAGCAAGAACTATGACAATCATAAAAGTATATGAAACCGTAAGACATTTTCAAAATAAACAGAAACTGACAAAACTGAAAGAAAAAAATAAACAAATCAAAAATTTTATTTAAAAATTTAACACTCTTAGTAATGATAAATAAATAAATAAATAACAAGGTTGTAGGAAAGCTGAACAAAACAAAAATTGCAACTTATTGATATTTACAGAATAACCTATTCAGCAGTAGCATAAAATAGAATTTTTATAGCATGTACCGTGCACTGAAACAATGTGTTATTCATGAAAATACATATATATGATTACATGAACATATATTGAGTCGGAAAGTTGCAATATACACATTTTAAATGTATACATAATTTTATTTTTATAAATAGTACCTTCTCTTTCAATTTTCCAAAGCCCCATTTAAATTTCTGACAATGACTTCAATCCAAATTTTATTAAATTATTTTTGTCTATTGAACTCTATAGCATTAATTGGTGGTATAATTTGTTTTTACCTAGAAGTATGTGGTCTTATATATATATTTGTTTGTCTGTTTGTTGTGTTTGTGATGCATAAGACCAGCTTCTTCAAGGACATTCTATGTTTTTTGAGGTCAAAAAAAATGTTTCATAGCTTAACAATTATTAAAATACCTTGAAAATTAATTATAGGCTTTCAAGAGTACTTATTAATGGCACTAAGAAGCATTTTTAAATTTAAACTTGAAAAAATATAAAGCAAATTTTTCATAAATTGGTCACAAACCAATGTGAAATACTGGTGTGATAGGATAATAAGTAAATCAATGGATGACTACCTACTGGCCATCTATTTACTTATTTCTAAACTTTTATAAAAATATATGTGCTTCATACGAAAGTTATGATAGCTGGAAACAATGAGAACACTTTGCAAATATTTAAGAAGAGTTTAAACACATGACATCAAGTCAGCCAAAGTCAGCTAGTGATCATTTTAATCATTCATCCTTTAAAAATTTTTAATTTATCCACGCAGCTAACTTTTTCAAGCAAGAAGAATTTTTTAAAACAGGAAATGGCTTACTCTATTCTATAGGAAAATTTAATCAGGCTATCTTAGGAAGTAGGTTGAAGCAGTGTGAATTTGTATCACTCAGCACTCAAAATGATAGGATAAAATGCCCTCCTAGTGTCTAACATTTCATTTCTATCCCTATATAGACACAGGTCCTGATCCTTCTTTTATGACAGATACATAAGGTTCATAGCATGACAATTTCGAGTCATTCTAATCAGGTGTTTTATATTGAGAGAAACTGCAAACTACGGAGAAAATATAAAGAAAAATTATCCTGAGATCCTTATGGATAGATGGAATATTGTCCCATCTCAATAGAAGGGACACATCCCCTAAATGTTATTTGAATACATCCTCAAATTTTGGAGAATTCTTAAATAAATAATATAAATAACTTATTTTTAAACAACGTGCTATGCAGAAAGAGTAAAAACAAAAAAAAGGAAAAGAACAGTTTTGCATTGTTTAGAAGACAACACATTTTATCATTTTATCATTTCTGTCTACCGTAATAATGTTATTTTTAATGATCCAAACTAAAGAAATGGAAAACACCAGGTTCAGCAGGAACATTTAATTGCCTTTTATCCTTGCAAATGTATTTTCAACAGTCTTATGATTCAAAGATACAATTAGAAGGCTTATCTTTCATTCTTTCAAAGAGAAGGTCATATTTCTGGCAGAGAGAAACTGTAATGATTTCGTTTTTTTTTTTTTTTTTTTTGGATCTGTAGTATGTTTCACCTCCTACTGACATCTAATTGAAAATAAAACTGTCTTTGGAATGCATTATGAGCCAGAAAACTGGTTGGAATATGGATCCTCATTGGTAATTGCTTCATTCAAGAATGGTCCGAACTTTGTATCTATATTAAAACATCCTTGATAAAAAAAAAAAATCATTGCAGAATACCACTTAGAAAATTAGTACATTTTGTGGAAGAAATTTACACAACATGATTAAGATGATAAACTTGTAGCGTCTCATTATTTTGTTAATTCTATATCTGTGGCTTCCTGTGTAAGATTTTTGTCAAAGTTAAAAACACAACACATTAAAATTTAATCATTTCCTCTATGTTTAAAGATTTATAAGTTTCAGAAAAAGAATAACCGTCATACCACATAAAATGCAATTTCTACACATTCTACACAAAATGCTTATAAACTGAAGAGTGCCAAAGACAATTCTTTCTAGCAGCTATTAAACTGCATTTCAGACTTAAACATATGTTAAAAAAATAAAAACTGACTTTAAAGAGAACTGTAAAGTTTTTTTGAAGACAGATCATTATAACATCAGATTTTCACAAAAGCACCAAATCCAAGGAGAATTTAAAGTTATATCAATTAAATAATCAAATAAATGTGATTATAAATATATATATTTAGTACTATAAGGAAAATATTTATCTCTAACAGAATGCTTAAATGAAATAAGGTGAGAAATTCAAGAAGAAAGACAAGCGAACTAGAACATTTTATGTCAGATGGGGGAATTCAGAAAAGTACTAGAATGTCAGAAACCTCTAGGAGATAGGTTTTTGGAAGATGAAATAGGGAAAATATGTACATCATGTATGCTGGAGCATTTTAGGTAAAACTAGCCTTATGAATAGGTAGTAGACTGTCCCATTTCAACAAATGGATTGGATTCCTCTACTGGACATTTGAATAAATCTAGGGATAAGGAAAAGGGCTAATATCACCAATCTACTGGATTGTGCATTAAATCTGAAGAAACTGAATACAAAGTAAAGACTTTAAAGGAATAAACAAAATTGTTGATCACCTATTATTTTTTTGCATATATGAAAATTTAAAAGAATTAATTGGTAACATTTTTGAATTAATAAAATATTTTAACAGGATTACTAGAAATATGGGTAATGTAAATATCAACTGCATTTCCATACAATGCAAAGAATATTAGAAAATGCTAATTTAGAAGGTTTCTTAAGTTTCCCAAAGTATAAATGTTTGTGTATAATTTATAGTAGTGAATACACATTTGTTAAAATACTGTTTCAAAATATAATCTGTTTATATACCTGTACATATGCTACATATAATGTACTATATATTATGAATTATGCATTTATATACCTAATATATAAATATATTTAATGAAATATGGGAAATATTCGTTTATAGTAAAATTTTAAGTTTTTATTAAAATTCATTATAGCAACCTAAATAACAAAATATACCATGGTCATAGGTATATTTTAAATATAACAACCATCTCCGAATTGACTAATAGAGTTGATACAATGCTCATTCTTCTCCCAATTTTGGGTAAAATTGTGTAACTTGAGAAACTGATTTTAAAATTGATGTGGAAGAACAACCATGAATGACCAAGATACCTTCTGAAAGGGAGAAGATAGCAAGAAATATTTTAGCACAGGAAAAGGACAAAATGATAATGAGACAGAACTGAAAACTCAAAAATAGACCTATATACATATTAAAGCAAAGAAAAAATAAGTGACAGTTTTGTAAATAAGACTTCAGCAGTTGACTTCTATTAAGGGAAGAAAATGGAATTACAGTCTTATAATTTTTCCAAATGAATAAAAAACTGAATTATCAAAAGCAAAATTTTAAAACATTTGAAAAAATATATATGAATGTATTTATCATGTCTCAGTAGAAAATATTTTTAGACAGGTTCAAGGAAGCCCACAGCTTAAAAGGAATGACTGTTAAATTTCACATTAAAATCGAAAATACTCGGTAAGTAAATAAATAATAAAAGAACTATTTAAAAGAGCAACATAAAAGTATTTGCTTAATATTAAGTGACAAATGATTTGCATCTATAATATATAATCTCTCTTTATATATGCACTAACACATACACATATTATTTCCACGTAGTAAAACACAAGTAAATATTCTGAAAATAAAAATATTAACAGGTAATGTTGATTTAGACGCGATGTGAGACAAAAGAAGGAGAACAGGCTACCTAATGGATTCAGACTTCCGAAACAAATGGTAAAGCGTCGCTATAATTTCAGTTTGTTTAGACATCATTTCCTAAAGAAAAGGCTTGTCTGAGTGTATCTTTAGGTCAAGAAAAACTCTATATAATTAAAGAAACTACTGAGATGATGTTGTGATCACTGTGGCTGTTTTTTTGTTGTTGTTCTTGTCTTTCCTGTGTTTTTTTAAATCAAGAATTCACTTTGATTAACAGAAAACTAAGTGTGTATCCCAAGTATTACCCCATAAGATCCCAAACCAGATACAGAAATGTCCAATAGAATAAATAATAAGAAACATTAGTAATTAGGCCATCTGGATTATAGTTTTCTACTGATTATAATACTGGGAGACCATATATGGCCAGGATTTAAATAGTACGTGGATGTTAGTTCCTCTTTCAAAAGCATCCTGAGGTTTATTTTAATTGAACCTCACTAATGTTTTGAGAATAGACTGCAGCAAAGAAAGAGTCATAGCTGGAGATAAAAATACAAGGTTACTGTGAAAAATCCAGGCCAGAGTACAGGCAGAGTAAAGGCAGAAGAGACACCAAGAAATGGTCTAGAATCCAGATATGGTGGAGACAATGTGTTTTTGTTGTACTAAAGTGGATGTGAGAAAAAAAAAAAAAAGAGAGAGAGAGATGCTAAAGATGGCTCCAAAAGTTTTGGCCTTGAACCACTGCAAGGATGGTGTTATCAACACCAGAACAGCAGCAAGAGCAAGACTGTCTAACCTAGGTCGATTGTCTAATTTAGAATCTTGGCTCTGCTGTGAACCATGTAATTTTGGACAGTACTTAACCTTTTAAAAAATTTATG
>PVHT021183707.1:5809174-5838262 GCA_004024745.2 Catagonus wagneri
TCAAAAGGAACTAGATATTACCACATCAAGTTGTTGAATCAATCGGTGAGAGAATTTATGTGAGGTATGTAGAAGAGTAGCTGCTACATAATACACCTTCAAAAATTTTTATTTTCCTTTATTCTTTTAAAACCAGCCCAAGAACAAAGACTGGCTATATAGACAAAGAGATGGTGCTACTATCAGAGAGGAACTTGTGACGTCACAGTCCACAGGTTAAAGGTCACTACATTGAGTAAAACCAAGCCAATGAATGTACTTCTGGCTTAATCAAAACCTGTTTGCTCAACCAAATGAGTAACTGGCTGCCACAAAAGCTGCCTCTAAATGGACTGTGACTAATTGACACTAAAATTTATGGTTTAGTGGCAAAGTTTAGCCTCAATCAATGTTATCTAACAGGGTAACTTCTGAGTTTTCCACCCTCATGTTTGAAAACAAAATAGGTTAAATTGTTGCATGATGGTGGACTCCAGTTGCACAACCTGGTTTCCATTTATGTCTTCACTATGTGACATTCACTTCACTCATTTACGAATGGGTGTAACAGTATTAATAATCCCATAGGATTTTTCAGTGGACTAAATGAAACTGAGAAGGTAAATCATAGCATAATGCTAAGGATATAGTAACTGTTCAATAAGTGTTAACTGTTATGATAATGATAAAAATTCTGATGATGATAAATGGAATCATGGTACACAGGAATTCATAAACTGGTAGTCAAAAAATGACAAAAATTATTTGTGATAACATTCACTACTTATATTTTAGTAATTTTAAAAGTTAAAATAAATAAAGAAAATTATTTATGGTGTTTAATAATGGAATCAGGTGCCATAGCCCTCACACGGATAAAATATTCTAGGTTTTCATATGGCTCCCAAACAACATACCTCCAGGTACTTTTTCCCCATTCTTTTTCTAAGAAAAATAACATATTCAGTTTTACATATATGTTTGCATCCTTTAGGACTCTTTAATCTCTTTTTGAAGCACTGTAGAAAGTAATGAGATCCCCAAAGAAAGCCTTGAAGGGCCTCTAAATAACCAGAAAGGAACAGCTAATCTCTTACAACCAAGACTTGTAAAATAGCAATTTGTTCATTAATGATAGAAATAAAGCATCTTCAGTTGAGGATTAATCCTCATCTTCCATAAAACAAATTCATCCTCTGTATACCTGTGAAAAGAAACACAGACTGGGCTACAGTTAGTGGAGTAAATCTTGCATAATACACCAGCATTAATGGTGCTGATTTAAAAAAAAGGAAAGAAGGGAAGAAAATCTCATTAGCACCTTATCTCATGAAACACTTAACGGTAATCAGCAAAGGAAGGGGTCTTTCAATGTAATTAGTGGCGTTAAATTTAGAGAAAATTAGAGGGGCTATTCTCTTTCCAATTCCTAGTCAACTTTGAGTCACTGGACTAAATTTTTTAAGGGCTGGTTCATTAAGAAACAATCACAGCAGGTGTAGTTTTCCATGTTAAGATAAGAACCAGCATATTTTGTGCCTCTAAGCAACCCAGTGGGACACTAAGGGGACATTTCCCAGCACAGCATATTTATTTGATTTTTTTTCACCCCCGAAAGCACGCAGGACTAGGTTCCTGAAATAGTAAATATTTATATCCCACTTTGTATTTGAATCATGCTTTCTTTATATTTGTCTCAATTTTATCTATCTATCCAACCAGTCGTATGTCCATCCATTTTTACATCTATTTATTTACCTACCTACCCATCATATATTATCAATCTATCTAGCTAGCTACCTATAACATTAAGTTACTTTTGAAATTACGTAGAGGCAAGATTTGATTCTTAAGACCCATTTGTTAAAACTACCATACCAAAGTTCCTCTATTTTTTTTTTTTTGTTTGTTTTTGAAATGCTGTCTTTAGGACCTTAGGACTAAAATTGTATTGTATTGTATGTGCCTGTCAATTTCTATATTCTTGAGTGACTTTTTTTCCCAGGAATAAGTATTGTATTTGTAAAATCATTTTCAGCATCTATGTAGATAGTTATGATTTTTTCCCTTAAATAAAATTAAAACCATGCATTATAATACTAAATTCCTTAATGGTGTATCAAATTTACTTTTAGAATAAATCTCCTATCATTAGCTTAATGTAGTGGTGGATATTTTAAAAATATTTTACTTAGTACTTTTGCATCTACATTCAGAAATGATATCTTTTTTGTATTGGCTTTTTCAAATGTAGGTAATAACATTATAGTTGCTTCACAAAAAAAAAATTAGGAAAGTTTATTTTGAAACTCTGAAACAATTTACAGCATAGTGGCACATAGTAGGTTTGGTGGACTTTCTCTGTGTGAATTTAAGTCTTCCCACCTTCCAAGTTTAACAAACTTCCCATCTGCTTCTCCCTCTCTCATCTTCTAGAAAGGTATTTATCTAAATCAGACCTATAAAATTTCATACCTTATACATTAGCATGAACAGGAAATGTTTTCCATGAGTCTAATATATAATCCAAGAAGGTATATGTTTGTATCTTTTACTGACTCCATGGGCTTCCTACCTAAGCTACAGTAGAACCCAAAGTGGCCTGATCCTCTGCTTCCATATCCAACTTTCACAAGACCCTAAACCTCATAAAGCTCACATATAAGTTTCAAAATACGCTTCCTATTTTCTGGGAAAAATTTCTAAGCAGCATCAGGATTTTCATAATTATATACCCTCATATCTTGTTGGTTCTGCTTCTCTAGAAAATCGTACCCAATACAACCTTCTGCTCAAGAGTTTTGGCTGAGGTTAAAGACTAATGATGAATGAGCAACTATAGCTCACAGGCCTATCCTGAAAGAAGTGCTACGGCCAGGCAGGTAAGGGACTCAAACTGGCCTGCATTAGGCCTTTATAACTGGGCAGGGGATTAAAGTGAACTACACAGACTGATAATGTACAGTCACCTAAAAGGCAACACATATGAACAGAAATTGAGCATATAAAACTCACAAATACCTAATCTCCTAAAATTATACTTTGTTATTCTGCATCCTAGATATTCTCCCTGTATTATAAAAAACATCACTATTTGCAATTAAAAATTTCAACAAAATCCGGTATCTAAAAATGCATATACTTGAAAAATAGAGTGTACAGAAATTCAACACTATATTAGGATATATACGAACACAGTTATCTAATCTTATACCATAGAGCTCCAGAATTAATACATTTTAGAAAGCAACTCAGTGTGCATACAATGAGTTATAATATAATTCTATTTTTTTAAATTACATCAAACTTTGGAAAAATGGAGTTCACAGTTTTCCTAGTTCTAATATATATACATTTTTACACATGCTATAATACTCTATGAAAGTCACTATAATTATTCTTAGTGTGTTAATTTGTAAATGGTGAAATATGATACCAGCTCTTCCCACCTAGAGTTGTTGAGGAGATTCAATCAATATATGTTAAATCACTTTAAAAACCGTAAGATCCTATGCAAATGTTAGGCTGCGTATATTCTGGAAGAAAAGTCCTTAACTCCTGTGGTATTATTAATCTCAGAAGCCTCTACAGAGAATGGAAGTGAAGTTTTAGCACACATAAATCAAAATTTGACCCCTGGAGCCCAAATTATATAGCATATCAATGATACTGTATAGAAGCACAGTTTTTATGAATATAATACTTGAGAATATCAATTAGTTATCATGAAAACTTATTCAAAAGGAGTGAAATTCATCTACAAAAAGGTTGGTAATTCTTCTATAACTACATTTTGTTTTCACCTACAAACAGATGTTCATGATAAAAATAATCATACATTTTTCCATTTAAAGATATTCACATTTAGATACACTTCATTTGAAAACTGCAAATATTTAATAGACAAAGAATTACTAAAATTTGAGAAAAAGACTCATTCATAGGCAAATGAAGGAAGACAGGGCGGAAATCATTGAATTCAGGAAGTAAACTTGCAGAAAACTGTTCAGTATTAAGTTATTCCTTTACATAATGATTTTTCATTTAATAGTTTCTCTACCCTGGATCACTGTAGAAGTTTTTCATAGATGGTACTCACAACAGTATATTCCGCTACATTTAGACCACTAAAAACAAAAGCAATGTGCCTTATTTAACTTAAATGTAACATAATAATATACTAGCTAATAATATTTAAATCACATGGGGTTACGCATTTTACATCTGAGAATTAAAAATATCAATATCGTTTTGAGAAAGGCAAAAAAAAGTTAGCTTAAAAAGAAAAACAAGGGAGTTTCCCATTGTGGCGCTATGAAAACAAATCCGACCAGTATCCATGCGGATGTATGCAGGATACTGGTTTGATCCCTGGCCTCCCTCAGTGGGTTAGGGATCCAGTGTTGCCTGAGTCGTCGTGTAGGTTGCAGACATGGCTTGGATCCTGTGTTGCTGTGGCTGTGGTGCAGGCCAGCTGCTGTAGCTCCAATGTGACCCCTGGCCTTGGAATTTCCATATGCCATGAGTGCAGCCCTAAAAAGCAAAAAAAAAAAAAACTGGGGAAAAATGAGTCTTTGTAAAACATAAGGGATAAAAAGATACAAAGACATGCATAGCAAAGGCATTTAAAAATATATTTTCATGTTGTTTACAGAGCATACAATTTCTGAACCTATATAGGCTTTTATATATTTTTTTATTTTATTTGTCTCGTCTTGACTACCAATATAAAATATCAAAATAATTTCCTTATCTTATCCTGAAGAAGCTTGGAAATTATCCATCTTTGTCTTGTGAAGTGAATGAATTTCAGTGAATGAAAGAAACCAACACTGTTTTCAAATCTGATCTCAGCAAGGGTGAGTAAGCTGCAGCTGCATTTCCTCATTATAATTAATTCCTGTTGGACAACTTCATTACCAGGAGCTGGAAGGCTAATGTAGAGGGCTGGGTTTCCCGAGGCCAGCTTTAGTCTTGAGCGTGTACAGCTGTGGAATTTCAGGAAGCAGGGAAGTTATTCAGAAAAAGATGGAACAAGCATACGTAATACCAGAGAGAGCTGTCTGGCAGTTCAACATTGGGGTCTGTAGTCTCCAATCTGAGTTATAATCAAAACGAGAGGAAAAAGAAGTCCATCTTTCTCCTTTGGCATCAATATTTTCTTGGCTATTCACTAAATACCCTGTTTACATATTTGCATGGAGATGAAAACTGTAGTAGCTTATCATAAATGTTAACCTGTGGACATTTCATATATTTTTCTTCATCCTAGCCATATTTTTTTCTTTAGTCAAACATCAGTTTTATTATAAGATGTTACTTCTCTATGTAAATGTTCCCTGCATATATGGTCTCAGAGGAAACATCTCAAAATACCTAATTCTCAGATACTGATTTTTTCTCATCAGAAACCGATATAGTTCATAAAATAATTAAAGAAACAATAAATAAAATAGAACTATACCTATGGACAATTGGGACAACTATAATTTTTCTTCTGGACAATCCTTCCTGTGTTAAGAATCTGGGTTTGAAAGAAGGTGTTGTGAGTATCCTCAGCTTCAGGTGAACAGAGCAAAGACAATTCTTCATGCTTCTTCTGCAGTCTGTTTCCTGTAGTGATATGCCTGGTTACTCACTTGAATTGGCCCTCCAACTCAAAACAGTGAAAGCATTTGTTAAACTATGTCTCAAAATTCACCAGAAGAAAGATTTAAGAAGTCCATTACCTGGAGTTCCCGTCGTGGTACAGCGGTTAACGAATCTGACTAGGAACCATGAAGTTGCAGGTTCGATCCCCAGCCTTGCTCAGTGGGTTAACGATCTGGCATTGCCCTGAGCTGTTGTGCAGGTCGCAGACGCGGCTTGGATCCTGCGTTGCTGTGGCTACGGCGTAGGCCAGTGACTACAGCTCCGATTAGACCCCTAGCCTGGGAACCTCCACATGCCGCGGGTGCGGCCTTAAAAAAAAAAAAAAATGGAAGTCCATTACCTTTAAAACATGCATTTTAGAAGAAAATGGACAGTCTCTCTAAATTGTTCCTTACAAATTAATTTTAAATTATGGGGCACTGCTGGGTACAGGATGAGTGGCAATCACATAAATGTTTTCATCTCTGTAACTAAAGGGATATAAACTGAGAAGTCCCAAAACTAAAAGAGCTTCCTTTGTGGAAAATTTTCACACACATTGTTGAGAACTCATCTGTCAATCCAAAACCAAAACAGGTTCTAAGATATGCAGGAGAAGAAACAGTTGGAAATGTCAATAAAAATAGGACATAGAAAATAGGCTAATAGGAATAGTCAATAAAAATATGAAACTGTTCTATCTTATTGATAAAACATGGAAATATAAATTGAAAATACCACTTAAAAAATAAAAATATTTAAAAAATAAGATTGCTTGACATGTAGGTAAGGGCACATGAGAAAGTCAATGCTTAGACAAACTGGATAAAACTACATTGGAAAAACATTTAGTAGTATTATCTAGCACATGTGAAGATGCAAATAAGCTATGGCACAAGATTTCCATGCATAGGTGTGCTGTGCAGAACAATGAATTCACTTATCACTACAGCATATAAATTAACAGAGACTTAGCCACAATTGGCCCACTGTAACCTAGCTGAATGTCCTTCACAACACCTAGATAAATACATGTCGAATGACTGAACATCACACAAAAGTAAAAATGCAACATTACACCACAGATAAATCTTCTATAAAAAAATTAAAGAAACCCAAACGCAATATAATATACATATGATTCCAACTACAGTAAGTTCACAAATAGCCAAAACTAATCTACAATATTTAAGGAAGTATACATGGTTGTTAAAGTAGAAATAAAAGGAAGGAGATAGAGGAAGTGACGATGGGTAAAAATGCATTGGAATTCTCTCTTTATATCTATATGCTTTTTATTTTTCTATGTGGAAATTAGTTATTCCCATTTATTAATTTGCTCTTAAAGGTGTTATGAATATATATATATATAAATAAATATATGTGACATTTCATTAAGAAGTCTCTTCAAAAAGACTTCAAAAATGCCTCCTAGGATCATTAATTCTCAATATTTAATTTTCTGAGAATATTGGCAAATATTTGTTTCCCAATTCTACAGTTAATTGAATATAAAGTAGAAATTGGACAGAAGTTCTCAAGCAAACTTGAAATGTTGATCAGACATACTTATCAAAGAAATATTTATTACAGCATTTCTCTAATTATACTAGGGCAGAAAATGAGAAAAAAAAGAGGCAAAGATAAACAGCAAGGAATAAAAAGTGGATATCTTAATAGATTTCTGAGTTAATATACACATAAAATTAAGGGGAGGTGGATAATACACACTGAAAGAAAAAAAAAACTATTGGTTTGCAGCGCTGAAAAGCCCAAAACATACTGTATAATGCAAAGATATATAGGTGATACATAATAAATTCCTTCGAAGATATTAATACTTTGCTACATCGTTACTTTCTTAACAGCATTTCCTCTTAATCTCAAAAGAATGCAAACACAATAGACTATAACTATAAAATAAGGCGTCCAACCATATGTAATAACGCAAAATTAAGATTATTTTAATTTTCCTTATTTTCCTTTCTAAAGTTTTATCAGATACACACTCCAAAACAAGCAAGGCTACTTTGGTTATTCTGTACTTTCTATTCCTCATAAAATTATTTTATATTTATTACCACAGCAATAGGACTATGGCCTTTTGTAATGGAGTGCAAATATTTTACCTATATTCAATTACGCCTTGAATAACTTTAATGTTATGACAAATTGGGCCTCTGAAAATGTTTTAAGATTTCTTTGACTTTTGTGAAGGAACCATAAATATTCTCGGAAGCTCAGGAAAATTATTTCATTTTTTAATGACAACAGTGCCTACTGTACTGAGGTTATTATAAAAATAAAGGAAATATTTTTATTAAGTTTTATTAAGTTAAATAGTTTTATTAAGTTAAATAGTTTTATTAAGTTAAGTTTCTCTACAAATGCTAGGCAAAAATATACCTAAGTGTCTCCTCCAAAAAATATATAAATCAATAACAAGAGCAAATAAATCCACACTTTATCCATGCTTTTAGCACAAGTAAGAAACAGAAAATTGTAGTGGTCAAATTATTGTCAGTGAAGAGTTCATATTTTATCATGCAGTTGTCATGTTATTTGTTGTACAAATATTCTTAAATGTTTTTTTGAATTGTAAAATGTAATTCATTATTGAATTGTATTATGTAAAATAGTATTATAACACGACGAGTCATTGTTGGCAGTTTATTTCTTTTTGCTATGATTTTACTTTGATCATTATCAGAATGGTAAGCCCTGTTTTTTTTTTTTTAATTGAGGATATAACTGACATATGCCATTCCATTAGTTACAGGTGTACAACGCAACAATTAGATATGTGT
Organism: Catagonus wagneri; assembly: GCA_004024745.2. Taxonomy (NCBI): domain Eukaryota; kingdom Metazoa; phylum Chordata; class Mammalia; order Artiodactyla; family Tayassuidae; genus Catagonus; species Catagonus wagneri. The sequence continues at coordinate 5,817,592 of PVHT021183707.1, forward strand.
ATGCACTGCAAAATGATGACCACAGTAAGTCTAGTTCACATCTGTCACCATACATATAGAATTTTTTCTTCCTTGTGATGAAAACTTTGAAAATCCACTTTCAGCAACTTGTCTATATGCAATATAGTATTAACTATAGTCACCATTCTGTACATTGCATCCTCATGACATTTATTTTATAGCTATTTTATGTCTTCTCCCATTTTCCCCAACCCTTCACCTGCCACCTCTAGCAACATCCAGTCTGTTCTGTATCCTGAGCTTGTAAACCCTGCTTCCTGTGTTGTCTCTTCTCTAGTATGTTTTTGCCCATCTCTTCCTTTGTAACTTTTCTGAAACAGTTTTGGTTTGTTTGGTTTGTTTGTTATATATCACAGAGAGCGGATACTGTTTTCTAAACAAGGTGAAAACAGTGCTCCCTCTCCACCGGCCGGTTAAATTCAATCACATTTCTATATATGTTGGATATTTTTCAACCTTATTTTATCATTTAATAATTACTATGTGCATTATTTTTTTTGTTTTACTCTAATTGGTCAATAGGCTTATCTATTATACAATCTATTTTTATTTTAGGAATATTTTAAATTGAGTTCTAATGGATACCTTTACATCAATATTCCTTTATACTGGTATTTTCTGTCATGTCCTTAATCTCCTATTATAACACTTACTACTCTTTTTAACCAACTATTATAAGTTTTACCTGTTTGAATTAATATCCTTTAATGCTATTACTCTGTTTCAAAATGAAGCGCACATCCACCAAAAAAAGGGAAAAAACTTTTAAAATTTTAACCTGCACGATGTATTCTTAGTTGAAAACAACATTAACAACAAAACTGCAATGTTTTATTTTACTTTGTAGGATACTGTTTGTAATTACTGGTAATGTATAGCAATCCTGAGATTATTTTGTGATTATTGTAGAATTGATAAAACACAAAATTATGACTATCAGAGTGGTGGATGATAGCATAAGGAACACTGTGAGAGAGAAGGACAGTGTGGAACTGGAATTACCACTACCAATTCATATAAATAACGTGTGTGTGTGTGTGCGTGTGTGTGTGTGTGTGTGTGCGTGTGTGTTTGTAAGTACATATGTTTAAGTACAACATTGAAAACACAACGTGCAATATAAATTTATAGTATATATTACCTCATTCTATCTAACAGAATAACCCTTAAAACAGTGACAGAGGAGCTATGAAAATTCCTGGTAAGGTTTGTATTTTTAAAACCATTTCCCACTGAAAGAAATTAGGATTCGCTGGTGAGACATATCCAATTCTAGTGCTGATACAAAGAGATTACATGGTGAGCCTGGACTATCTACTTGTGCCAGAAAGTAAGGAAATGCTTAAAAATAATAGACATGTTAAAATGATACTGGGAGAACCTGAAAGGAGTACCATATGGATGACTGGAGAGCATCTGAACATCAGTACCTTAATGGCTGGTGGCACATTTAAAACATACCATTCATACAGTAAAATTCGCTCTACAGCTCTAGGGACCGGTGGCTTTTCAGGGCTGTGCAGTGGTGGCCACTATCCTTGTAAGCACAGATACTCAGTGGCACTGCTGCGGGCTGGCTAGTGCTGAGAATGGGTCAGAGCAGTCCAACCTTATGCACTTGACATTCAGGCTTCAGTTCATCTCTGCCTGGTTGAATTGCAAATGCGTATCTAAGAGGCAAATGATTGCATTTGTTTAAAGTCAGTTCTTGTGGCCACTTGTTATGGTTTTGGTGAAGTCCATAATATCCACATGGCCTCTTTCCGCGATCATTCAGAAACATGAGCTAAATCTAAATGTATTATATATTACATGTGCATGTAATGTTAAATTCCTTGTACTTGATACTGGTGAAAACCAATACAAAATTTATACGCAGCGTTTTATTCTTTCCATCCATAAAAAAAAAATGTCTCTGCATAGACTAACACACACTATTATTAACAACCTTTCCTGTACTACCCTGGCAACTAAAAACGGAAGAGAACATATGTGAACAAGGCATAGGCTCAAACGGAAATTTCACACAGCACAAAAAGAAAAAGTGGACAATAAAAAGTCCGTCCAAATCGCTCATAAAAACTACAGGGTTTTCCCCCTTCTCCCGGACCACATATCTGTACAGCCCCGCACATATTAGCTATTTACTACATTATTCGCCTCATACCTCTGTTTCGAGCACAAAGGAAATAATACCAAACTCAGAAGTTTGTCATAAAGCTACTGGTACTGTCACCAGCAAAGTTCATTAACAATCCACAAAATAAAAGTAGAATCTGGGTAATAAAATCTAACCTTTTCTTCTCTCTTTGCGTGTTGTCTGGCTTCACTCCCTCACAGGAGACAGGTGCCTGTGGAGGCCTCGGGCTTTAATTCCAAAAATGACGCCAGCAACACCTCAGCGCCCAGGAGCCCGCTTGTGAAAACGCTCGGCAGACGCCACTGAAATCAACATGGCGGCCGTGCATCGAGAGCAGAGCGGCTGCGCACAACACCTGGATCGTGACGTGCGTGCGCCGCGTGCAAAAGCGATGCGCGCGCAACTGCAATTCAAGATGGCGCCGGCACGCAGGTATGCTGCCCCCTGACGCTTCGTGTGGAGTGAATACCTTGAGGCCCGCCGCTGCCCTCAGCCTGCAAGATCACCGGTTTCCTTTCCCCTCTAAGGAAAATCTGATACAGCAGCCCCAGGGTCAGACTGTGAGGGCGGGCGGGCGGGCGGTGCTCCAGCAGTGAGCTCCCTTGAGGGAGAGTGGAGCAGAGCTTGTGCACCATCACAAGAACTCCCGCCTCTCCACGTCTCCTTTCTTTGATAAAACAATAGGGCTTCCCTTTGCTCCTGAGCCTAACTAGCTCTTTCTGTTGGTTCCAAGGACAACACACACCAGGCCGCAGGACCCTCGCGGGGGACCAACTTGGGAGGGTCAGTAATAGTTCTGAGAGAGAAGGAATTTCAGTTCTAATACTAATGTACTCTGCTCTCCCTTCACTCTGCCTTACTTTTAACCGTGCGCCAGGTAGAAAAACAAATTGAACCGTGGGCCAGGTAGAAAAACAAATGCAGAGAAATACCAGCATCCACTTTGGATTCCTTGTTATGCTTTAATATGGCTATCTCTTCTTCCTATCTTTTAGACCCAGGACACCGAAGGAAAATAAAAAGGGAAAGGTAAGAAAATAAGAATCATTTGATATGTTCATGCTTGGCTTCACTCCTTGGTTTCAAGCAAAGTAAGATCTCTACTGTGCAGTTAGTTTTGTCATACAGCAAATGCGAAATTAGGTTATTATAAGGATTTTTTTTCCAACTGCAAAGTCTTGGCAAAGCTGTTGAGGAATCAGTTGTAGATAACGCAGAGGTAAGTGACTGCATTTAAATTTTTCATCTCAACCATGGAATCCCTCAGCCTATGATTATAACAGTCCTACATTTCTCAGTTGTCTTATTGCATTGTTTTTCCCACCTCTCCAAATTCTGGGCACTTTGATGAATGATTCCTATCTAGAAGTACAGAAAAATTTCCCCTGGATACTTCTTCAATTTTAAAATTAATATTACTTTGGAATAGTTTTTCCAGCACCCTTTTAAACCAGTTGTTTTCAAGATCAATTTATAGTCTTTTCTATATGTTCTTAATAAACATACAACTGCCATTTTTAACTGTCACAAACACTGACATACTCTCACGGAAATATTTTCTCAGTATTACTGAACCAAAACCAGTTTATTACAACTGTCATTCATCAGTGATTAAGGCTGGAGCTGGAATGTGTGGATTTTACTACAAAGCTACTCCATACAATACTACTTATCAAAGGTCGATATCATTAAAAGTAAAGGGGGAGTTCCTGTTGTGGTTCAGTGGTTAACAAATCTGACTAGGAACCATGAGGTTGCGCGTTCGATACCTGGCCTCGCTCAGTAGGTTAAGGATCTGGTGTTGCCATGAGCTGTGCTGTAGGTCACAGATGTGGCTAAGATTTGGCGTTGCTGTGGCTGTGGTGTAGGCTGGCGGCTATAGCTCTGATTAGACCCCTAGCCTAGGAACCTCCATATGTCGCAGGTGTGGCCCTGAAAAGACAAAAAAAAAAAGCAAAGGGAACCTTTTTTTTTCTTTATAGGGCTGCATGTGCTGCCTATGGAGGTTCCCAGGCCAGGAGTCAAACCAGAGCTACAGTTGCCAGCCTATGCCACAGCCAGAGCAAGGTAGGATCTGAGCCATGTCCACAAGCCACGCCACAGCTCACAGCAATGCTGGATCCCCAACTCACTGAGCAAGGCCAGGGATCAAACCCTCATCCTCATGGACACCAGGTGGACTTGTTACCACTGAGCCACAATGGGAACTTCCAAAAGGGCTTTTTGAACACAAAAGAGGTTTGTTTAATCTATATACTGTTACAGAATATCCTTTTCAAACTAACAGCAACACAACTGGGTATACATACATAACTTAAACCCCTTCATCTCTGATGACTAATGAATGTTTGAAGCTATTACTGGCATTTAGTAATATCCCCTTTGGCATCAGTAAGCAAAGTGGGAGATATTTAAATGAGAGACATTTAGACTATATCTCTAAATTCACAATATTTTCAACTAAAAGTTTTCACGTCTTTGGACAAACAATGTGGACTACTTCATTTACATGTGAGTTTATATAATCAGAAATCATTGTTTTAATGAGAAATTGATGAGGGTGAGAATTCAGGAAATGTAAATTCTGATGACACTATTCCACCAGTGGGAATGTGTATGATAAATTAGCTCTGTACTATTTTATTTAAGTTTGGCTGGTATCAAATTGCTACTAATTATTCAAACCAATAAGAAGTGCATATCTTCTGTTCTTCCCAATAAAAGTTTTAATATTTTCATTTATATACACTTTATATAACTTTATATTACATATATAAAATAATAATATATAGTATTTATGTCTTCATGTGAAAAACATGCAACTGCTACTAAATTTATATACAGAACTTCACTTCTGAAATAACAGTTATCAGTTCTTAGTCTTTTGTGATCATGGTTAAGCTTTAATAGAAACCAGGAAATACTGTTATTTGATTGGTATTATATTTCATATTTAATAAAACTAATTCTGGTTACTTTAACAGCTTAAGATGCACTATATAATTAGATACTTATTTTTTGGTGATAATGTACTATTTTTTCTCATGTTTCTTAAAAATCTATTTGTAAAACAAAGCAAATGAATGTCATGTAGTTTTTCATACAAAGCCAAGAACTGGACTCTGGGCAAAGCTTTTCCATTGTTACTTGAAAACCCTTAAAATATCGAAATGTCTACAAAAGTAATAGAATGATCACAGGATTATATGGCGATATTTAATTTTTGTACAAGTTAAATATCACTGATAATTAACTGTTAGAAGTTTATTTTGAAGTGACATTTTCCTGGAATACTAGACCTTTACAACATAATTAAAGGCTTTTTCATTGTAATAGTGCCCTATGGCTGACATGAAAGCTCTTTAAAATTATTCTACTTTATACAGTATTGTACATATATAATAATATGTAAGGTGTTTACTCTGGTTATCTTTTAAAATAGCATTCCCAAAAGTTTAGGTAGTGATGTTTTCTTTTCCTGAATGGTGTACAGAATAGTGGGGAGAAATGAGTGTTGGAAAATTTCTGAGCAGTCAAACTGTAAACTTAAAAAAAATCTAAGTACCATTCATTCTTAAACAGGCCAAATAGCCAATAACCATAATAGTATTTAGAAAGCAACAGTATTTATCTCAGCTGTAATAAACCAGCCCCTATGAAGAAATTGTGATAATGTCTCCTTTTTAAGGAGATTTCCTTTCACCATGCCTTCTCATTCCCTAACGGGCTGCTCCCACATATTCCTGGTACCAGAAACAACTTCTTTATGGAGGCATTCATTTTGGATTAGTTGCAAGGCTTAAGATATGAAAAATACCATAGAAGCTATGACATTGCTGTCTTATAGCAATGGGTAGAAATAGATTAAGATTTGGATTAGAGGAGAAACCTCTGACAGGATGGTATTTAAAATGCATGTTGCTTGGAAATGAGGCAGAGGTGGCAGGGCAAGAGACAAGACCCACATTTCTTATTTCACCATTTTGAATGATTTCTATAAATGTTTATTTATTTATTTATTTATTTATTCCCTCAGAAGACATAGAGTTAAGAAAACTGTGAAGAGGATTTACTTCCTTCCCCATCGCCTTTGTTCACTGACTCTGAGACAGTTTTTTTTTTCCATTTTAAATTTATGAAATTGGGATATAATTTATTATAAAATTCACACTAATGTCTCATTTTATAAACAGGATATAAATTATATATATAATTGATTTTATATAATTTATTTTACAAGTCAGGTTTGTAAAATAATTAAAATTGAAATAACTTTTTACCCAAGAAGGTCTGCCACTTCTAAACACTTGAGCTTCACATGTAGTAAAGTGGGAAACAGAAGAGAAAACTTTCTAAATCATAGAACAAAGAGAATAGAAAAGAAAGATACTAAAATAGGATTATGAGACATTCCACATAGAATGAGGAGTTCTAACATATGTTTAAAAGAAGTTCTAGCAGAAGAGAGAGAATGAGATTTACAACATTTGAGAAGAAAATGTCTGGGAAATGTTGAAAGACCCCACAGACACAAAATCTAAAAAACCCCAAAAAGGATGAATTTTTTTATATTACCTAAAAAGATCTTAGTAAAACTACAAAAACTTCAAGGCAAATAGAAAATCTTAAGCGTATCTGGAGAAAATTATACATTACCTTGAAGTAACAGAATAACACTAAAAGCTCTTTTCCCAACTACAGCAGTGAGAAAGAGAAGAAAGCAGGATGGTGGTCAGAATATGATGAAAGAAAATGACTACCAGTGTAAGCTGATTGCAGTCTGAACGGCACAGAATCACCCTTCCCTTCTCCTCCCTCTAAATACAACTAGATAATGTAGCAATCGTAATAGGACTCTGAGGGAGTAATAGGGACTCTGTGGTAACAAACCTGACTAGTATCCATGAGGATGCAGGTTAGATCCCTGGCCTGGCTCATTGGTTTGGGGATCCAGCATTGCGAGCTATGATGTAGGTTGCAGATGCACGTGACTTAGATCCCTCCTTGCTATGGCTGTGGCATAGGCTGGCAGTCAAAGCTCCCGATTGGACCCCTAGCCTGGGAACTGCCATATGCCATAGGTGTGGCCCTAAAAAGCAATAAATAAATAAATAAATAAATAAACAAACTAACTGAAAGTGGGAAAAAAGTTGGTTCACTAAGACACTTAGTTTTTAGAAACCACACAGCAATTTTCTTTCTATTGCCTGAGTTTTTTATCTTTATCTCACATAATGACAGTTTGGTCTTCTCCTTACCATGGTTTTGCCTTTATTTTCCCATGTTAGTAGTATCAATTCTATGAAAAAAGTTAAATTTATAGTTAACTATCTTTTTGATGTTACCACCATAAACAAAATGCTTTCAAAATGTCTTCTCTTTAATATCTGGGATGGGTAAATTAATGACATGTTTCCATATGAAGACTCTTAAAATAAGAGCAAATTGAGTACAACATTCGTACACACCTATATGTGTGTGTGTGTGGTTTTTAAATTCTGCTTTGTGCATGGTCTTCTCTGAGCTTCCTATATTTGTAATTTTGGAAAACTGCTCTATTCTCCATTTATTCTCTTTCTGTTATTTCCATTGTGTTCATATTATACCTTTTGAAAATGTCCCACAGTTCTTGGGTGCTGTAGTTATTATTTCTTTGTTTTCCCCATACTTTTCCCGTTTGCCATTCAGTCTGGGAAGTTTCTACTGATATGTATTCAGGTTCACTGATTCTCAGTCACGTACCTCTACTGATGGATGCATTCAGCAAAGACATCCTTCATTTCAGCTACAATATTTTTGATTTCCAGCTATCTTAGTTCAGGCTGCTGTAACAGATGATTATAGATAGGGTAGCTTTTTTTTTTTTTCCTGCTTTTTAGGGCCGCACCCAAGGCATGTGGAGGTTCCCAGGCTAGGGGTTCAATCGGAGCTGTTGCTGCCACCTGTGCCAGAGCTACAGCAATGCCAGATCCAAGCCGCGTCTGCAACCTACACCACAGCTCAAGGCAACACCGGATCATTAACCCACTGAGCGGGGCCAGGGATCGAACCTGGAACCTCATGGTCCCTAGTCGGATTCATTAACCACTGTGCCACGATGGGAACTCCTATAGATAGGGCAGCTTAAACAACAAACATGTACTCTACTTCTCACAGTCTAGAGGTTAGGAGTCAGATCATGATGATAGCATGATGGGGTTCTTGGTAAGGCCCCTCTTGCAGACACCATCTTCTTGTGTCCACATATAGCTGAGAGGGCATGGAGAGGACTAGTGCTCTTTCACTTTTTATAAGGACACTCATGGCATCATAGGGGATGTACTCCCGTGACCTTATTACTCCCAAAGTTGCCGTTTCCAAATATCATCACATGAGAGCTTCAACATAAGAATGTTGTGGGAACAGCGAGGGAACTATATTCAATATCTTATAATAAACCACCGTGGAAAAGAATATGAAAAAGAAAATACACACATATACAGATAAACACACACACGTATATAGATAAACTAGATCCGTAATGTATTTCAATCTGGCATTGCTAAATGTTGTATTATTTCTTTTATCTTTCTGAGAATATTTATTATGGTCTTTTAGATTCTCATTTGTTTTTTCCATTTATTCCATTTATGCCGGTTACATTGGTGGAGACAGTCCCACTGTGATCTCTGTTTCATACTGCATAGGTCCTACACTTATGTTTATAAACTTGTCTTCATGAACTTTTTATCCCCTTAGGACCATGAGCTTCCCTGGTGATCTGCTTCCACCTTGAGTTTAGAAGATGCACACTTTGGAAATTGGCTTGCCACAAGCTAGACTTTCATGTTGTTGTAAATCCGTCCATTTCTATTCACCTACTTACTGGCTGGACCACCTTCTTTAAGCAAGGGATGACTCTCAGGGTTCTTCCTCAGACATACCTCTTTCATCTGGCCATTGGTACCATTTACTGTAACCAGCCCACAAATCAGGACTGAGGAAGGATGCAGGAGGGGACTCCTGAGGGTAGTTCACCATCCATGCTCATTGATGTCAGTCCCCACTCCATCCAACTCCACGTTGTACCACCTGGGCATTGCTCCTTAACTTTTAGGTTAAACTGCCGCCCTCCTTTTCCCTAATGGCAAACAGCAGGCAATTATCTGCTCAAGACAATGGGGGAGAGTGACAGAACACACACAGAATGATTTTCTTCAGTCTGTTTGGACCGATGTGAGTCAAACAATTCAACATCAGTCACACATGTTTGTGTGTAGTTATAGACCAGGGTTGTCAGCTCGGCCACCCTCTGTACATCACCTTTGGTTTTCATCTTAAACAGGAAGTTATTAGCTCTTCTTTTTTTTTATATACTTCTTATTTTCAGATCACCGTTTCCCCTTTTTTCCAACTTGCCTAAACTTCATATATATATATGTGTGTGTATATTTATATGTGTGTATATGTATGTATATATACACATATATATGTAAATATGTTTAATATAATGCATAAATATATATATAAGTATGTAAGTATATATATGTATAAATATGTGTATATTTGTATATATATATGTCTACATATATATAAGTATATATATGTATAAGTATATATACTTTACTACTTTTGTGAACCAGCTGTTTGGATGATCCTTTATTTTGCTTTCTTCTATCGGTGGAAGCCAAACCACTGAAAAGAATGATTTAAGTAAAACTTACAGCTTGTTACAATGTACTCTAAAGAGCAAAGTCATAATAATTAGCTTTTTGTATGCCCGGAGAATTCTGGATTAATTGCCAGATTTTTAAACTTTTGTTTTTAGACTCCAGCAATCTCTTTTATCACCAGTTTAGTGGATATAGAGTTCTCATTCAGATGGTATGCTCATAAGCATTAAAGTTTACATTAAATAATTTGCTCTCACATGGCATCTCTCTTTAAAGCATATTATAAGTGCTAGTTAATTGCCATTCCCTCAGGAATTCTTCAACATTATCATTTTCATCATACACATCAAGAATCCAATATGAAATGAGGCTAAAATGCTTTCATCAAGATCTCACAGTAATAGGTAGGAGATGGCAAAACAGAAATTACCAAAATTTTCATTTCTTAGCTCACATTTTAAAAACCTGTATCTATTTCAGTGACTGGGAAGCATTCTAAGTTTCTTTCATCACCGAATCCTCAGAAATTGGCAGTGTGCAAATTTATTGACTGATGTCTTGGCATTCCTTTTTGCAAGAGAGATCTAACTAGACTACCTAATCAAACACTTCTTTTGAAGGAGTATTTTTCATACACAACAACTCTCTTGGTCTAAGGCCAGTCATCATGTTATACCACAGTTCCATCACCTTTGTCACTAGCCTTGCTTTTCATTGATTTTTGAGGCCAATTGTTATTCACATACACGACTTAAGAGTCCTGTACCTGGATATATGTATGACCTTTTTAGTAACCTGTATATCTGAACGTGGCCTTAGGTCATGGAACAAACTGCTTCTGTCCTTTATAGCCATTTATCTAGTCTCTCTAGGGGAAAGAAAAAGAGTCATAGTTATTCTAAGCAAAGGCTGTGGAAAAGCAAACAATAAAACTGTTTAGGGGCTCTTAAAACAGCTTTTACCCAGAAATGGTAGACTGAATATCACATTTCTTTATGCTTATAACTCTGTCAATGTAGGTGAAAACTTGCTTTAGTACTTTCATTTAACAACTTCTGTGTGTGTATTTTAGCAAGGAATTTTTAAAGAAGCTAGCTATGTTACTTTTGCTTTTGGCAATAGTTTCCAAGCCTTTGTTTTGTGAGGCCCACAATCAATTCACACATTTCTGTATTTCAACATCATCATAACATTATTCCTAATAAAATCAGAATAAATACTTATTAACACTCAAAGTAGTAATTGCTATGAATTTCACATGCATAATAATTCAAATCCACCAATGAAAGAAGGTCATCTAATATAATAAGAAAAGAGAGAGAAAATTATAATGTGAAAATACTAAGAACAATAGATTAAAGGACACAGCACCAAATTAAGGATGTTACAAATAGTCTCACAATGAAAGAATAAACAATATTGCGATGTAAAGATTCTGAGAAAGAATGTTGCATGGATAAGGCCCAGAATGCTTTTAGGATAATAAGTCTTACTCTGTAAATATATTAGAACTTGTGTATGAACTGGCCTTGCAATGATGTTATTTCCTAAAACTGAGTACAGCAACTCTTTCAATAATTGAGTTTTCCAGGAAGAGAAAGTGTGTTCTGAAAAACACTCATACACTTTTGAGAATTTGATTTCTTTCTTCATCCTGATGATAATCACATTATTATAACATTTTTTATTCCTTTATTCCATGTAAATCAGTGACACTTAGGACTAGTTGCAGGACTAAACCAGTGGTTCTTTGTCTTCATCCATCTACTTCTCCATTTACTCATTTACAAATATGCTTATTATAGACAACATAAACAGTGTGGTACTAAACACATGGCAATAATAAAAATGTATAATGCAAAGGTTTTTAGTAAACTGAACATAAAGAGGGCCAGTATAATGTACATATTAAACCCCAAGGTACAGATGAGACATATAGAGCTCAGAGAAGTAAAATAGTGGAAAAATCCTCACGGAGGATGGAGAACTGGAACAGCTTTTCTACTAGTGAGAATGAGAGAGAGAGAAAGGGCACAGTTTGGGAACATGTTACAGAGTAGAGTACAATCTCATATAGAAAGGAGAGAGTGGGTAGATAAGAACAAGAGTATAAAATAAATCTTTTCTAGTGTCACTCTAGTCTGTTACTTTTCCTGCCTCTGTAGTCCTCTGAAAGTACCCACTTAATAGCTCTCATTCTATATTGCCTGTTTACCTGCTAGTTCCTAACATTCTTATGAGTTTTTATTACTCAGGGTTTATAAATTTTAATATCTGTATCCCAAAAATCTAGCAGAGTGCTTAATTGCAATCACTTTCCTTTTTATGTTTATTGTCACCACCTTAGTCCAAGGTTTTGTTATTCTCACCTCAGTCATAGCAACAGATTCCTAAATGGCATGCACTTGTCAACTGAGTCTTAGTAACACGTTTTCCACGTGGCTACCAAAGTGATCTTTATAAAATGCAAATGTGTTTGATATTGAAAACCCTCCAATGTCTCCAATTACTTTTCAGGACAAAATTTCAAACTAATATAATATCGTTAGCCAACTATACCTAAATTTGTAAAATCTAAATTCTGGAGGATAATATCTATGTTCCCTTCTTACCTGGATTCTGCTTGTCTTCCTTGACCCCAACTACTTCCCTCACCAAACTTCCAGATTTTGGGTGACTTCTGTCATCTCAGCCTAATATGTATTCTTCCACCTACAGACATTCAGACTCACTCTTCTGTAACCCCTCTATCAGCTTTTTACTCCCAACTCCTGCCTATTCTTTTAGGATCAGTTGATGAGGTTCTTCTAGGCATTATTTGGATGAGAAGAAACTAGAGATGATCTATTTGTTTTAGGTTATTTCAGCTTGAGAGATAGTTGCTCAGGTTATGTGAATTTTTTAAATAAAGAAATAAGGAGATAAAATTGGGTTTCATAGTAAGGACTTGTAGATCTAGAATACTGTTGATAAGGAAGGATTAATTCTAGTGTAGTGTGGAAGCAGTAAGGGATCAAAAGAAATGTTAGCTTTTTTTTCCTTCGTATACAGACATCATTGCTTCCTACTGCAATCTCATCATTACTATAGCTCAGCTAGTTAGTATCTTATTCTACTCTCTTATCCAGAGAGACCAACTTATTTTACCTCCAGCTCCACTTCATGGCTCCATTTATTCAGAACTTGTGTTTACCTGTGGTTTCTGGCATCCATGGTTTTACTGCCTCAGCATTAACTGATCTCTGTCTTTGGTTTCTGTCCTCTTTCTACTTTCATTAAATTAATTCTATATATTACAGAGTGAATCTCTCCATTTGGGGATTTAACTGTTAGGAAGAGGTATATTTTCCCTTGTGTATAGAGCTCTCCTTTCAGATCTCTACATAATAAAATCTTCAGTTAGATTCTCTTGGGCCACGGGGCTTACTTACTCCAGTGTCTGTGCATGGTCCACTGCACAGCTTTCTTCAAAGATGGCTGGAGACATTATTTATACCTAACGAATATTAATGCTTGCCTTTACAAACCCCAGGCTAACCACCTTATTTCATAAGGAGAAATAAAAAATAGTTTTGAAATGTATAAACAATTATGCTTATTCACCATAATCAGCATTATAATATGCAAACTGCAGCATTCAGAGATATCAGTGTGGCTATGTAATAAGGTATATAACACATTAATGAAAAGTAAATTTCGACATAAAAATTCTTAGATGTTTTATACCAAATAGAAGTAAAACTAATATTTTTGTAGAAATGCAAATTTGATAATTCTTTTTTCTAATATAACTTAATGACTAAAATATGCATATTTTCTAGTTTTTCATGGAAGCTGTATCCCATAGGAAAATCCTTGTCTTATAGAGGCGTAATTAGTCCATTTCTGATCTATTTAGATTTAAATCCACTGGTGTTTTTTTTTTTAATTGTATTTTTTATTTGGCCCACGTTTTTCTATGATTATTTCTTACTTTCTTATTTTAACCTTCTTTTAAATTACTAATTTGTTTACTTATGTATTTTCCTTTATTGCCTTGTAGCCTATACACTTTGTTTTCCTATTTTTTTGGTTAATTAATAAAACTGACAAACCTAACCTATCACAACTGAAATTAATAGAAATTTTATTTTCTTCCAGTCTGAAAGGAAATTGAATAAAACATTGCATGATACTATAGCTTAATTTTACCTTCAAAAAAATTTTTTTTTTTTTTTGCTTTTTAGGGCCACACCCATAGCATATGGAGATTCCCAGGCTAGGGGTCGCATTGGAGCTGTACCTGCTGGTCTACACCACAGCCACAGCGACGTAGGATCTGAGTTATGTCTGCAACCTGCACCACAGGTCAGGGCAATGCTGTTTCCTTAACCTACTGGGCAAGGACTGGGATGGAACCTGCATCCTCATGGATGCTAGTCATACTCGTTAACCACTGAGCCACAACGGGAACTCCCGCCTTTAAAAATTTGTATTATTACTATTCTAGATGTTCTAAGTTCATTTACTTTTTCCCACATATTTAATACTTCCTTTTTTTACTTTAATTCTTCTTTTTCTTGTATCTCAGAACTTTCTACTTCAATAAAATCAGTCTTATTTATCCTAAAGTATAGTCCTTAGAATTTCATTTATGAGACTCTGCTCATGGTGATCATTCTCAGTTTTTGTTAATCAAATACAAGTTTTCCTCTCATCTTGTATCATAATCTGGCTGGATATAGACGTGGTTTAGATATTTACTCCCACCACTTTTATTTAGTGTTGTACTGGAAGTCCCATTAAGTACTATAAACCAAAGAGAAAACAAAATGAAAAGCATAAAGAATGGAAAGAAAAAGTGTTATGAAGTGACTTGTATCACCTAAAAGGATATGTTGAAGTCCCAACAACCTATACCGCAACCCGTGACCTTATTTGAAAATAAGGTCACTGCACATGTTATTAGTTAAGGTAAGATCGTGCTGGAGTTGGGTATGCCACATTCCAGTATAACTAATGTTCTTATAAAAAGGTGGCCATGTGGAGACAGGTATGCAGGGAGAACACCATGTCAAGACAAAGGACTGGAGAGATGCACCTGCAAGCCAAGGATACCTGGGTTTCCCAGGAGCTAGAAGATAAGTGTGGATCCTTCTCAAAGCCTTCAGAAGGAACAAACCTCACTAAAATAAAGGTTTTAGTAGGGTAATAAAGACCTTTAGGGTAATACAGTTATGTTTTTTAATCAGCCTGGTTTGTGATACTTTATTATAGCCATTCTAGGAAATTGATACAAAGAGTAAAAATACTTTCATTTATCATAAATAAACAAAACCTTTTGGAAAAAGAAAAAAAGTGAGTCTGGTAAACTAGGATACAATGTTAAGTTGCAAAAATGCTTTGTGTTTCAATGTACTTGTAATGAACAATCAGAAATTGATCTTTTAAAATAATATTTATGGTAACACTCATAAATGTTAAAAACATAAGGATGAATTTATGGGAGACTCAATATTAAAGTACCAAATCCACAGATCAAAGCCATCCCAATCAAAAGGCCAAGCAGGCTTTTTTTGTTATTTTGTAGAAATTGACAACCAGGCTCTCAAGGTGTATTGAAATTCAGAGGACTTAGAATAGAAAAAAAATGTTAAAGGTATGAAGGTGGAGGATTTAAATTACTTAACCTCAAGATTTACTGTAAAGTGACAGTAAACATGATAGTGTGATATAATAATAAAGACAGATATGTAGATCAATGGGACAGAATAGAAAATCCAATGATAGACCTGCCCATATATTTGATTTTCAACAAAAGTACCAAGGCAATTCAACAAAGAAGGAGTAATCTTTCAATTAATGATGCTGGGAACATTGAATAATCATAAAAAAAAACCTTATACAGAGAGGGAGAAATAATTTTCAAAGCACATATTGATAAAATGACTTCTTTCTAGAACTCTTCTTTCTCAGCTATATTTCTATATACTAGCAGTGTCAAGAAGCATGAAGAGATACTTCACCAAAGAAGATAAATGCAAGCAAACATAACAGGGAACATGTTTAACATCATCAGTCCTTTGAAAAATGCAAACTAAAATCACAGTGCGGTACCTCAACACACTTACTGGAATGGCGAACATTTCAAAAGCTTAAGCCATCAAATGTTGGTGCAGATATAGAGCAACAGTCATGTTACACCGAGATGAAAATGTATGTACATCATTCATACATGAATGTTCAGTGTCACATTGTCACAGCCCAAACTGAAGGCTTCCAAATGTCTACCCACTGATGAATGATAAATGACAACAGCTGTGGTATATGCACAGAAGGAAATACTACTATCAGTAAAAAGGAGGGAACAGTGAATACAAGCCATGACATGAATTTATCACAAAAACACTGAAGAAACCAGACAAGGTAGCCCCCATCTGGTGTTAATCCATCCATATGCAGTCCTTGAAGAGCAAAACCATAGTGATCAAAAGAGGTTGCCAGAATTTGGGATTGGGGTTGGGTAATTGACTATAAAAAGAGCAGAAGGACAGTTTGGGGTGTAATACTGTGATTCTGGTGGTTGTTGTGAGACACTGTATAGCTGTCAAAACTCATAAAATGCTATGCTTCAAATTAGTGAACTCTATAGTCTATTAAACTGACTGAAATAATTAAAAACATAAGTTGTTTATTTTATCATTTTAAATATTCATTTTCATAAACCATTTTATTCATGTTTTGTATTTTTAAATTCATATTTTGTATTTTTAATATATAAACATTTATATACTGAATATTTAGTCAAATACCAAACAGTAATTTTCTGCCCTTACTTCTGCAGTATAGTACAGTAAATACCAACTATATAATTGTATAAACAGATTCTATAATGTTAGGTAGTGATAGGTCCTATTTAGAAAAATAAAGTCGTATAATATGGTAGAGAATGTGTCTTCTGATCAGAGAAAGCCCGTCTAAAGAGAATGTATTTATATAAAATCCTGAATGAACAGATGAATGGTCTATGTGGCTACAGAGGCTGTCAGAATAGCAAATGAAAAAGATTTGTGTTAAGGTGCAGTTGACATGTTCAAGAAATATTTAAAAATCAGTATATCTTGATTAGAGATACAATAAAACAAACTATGATAGCAAAAAAAAAAAAAAACCTGGATAAAAGGCAGGAATCACATCACACTGACCTTACTGGATTTTTTTTTTCCCCTAAGCATGTGCTAGAAAAATGATGGGACCTGCTTTACATGAAGGCCAGTGTGTGGAGTAAAAGACCTTTGAAGTGAAATGTGGAAGTGAGAGGTCAGTTGGAAAGCCAGGGCAGTACTCAACAGTGAGAAGTGAGGTTGGCATGGCTAAAATATTAGCAGTAGAGGTGACGAGAAGTAGTAAGATTCAGGATCTATTTAAAGGGTTGCCTTGATAGTATTTGGTGATGTGCCAGATGTTGACTGTGGCAGAAGAGAGGCACCGGACATGGCTCTGCAAATTTGAACCAAGCAGCAGAGAAGGCAAGGACATTGTTCTGTCAATTATTCTCTCCTCTTTTCCTGTGTCTTCAAAATCTGCTTGGCTGTTATCTGTTTTATTTTAGCATATTCACAGCGTTTGTTTTTTTTTTTGTGTGTGTGTGTGTGTGTGTGTGTGTGTGTGTTTCTTTTTTTGGGGGGTGGCCACAGCCTGGCATATGGAGGTTCCCAGGCTAGGGGTCTGATCAGAGCTGTAACTGCTGGCCTACTCCACAGCTACAGCAGTGCCAGATCCAAGTAACATTTGCAACTTACACCACAGCTCAGGGCAATGCTGAATCCTTAGCCCTCTGAGTGAGGCCAGGGATCGAACCCGCAACCTCATCGTTCCTAGTCAGATTCGTTTCTGCTGCACCAGGATGGGAACTCCCCTATTCACAGGTTTAAGTCCCTCCTACTCAAGCTTAGCTCATAGCACCATGCCTGCTGTAAAGCCTTGAAATACTCTCAAACTCACATATGCACAAAACACTCCCTTTTCTCCCTTTTTAAACTACTTTCCTATTCAGCTCCGCTTTTTTTCTCCAAAAATTTATCTACTCTTCAATCCATTTATGCATTAATATCACCTCTAAAAGGACTTCTGTTATACTGCTGAAAGTAAGTCCCTGTAAATTTTAAATGGCATCTCAATTTGAGTAGAAAGATTCAAGCACATTTATTATAAACAGCCCAGCAAAAGGAAACCCTATCTTCAATATTTAATTATGTTAAGCTCTCCTAAACTTTCCCCTGTAGTGTTCAGTATTTATTGTTTATTTTGGCTAATTTGACCTTATTTATAAGCTTTTGAGTTTGGTGCTTCTACCACTTACATTTAACACCTTGATTCCACTTATATGTTTAATTGCATGTAAAAAAAAAAAAACTCACTATATCTCTATTTAAAGCTTGACTTTGGTTTGACCCCTGCGTGCTATGTGACCTGTATGGAGGCAGGTACTGAGAACAGTAGCTCATTGTGTTCTACGAATGTCCATGCAAAACAAAAACAAACAGAGACTGTGGCAAGATGGCGGAGGAGTAAGAGGTCGCGCTCACCCTCTCCCACAAATACATCAAAAAAACACATAAATATGAAACAACTTGGACAAAACATCATCTGAATGCTCCTTAATTTAAACCTCCAAAAACTGCAAGAAACTCTAGAAATAACTGGGTAGAACAACAGAAAAAAGAGAGAGAGAAAAAAAAAATCAGGATGGCACCAGAACCTCAAGGAGGGAGCTGTGAAAAAGAAAAGGAACCCACACTCTGGGAAGCCACCTAACTGGCAATCAGCGGAGCTAGAGGGACCTCAAAGCCTGAGAAAAACGCAGCAGCTGGACTGAGAATGGAAAAGCGGAGTTAGATACTCACACAGATGAACTGAATACCTGCACAGACACCACAGCCTGAGGTGCCAGGTGGTGCCTGGGAGATGAGACATAGACTCCTGAGGTTAGTCCCTGGGAGAGGGGCTGAGGTTGGTGGTGGTTGCGGAGATAGGCTAGGGAAGAGTGCAAGGGAGGGAGGGCAATACTCTATGGACTATGGAGTGTAAAGCCAGGACAGAGGGAACCGGGGAAGTCTGGTCTCACAGCGGAGGCAAGCCTCCATTGTCAGGGAGGAGGAGAGGAGGAGGGACTGACCGCCATAGGAAGCACCTTGAACTAGCACGGAGGGCAGTGTAGTGGAGCCTGTGCCTCAGAGACAGCAGTGGCAATGGGCGGAGCCAGTGGAGGCAGCAGCAGTGGCAGCAGGGGCGGAGCCCGTGCCTTGGAGCCTGTGGAGTCAGCATTGACCGTCAGGTGGAGCCCATGCCAATCTGTGGAGCCAGGAGCCTGCACCAACCATCTTTGGTGGTGGTGGGGGGGGGCTATGCCAGCCCACAGAGCCAGGAGCCTGCCCCAGCCCACAGAGTTAGCATCTCTGGTGGGGTGGAGCCTGCACTACCCCATGGAGCCAGCATTGGCAGAGGGGCAGAGCCAGCGCCAGCCCCACAGAGGCAGCCTCTGCAGTGGGGTGGAGCACTGCGCCAGCCGACGGAGCCAGGAGCCCACACCAACCCATGATTAGGCATCAGTGGAGCAGCGGAGCCAATGCAAGCCTGCTGAGCCAGCCTCTGACAGGTACCCCTTGTGGTTCCAGTCACCTCAAAGAGTACTTTGCAATAAAACACTAGCTGTTGTGGCTCTCACTCCCCTGGGAAATCATACTTCCTGCTGCTTCTACTGCCAATTGCTCTGGACACCTGGTAGATCTGCCTAGAGCTCATGACCACTTCCCAGGGCCTGGCAACTAGGAGTAGCCAGCGCCACCTTCCTGCAAGTGAGAGCCCAGAGACTAGGCACCAACTGTTGACCTTAGCCATTTCTTCATTCTCCCAGAGAACACTCAGAGTACCATTGAGATAACAGCCTGCTCACTCCAAAGAAAAAGACACCAAATGTTCAAATTCCCACACCAAAAATAGCCCACCAAAAAAATACAAAGAGGTGTTCCTGACTAGAAGTAGCCTTACAAGACTACAGTGTGGCTTCTCCAAACTCGCCGAAAAAGAAAACCACAAGCAAGATGAAGAAGCTTGAAAAACATTCCCAGCTAAAAGAACAGGACAAGTCATTTAAAGCAGCAAACAATGAAACAGACCTCTGCAGCCTGACAGAAATGGAGTTCAGAAGGGAGGTAATGAAAATACTTGAAGAATTAAGGCTGAATATCCAGGAATTAAGAGAAGATGCAAACAGCAATGCAGATTCCCTTAGGAAGGAACTAGAAAACATAAGGAGGAACCAAGGAAGGCTAGAAAACTCATTTGCAGAAATGCAAACTGAGCTAAAGGCAATAAAGAGCAGTTTGAATAATGCAGAGGAAAGAATTAGTGATGTAGAAGATAGAATAATGGAAATCACGCAATCAGGACAGCAGACAGAAAACCAAATAAAAAAAAACATGAAAGCAATATAAGGGATCTATGAGATAATATAAAGAGGCCCAATTTACACATAATAGGAATTCCAGAAGGAGAAGAAAAAGAAAAGGGCATTGAAAACTTATCTGAACTAATTATGTCTGAAAACTTTCCAGTGTTCATTGCAGCACTCTATGCAATAGCCAGGTCATGGAAACAACCTAAATGCCCATCCACAGAAGAGTGGATAGGGAAGATATGGTACATACACACAATGGAATGTTACTCAGCCATTAAAAGGAACGAATTGCCAACATTTATAGCAGCATGGATGGACTTAGAAATTATCATGCAAAGTGAAACCAGTCAGACAATTAGACAGCAACACCCAATGATACCGCTTACATGTGGAAACTAAAAAGACACAATGAACCTTCTT